>JAHRHZ010000111.1:8551420-8648234 GCA_024137785.1 Ginglymostoma cirratum | reverse complement strand
TTGGCCTGCTGTGTTCATCCAGCTCTACACCTTGTTGTCTCAGATTCTCCAGCATCTGCAGTTCCTACTATCTCTGAAACAATTATCTAATAGAGGCAAGTTAAGAACAATTCTGTTGTAAGCTCTTTGGGTGCAGCTTAGGTGTATTGTATCTTTGCCACTGATTTGTTGTATTACAGTAAAAACTGAAAGCACTGCGCGTACTGTAAATCACAGCCAAAAATAGAAATTGCTGGAAAAGTTCCAAAGGTCTGGCAGCATCTGTGGAGAGAAATCACAGTTAACATTTTGGGTCGAGTGACCCTTCCTCAGAACTGCTGGTAGCTAGGAAAATGTTGGTTTATGTGCGGAAGATATTTGACAGATGAACTTTTACAATGAAATTGGTTAATTTAATTAGTAGTTCTTGAGTGATTGCATACATTCCAATTTGACTGGTTGCTGTTCTATTTTAGAGTACTTTACTTTCTTAGAGTAACACCTTCACATTTCTGACTTTGTCTCCACAGGTGTACCGAGGAGTGAAGAAGCATGGCTTTATCCAACCTCATGCACTAGCAAAACATGAGATAGTCATTACAACCTATGATGTGCTCCGATCTGAGCTAAATTATGTCGACATTCCCCACAGCAATAGTGATGATGGACGCCGGTTACGCAAAGAGAAGCGGTATATGGCCATTCCAAGCCCATTGGTTGCAGTGGAATGGTGGAGAATCTGTCTGGATGAGGCTCAAATGGTGGAATGTGCCACTGCTAAGGTGTGAATGTAGAAGGAAGAACCCTTTTAATCAAAAGTGATCAGTTTCTGATGTTGCATTACTGATGGGGAAGTTGAGTGTGTTGCATGATTTTTCAACCATTAGAGTCGTAGAGATGTACAGCACAGAAACAGACCTTTCAGTAAAACTCGTCCATGCCAAGCAGATATCATATATAAATCTAGGCCCATTTGCCAGCATTTGGTCCATATCCCTCTATACCCTTCCTGTTCATATACCTATCCAGATGCCTTTTAGATATTGTAAATGTACCAGCCTCCATTACCTCTGGCAGCACGTTCCATACATGCACCACTCTCTGCGTGAAAAAGTTGCCCCTTAGGTCCCTTTTAAATCTTTCCCTTCACACTTTAAACCTATGCCCTCTAGTTCTGGACTCTTTCCCCCCCAAAAAAAGACATACAGGGAAAATACCTTGTCTATTTGCCCTATCCATGCCACTCATGATTTTATGAACCTCTATAAGGTCACCTTTCAGCCTCCGAGGCTCCAGGGAAAATAGCCTGAACCTACTCAGCCTTTGTCTATAGCTCAAACCCTCCAGCCTTGGCAACATCTTTGAAAATCTTTTCTGAACCCTGTCAAGTTTCACAACATCTTTCCTATAGCAGAGAGACCAGAATTGAATGCAGTATTCCAAAAGTGGCCAAACTAATGTCCTGTACAACTGCGACATGACCTCCCAAATCCTATACTCAATGCACTGACCAATAAAGGCAAGCATACCAAACACCTTCTTCATTATCCCATCTACCCGTGACTCCCCTTTCAGGGAATTATGAACCTGTACTCCAAGGCCTCTTTGTTCAGCAACACTCCCCAGGACCTTACCATTACATGTATAAGTCCTGCCCTGATTTGCCTTTCTAAAATGCAGCACCTCCTATTTATCTAAATTAAACTCCATCTGCCACTCTTCGGCCCACTGGCCTATCTGGTCAATGTCCCGTTGTACTCTGAGGTATCCTTCTTTGCTGTCCAATACACTTCCAATTTTCGTGTCATCCGCAAACTTACTAACCATGCCTCCTATGTTCACATCCAAATCATTTGTATAAATGATGAAAAGCAGTAGACCCAGCACTGATCCTTGTGGCATACCACTGGTCACAGGCCTCCAGTCTGAAAAGCGACCCTCCATCACTAGTCTTCTACCTTCAAGTCAGTTCTGTATCCATTTAAAGATGGAAGAATTACTTGTAATGCAGGCCCAAGTTTCTAACATATGTCCCCTGCAAATGAGCCTCATCATGTGGAATGTAAAATTAAACTGTGAACACCCATCTTATAGTTTACGTTAACTTGCCGAAGGCCTTTGCCTTCAATTTCACTTTCCCCCCCCCCCCCAACCCTCCATCTTGTAAACCTCTATAGGAGGCATTTTATTCCCACTACTCTGAACCAAATTTGAACTCTGACGTCACTGTGTCAATTGCAGAATTCCGGTAATGGATTTAGCACACCAGATATTTGTTCTGTATTTTGAAGACTGATGTTTAACGTTCATACAGTATATGTATTGTCTTGTCGTCGTGACAGCAAAAGTGCAGTATCTGTAACTATGCCAAACTATTTGTTGTTAATAGCCCACAAGTGATGAGGGTCTTGCCATAAAATGTCAGGCCTGTCTCAGAGAGCTGTGGCACAGTGATACTATCCCTACCTCTGGACCAGGAAGCCCACTTGCTCCAGAGATGTGTTTAAACATCTCTGAACAGATTGATTTAAAAAATGTCTCCCTTAGTTCTGTCTCAGTCAGTATCACTCTCACCTCTGAGCCAAAAGGTCCTGGATTCAATCCCCACTTCAGACACTTGAACATGAAATCTATCATCTGCCATCTTGTGTCGGTGTTAAAGATAACACTTCACTATTTCAGGGAAGAACCGACTGGGAACTTCTTGATGGCCTGGCCACTATTTATCCTTAATCAACATTGCAAAAAATCAGATTAACTGGTCATCATCCCATTCTTATGAGCAGACTGGTTCCAACATTTCCATATTTACATCAATGTCCGTACTTCAACAAAATATGTTTCATTGTCAGCAAAATGTTTTGGGATGTTTTGTGATTGTGACATGTACTATATATAAATATACGTCTGTTTGTCTTTAAAATAAATGATCTTCAATATGTAAATTAGCGAACCCAGTGAGGACAAATGAAATTGAAGCCACTTTGAGATACAAGAATTTTTGCATGAGTCTGCACAGAAATATCTCCTCCATTGTGTCCCTGTCTTTTTTTCCCTAGGCAGCAGAAATGTGTCTACGGCTCAGTGCCGTCAATCGTTGGTGTGTCACAGGAACTCCAGTCCAAAGGAGCTTAGAAGGTGACAAAGCTCTGAATTATGAACATTTACCTGGTGTGATTCAAAGTGTCTAACCATCTCATCCACCCAACATATTGCACACATTTAATGTAAAGTAGCTTGAATTTTTGGAAATTGAGATATCTAATACAGGAGAGAAAGAGCAGTTCTTGCTGAACAGATCTGGAGAATTGACAGTGCTAGACTGTTGAATTAATTATTTACATGAGCAGCATTATTAACAGTACCATGATTGAGTGCTGGGCTAATTCGTAAATTTAATTAGATTTTTTTAATCAACCTGTCCAGATATGACCTAACACACCTTTGAAACAGGTGAGACGTGACTCTTCCACGGTTACACCGGCACCACCCCTCACCTCTTCCTCTGCCACATTGATGACTGTATTGGTGCTGCCTTGTGCTCCCTTTCACCCCAACCTCAGATTCACCTGGACCATCTCCAATATCTCCCTCCCCTTCCTGGACCTCCCTGTCTCCATATCCGGTAACTGTCTCAGCACCAACATCTATTTCAAACCAAACAACTCCCACGGCTACCTTGACTACACCCCCTCTTGCCCACCCTCCTGCAAGAATGCGATCCCTTACTACCAATTCCCCAAGATGGAGTGTTCCACTCCCAGGCATCCCACATGTCCTTCTACTTCAAATACCGCAACTTCCCCCCTCTGTTGACCGAAAATGCCCTCAACCGCATCTTTTCTGCCCTCACAACCCGTGCCCCCAACAAAAATAAAGACAGAACCTTTTTTATCCTCACATATCACCCCACCAACCTCCGCATCCAGCGCATCATGTTCCGCCATTTCCGCCACCTACAATCCAACCCCACCACCAAAGATATATTTCACTCCCCACCCCTCTCTGGCTTTTGGAGTGACTGCTTACTCCACGACTCTCTCGTCTGCTCCAAACTCCCCACCAACCCCACCAGACCTGGCACCTTTCCCTACAACTGCAAGAGGTGCTACACATGCCCCTACACCTCCCCTCTCACCTCCATCTGAGGCCCAAACAAACTTTCCATATCCAACAGGAGTTCACCTGCACATCCTCCAACCTAGTCTACTGTATTTGTTGCTCCCGATATGGCCTGCTCTATATCGGTGAGACCAAACGTAGACTCAGTGACAGATTTGTGGAGCACCTGCGCTCCGTATGCTACAATCAACAACACTTTCCGGTTGCTTACCATTTTAACTCCCCCACCCACTATCTTGGTGACATGTCTATTCTGAGCCGCCTCCAGTGCCACAATGATGCCACACGCAAACTGGAGGAACAACACCTCATATTCCGCCTTGGGAGCCTACAGCCCGGTGGCCTAAACATGGAATTCACCAGTTTCAAAATCTCCCCACCCCAGCCCCATCCCATGGCCAACTCTCCCTGTCATCCCTGCCTCCTTGACCTGACACTACCTGTCCATCTCCTTCCCCACCTATCCGCTCCATCTTTCCCACTGACCAATCCTCATTGCACCTACTTGCATTCACCTATTGCCATCCCACCTACCTTCCCCCAGTGCCACCCCTCTTCCCTCTGTTTATTTCCCAGCTCCCTTCCCCTCCCCAGTCCTGATGAAGGATCTAGGCCCAAAACGTTGGCTGTCCTATTCCTCTGATGCTGCCTGACCTGCTGTGTTCCTCCAGCTCCACACTCTACCGACTTTGACTCCGGCATCTCCAATTCTTGCTATCTCCGAGGGACTTGAGCCAAGGCCTCTCCTCTCAGAGGTAGAGACACTATCACCGTATCTCAAGAGCCTTCATTAAGATTCAGTAAACTGGACTTGATTATCAATTGAATAGCCGTGGTATGCATGAAGCTATTGTGGAAAAGACTAAGAAACTGTGGTGTTTGTCCTCATCAGGAATTCACTCTTAGAGCAAGTTTGGTCCTGAAATGCAGTTGGTGCAAATTTATTCTTAAAGGGCTAAATCACTGAATTGTTCAGATTTTTAGCGCACTTTGAGAGAATCATCAGGTTAGAATGGAAGATGATAGATGCCTGCAATATGCAGTGAATGTGTGATGTAGGAGGTACTGGATGTAAGCCTAATGCTCTGTCATGTGGGATGTGTCTCAGGCTGCTTATCCTTGTATTCAACATGGAAAGATTTATTTATTTGAATTTCTAGGTCTCCCTGCTGCTCTACTGTTAAAGCCTCACAGTTTGGTGTGAATCTTCCTCCTAGTTCTTATATGCAAAATGTTCTCATTTACCTTTCTCTGCATTCTATTTCCTTTGGCAGGGATCAGCTAATTCTTGTTCATGTCTGTCTGAATTGAATTGCAGCCTTGTTCATATTTAATTTTGTTTTTTTCTTTTGCCTGATCCATGTCAATTTAAATATTATGCCCCCAAATAAAATTTCTAGATTCTAACCCTTGGGTAAACCATTGTTTACATCCCTCCAGTCAAAAAAAAATCCCTGAATCACTACTCATATACCCTGAACCTGTGAACAAGCAATGGAGAATGAAAAGCATCCAAAGTTAAATTTCCCTGAATGGCTAAAGACATAGGTCCAAGTCTTTTGAGAAGTGGCAGTCAACAAAGGATTGCCACCTCAATCATTTTCTCTTACTTGGAGGTCCAGGTTTCTTGCACGGTTTTTGATTTGGGCCACTTGAGAGGCTCGAAGCATACCTGACCTAGAGCCTTCCATTATGGTTACCGTGCAGGATCAGCATTGGAGGCCAAGCCACAACACTGTTTTTGTAGTAACTGCCCTTTTCTTGGGTTTAAAAGTACAAAAGACACTTTGACAAAAAATACTGTGAAGGTGATTGGGTGAGGGAGTAGCTTGGCAGTTGAGTAAGTGAGGGGTTGGGTAACAGATGGTGAACGAGGGGAAAGAATAGCAGGTAGATGAGGGGCTAGTGTGGAGCTGGTGGGTGGGGATTATTGTCATGAGCATGGGCAGCTTAGGGGCTATTGAGGATGGTGTCAGCTCAGGTTTATGGGCTTTCTGGAGTTGGTGTTGGATTAGTGCCTGGGGCTAGAGAATGACACAGTGGTTACTTGGGTCAGGGTATTGGTTTCAGGGATGGCGGTGAGCCAAGTCAGGTTGAGTTGGGAGTGTAGTGTTGGGGATCTTAGTTTATATTTTGCAGGAGTCAGAGAAGATTTTTGATCCCTTTTCCTTGTCCTGGGTTACCTACTAATGTAAGTAAAGCTGGAACCCTCTGAAATCTGCTACTCTCAATTCAGTGTAAAAGATTGTTTCTTAATGGATATCCAAAATAATCATCAGCCTTGATGAATCGTATCTTAGTTTATTGAGGAAGTAAGGTGGAGATTGCAGAAACTCTGTCAACAAACAAAAGCAAAAGACTGCATTTGTTGGAAATCTGAAAGAAAAACAGATAGTGCTAGAAAAACTGAGCAGATCTGGCTGCATCTGTGGAGCAAGAAACAGTGTTTCAAGTCCAATATGACTTTTTTTTACAACTCTGGCAACAGCTGTCTGGATATAAAATTGGCTAAAGGGTAGGAAACGGGGAGTTGTTATGAATGCTTGATTTTCAAACTGGAGGGTAGTGTGCAGTTGTATCTCTCGGCCTTCAATGTCGGAACCGGTGCAGATTTTTATACATATTAATGACCTGGTCATGGACATGCAGGGCATATTCTCACATTGTGTAGATGATACAAAACTCAGAAATATAGATAAAAAATTAGGAAATTATAAACTGGTGAAATGGCAGATGAAGTGCAAAGTGTTTCATTTTGGTAGAAAGAATGAGATGGGCTGTTACTATCCAAGTTCTACAAAATTGAAATGGGTACAGGAAAGTGCAATTCCTGAAGTTGTACGTACACAGAACTTTCAAGATGGCAGAATAAGTTTAGCCAGCCGTTAAAACGGCATATGGGATTGTTGGTTTTATAAATAGAGGCATTGAGCCTTCCAAAAACAAGAAAAATTATGCTAAACCTTTACACATTACTGTTAACTGCCAGCTGCAGTACTGTAAAAAAGTTCTGAGGAATGATCACTGGACCCGAAACGTTAACTCTGTTTTCTCGTCCACGGATGCTGCCAGACCTGCTGAGCTTTTCCAGCAACTTTGTTTTTGTAGCTGTAGTACTGTGTTCACTTCTGGACAGCACACTTTAGGAAAGATACTAAGGCCTTAGATAAGGTTCAAAATGCATTGACTAGAAAAGTACCAGAGTGAAATATTTCATTTATGGAAAAACTGCAATCATTCACAGATCAGAGAGAATTAAGGGGAGATTTGATAGAGGTATCCAAAATCATGAAGGACTTTGGTAAAGTAAATAAGAGAATCTCTTGGTGACGGGAAATGGTGATCAGACAAGACAAATTTATGATAATTGCAAAATAATAACATGTGGTATGGGGGAGAGAATTCTGCAGCGAGTTTGTTTAATCTGAAATGCATAGCCTGAAAGGGTAGTGCTAACAGCTGCCGTAGTAAATTCCAAAATGGAATTAGATAAACACTTGAAGTAGAAACATTTGCAGGGCTACAAGGAATGAGCAGGTGGATGGGATTAATCCTGATAACGTGTTTAAAAAGCAGACACTAGTAAGATGGTCTGAATGGCCTCCTCTAAATTTGATTCTGCAATATATACTATTTCAAAATTTGTATCTACAACATATCCATTATTACAACATCTTTTGGGACAACTTACCTTTAACTGATAATTCCCTCCTTCAGTTGATATTTCACATTTAATTGTGTTATGGGTGCTATTCAAAGTGTTGCACCGTATTTGCATTTTTTACATGCTTCATTTGATCTCCTAGGTCTAGAATCATCCTTTATCTTTTTTGGACTTTTAATATACTGAATAGAGCCGTTACATATATGTTGTTGAAATCCTTTTTTGTTGCTTGCATTCCTACTTCTATCTTTAGATAATTAGTAATTATTTTTATTATGGACCTATAGTCTCTATATTTTGTTTGTGTACCTTTTTCTTTCAATAAATGAAATAGAGATTTTCGGTCGGAGTATGTTGAGTGTTGCATAGGAATGCAGTGTATGTCAATGTGTTACGTGGGAAATACTATTTTCAATTTATTTATGTACTAACATGGGCTATCAGGATTTATTTTGGACTTCTGCAAAGGTATATATGTTGAATCAGTCAAATTTCTTTCTTTTTTGTTTGATTTTCATCATCCAATTTTGATGTGCCTGACTTATTTCTCATTCTTTCCTCAGACTTGTATGGATTAGTTTTATTTTTGGGTGTGGACCCATATTGGGTTAAACACTGGTGGGACCAACTTCTATACCAACCTTACTGCAGGAAGAATCCGATTCCAGTGTACACCCTCATCGCAAAGATCATGTGGAGAACGGCAAAAAAGGATGTGCTTGATCAGGTACCAGTGTCCATGTAGATGTCAGCAGAAATACTTTGAGGTGGTGGGGGAGAATGGCAAAACCCAAACAGGGAAGCTCTCAGTAGATTATAAGGTAGCCTGGACCTAAATAATTTGGGCAAGTTGTCAGTCTCTGTCATGGCGTCCATGACAAACGCACACTTTGGCACCAGTGATTTTTAGGCTTGTTGCCTTGCCAGCACTGTTCTTAACTAAATCCTGGTTGAGGTGGACACATGGACAATTGCACCTTTAGTTCAGTCTTCCTACTCTTCCTAGCTCCTTTAATGGACAACTTTTGCTCAGATTGAATTCTGGCCAGCTTAGGCTCAATGTCGAGCTGCTCAATATGCACTGTTCCCACTGAGACAGCAGGGGGAGTGCCAAAATCATGGGTTAGGTCCCTCATCTACCGATGTAAAGGCACTAAAGTTTTTTTTTATTATTTGGCTGCCAAGAGCACTTGTAAAATGACACAATCCAGTGTCAATCAGAGTTTCTCGGGTATCTTGAGGCAAAGGATGCTAGTCAATATGTTGGCATCATTCCACCTGTTCTACCTCTGCAAAATGAATACAATGCAGCTCAATTTTTCACCAGTAATGTAATTAATGTGATAAAAGCACTCACTATTAATATGCAGCGGAGTGAATTGTTCCATAATCTTGCAGCTGGCATAGATAGAGCTAACAGTTAATGTGGGCACTTCTCACAACTCTCAAGATGCAGCAAGAAGCTAGGCTGTACATCCTTATGCTAAGTGAATGGATTTAGTTGGGAGAAGTTGTAATGCTGCTGTGCTAGGGTTTGGGTGATTTGTTGTTTTCTACCCAGTTCATGTAGTGAGGGGCTTTTCTATAGTCCTCCAGTCTGAGATTTGATAATCCCTTATTATAGTGTCCCAATCTCCAATTAACCGTTTATTGGGATGTTCTACTGTGGCGTTATTTATTTAACTTTTCACCATAACTTCAGCATAAAGTGTGTATGAATACCGGGAATTGAATGATTAATCTTTCACCACTTTTTCTGCTACCTGCAGAGGAATGCCACCTCTAAATTCCAGAGTACAATTGTGGATGTTTCCATTAAACCATTCAGTTTTGTCTGAGTGTTAATAGGTTTGATCAGTAAACTGGGCATGTTTTAACTTGTGTGCTCCTTTTCCCCCAGATCCAGATCCCACCTCAGACTGAGGAAGTTCACTGGCTACGATTTTCGCCAGTAGAAAGGCACTTTTACCATCGGCAGCATGAGATTTGTTTCCAGGATGCACTGCAGAAGTTGAGGAAGATTTCCGATTGGAGTACCAAGTTGAGCAGTCTGGACAGGCGGACAGTTAGTTCCATTCTGTATCCCTTGCTGAGATTAAGACAAGCATGCTGTCATCCACAGGCTGTACGGGGAGAGTTCCTTCCACTGCAGAAGAGGTACCAGTCGAATCACTTATGTGTTAGAGCAGGGAAGCAAACCATTTGATTCAACTGGGGTTCCAAAGTTTGAGCCATAACATTTCTAAGACAGTTAAGACTGTGTCAAAATCACACAGCACATACATGTATCGAAATTGCAACATAGAAACCGGTCTCTGAGCTCAACCAGTTCTTTTCCGCATTCACTCTTGTCTGGTTAGGAAAGGGAAGTAAGCTGAACTTTTAAAAAGTCTTCCTGTACGTAAGCAGAGCTAATTTGTTTTTCTCTTTGAAACAGCCTGTGGCATGTTGTCCCTCAAAACCTTTATTGGTGAAGTTGAAGTTTTAAAGTGACCCGCAGTAAACTTTATTTAGGGTTAAATCTGACGTGTGGTATTCAAATCTGGAGGTGATTGTCATAACACATGCACATAGGTAATTGCACAAGGAAGGAAACAAAAAAAATAATGTTGTTAGTATCACAGAGGTCTACAGCATGGAAACAGACCCTTCAGCCCAACTTGCCCATGCTGCCCAGTTTTTACAATTAAACTAGTCCCATTTGCCTGCTTTTGGTCCATATCTCTCCATACCTATCCCATCCATGTACCTGTCTACATATTTCTTAAATGACAAAATTTTACTTCCACCACTACCTTTGGCAGCCCATTTCAGACACTCAACACCTTCTGTGAAAATATTGTCCGTCTGGACCCTTTTGTATCTCTTCCCTCTCAAACCTATGCCCTCTAGTTTTAGACTTCACTACTATGGGGAAAAGCTGTTGGCTATCTACCTTATCTATGTCTCTCATGATTTAAAAGACCTTAATAAGGTCACCCATCAGTCTACTATGCTCCAGGAAAAATAGCCTCAGCCTATCCAACCTGTCCTTATAACTCAAACCCTTCAGCCCAGATAGCATCCTAGTAAATCTTTCTAGCGTAATAGTATTCTTTCTATAGTAGGGCAACCAGAATTGCATACAGTACTCCAAATGTGGCCTTACGAACGTCTTGCATAGCTGCATTAACTCCTGTACTCAGTGCTCTGACCAATGAAAGCAAGCATGCTTTCATCGATCAATACAATACAATGTAATGTACTGCAGATTAATACATTGCAAGGGTATGACATCCAGGAGAATGGTGTCTCAGCTCTGTTCTAATAATTGATAATTGGAAGTTTCCAGAAATGTAGTTAATTTGTATCATGTGCTCAGCAGCAGCCATGTTTTAGCACAACAAAGTCCATTTTAAAAGCTAAGCCAGAAAGTATAGCTTTTAAAATAATTTGTGATAAGTTAAAATACATTCACTGTCAGCAAATAATCTTCTGCATGTTTAGCTGACCAATGCCATACCCCTTCAATCTCTTTCTCTTCTTCTATCTGTCTAATCTAATCTTCAATGTTGATACTGTTTCTGTCTCTACTGGAAATGGTTTTTCACAGCCTTGCAGCTGCCTGTGTGGATAGGGTTCTGTCTTTTCTAATTCTCTTATGTTTACTTTATAATCCGTTGTTATATCTCACTGGAACTCGAGCCCCACTATTCCCGGAATTGTCACTAACATTAAAGATTTTATCAAAATCTGCAAAATTCCACAATTTACCTGCCTTTTTAGACCTGGGTTAACAGAAAGCACAAACCAGATTTCCATACTTAATGAGAGTTGCAATTTATAGAGTCATAAAGTTGTACAGCATGTAAATGACCCTTCGGTCCAACTTATCCATGCCAATTAGATATCCTAAATAAATCTAGACCCATTTGCCAGCATTTGGCCCGTATCCCTCTAGACCCTCCCTATACGTATACCCATCCACGTGCCTTTAAAATGTTGTTCTCGTACCAACCTCCACCACTTCCACTGGCAGCTCGTTCCATACATGCACCACCTTCTGCGTGAAAAGTTGCCCCTTAGGTCCTTTGTAAATCTTTCTCCCAACCTTAAATCTAAGCCCTCTAGTTTTGGACTCCGCAACCCCAAGGAAAAGATCTTGGCTATTCACCGTATCCATGCCCCTCATGATTTTATAAATCTCTTAAGGTCACCCCTCAGCCTCCGACACTCCAGGGAAAATAGCCCCAGCATTTGGAAAGACAGGGTTTGATTAAGAGTACTCAGCATGACTTTGTGCGAGGGAAATCGTGCCTCACAAATTTGTTAAAGTTCTTTGATGAAGTGACCAGGAAGGTTGATGAGGGCAGGGCAGAAGACAGTGTATTTGGATTTCAGTAAGGCCTTTGATAAGGTTCGACATGGTAGGCTGCTCTGGAAGGTTAGGTTACATGGAATTCAGGGAGAGCTAGCAAATTGGATGCACAATTGGCTTGATGGTAGGAAGCAGAGGGTAATACTGGAAAGGTGCTTGTCTAACTGGAGGCCTGTGACTAGTGGTCTGCCTCAGGGGTTGGTGCTGGGCCAATTGCTGTTTGTTATCTATATCAATGATTTGGATGAGAATGTACAAGATATGATTAGTAAGTTTGTGCAGTAATGTGGACTGGGAGGAAGGTTATCAGAAATTGCAGCAGGATCTTGATCAGTTGGGGAAGTGGGCCGAGAAATGGCGAATGGAGTTTCATATAGATAAGTATGAGGTGTTGCATTTTAGAAAGTGAAATCCAGGTAGGAGTTTCATGGTGAATGGTAGGGCCTTAAGGAGTGTAGTAGAAGAGAGAGACCTTGGAGTTCAGGTACACGGTTCTCTGAAAGTGGAATCACAGGTAGACAGGATAGTGAAGAAGGCTTTTGGCACAATGGCCTTGATCAGTCAGGGTATTGAGTATAGAAGTTGTGAAGTTATGATGCAGTTGCACATGACGTTGGTGAGGCCGCACTTGGAGTATTGTGTTCAGTTTTGGTCACCTTGCTATAGGAAGGATGTTATTAAACTGGAAAGAATGCAGAAGAAATTTACGAGGATGTTGCCAGGACTCAAGGGACTGAGTTATAGGGAGAGGATGGACAAGCTAGGACTTTTTTTCTTTAGACCGTAGGAGACTGAGGGGGTATTTTATAGAAGTGTATAAGATCATGAGAGACATGGATAGGGTGAACGCACTCAGTCTTTTTCCCAGCGTTGGGGAATGGAGGACCAGAGGGCATCAGTTTAAGCTAAGAGGGGAAAGAATACATGGGAACCTGAGGGGCACATTTTTTACACAGAAGGTGAACGCGTATGCAATGAGCTGCCAGCGGAAGTGGTTGAAGTGGGTACATTAACAACAATTAAAAGGCATTTGGACAAATACGTGGATAGGAAAGATTTAGAGGGATGTGGGCCAAGTGCAGGGAAATAGGCTTAGCGTGGATGGACATTTTGATTGGCACGGACCATTTTGGGCCAGAGGGCTTATCTCCGTGCTGTTGGACTCTATGACTCTATTCAGCTTCTCCCTATAGCTGAAACCCTCCAAACTTGGCAACAGCCTTGTAACTCTTTTCTGGACCCTTTCAAGCTTCACAACATCCTTCCTATACCAGGGAGACCAGAATTGCATGCAGTATTCCAAGAGTGGCCTAACCAATGTCCTGTACAAGCTGCAAGATGACCTCCCAAATCCTATACTCAGTGCACTGACTAATATTACAAATAAATAGATTCTGTTTACAAGTAAATAACTATGATCTCTCGACACACAACTGTAAAGGTAAAAATTCTAATCCCTTTGTAAAAGTCCTGCTGCATACAGGCAGGCACCAAAAAAGTTGGTGTTATGAGTGGAGAAAGAAATTGAGAAGGCTTTTCGGGGTCCCTGTACACCGAGTTCGCTAAAATGATTCTTTTGGCTTGTCAAGCTTGTCACTTTGTTGATCCCCCTTCTCCAGGTATTTTCACTTGCTTAGAGGAGGCACAGAGCGACTGGTTTGCACTTGTAACACGTCTGACTTATTGATTTAAACGCCATAACTTACAGCACCTGGTGAGGGAAAATAAACTGGTATTCTTCATGGATAATTGTATCAGAGATAAAAGGTACTGCAGATGCTGGAGAATCCGAGATAACAAGCATGGGGCTGGATGAACACAGCAGGTCAAGCAGCATCATAGGAGCAGGAAAACTTGACGTTTCTGATGAAGGGTTTAGGCCCGAAACGTCAAGTTTTCCTGCTCCTATGATGCTGCTTGACCTGCTGTGTTCATCCAGCCCCATGCTTGTTATCTGGTATTCTTCATGCTTTAGGTTTTTATTACTGCAGAGAAAAGACAGCACCTCTCTTTTGAGAAATCTGAAGGCTTCTGCTGTATCATTCACATTCACAAGCTGTTCAGCTACCTGGGAGCAAATCACAAAGCTATTGCAAGTGGAAGGCTTTTATCATGGACAGCCCCACAGACCAATCAGCTACTTGTTGCTGACCAAATCTCTCTCATACACATGCCCTGGCTCCAGTCCAGTTGCTGGAACAAGCAACAGTGTAAACAACACTCACAATAAATGTTGATAGCTTGCTTTGAAAAAATGCAGCAATCCCTTCTGTCTTGTAGGTGATACACGCTGCTGCTATCGTATGTTGGTGGTGGAAGAAGTGAATGTTTGAGTTTGTAGTGCACATCTAGTGGGCTACTTTGCTCTGAGTGGTATCAAGCTACCAGAATGTTATTGAAGCTACATATATCTAGGCAAGTGGGGAGTACTTCATCAAACTCCTGACTTGTGCCTTTTAGGTGGTGGACATGGTGAGTCAGGAGTTGAGTTATTTGTTGCAGGGTTCCTCAGCTCTGATCTGCTCTTCTGTCCATAGAATTTATATGGCCAGTCCATTTCCTTTTCTGGTTAATAGTAACTCCAAGATGTCGATAGTGGGGGATTGTGCAGTGGGAATACTGTTGAATATCAACGCACAATGATTAGATTTTTCTCATGTTGGAGCCGGTCATTGCCTGGCACTTGTGTGGCATGAATGTTATTTGTCAGCCCTGCTGCATTTGGACATGAACTGTCAGTACCTGAGGAATCATGAATGTTGCTGATTATTGTGTAATCGGTGGCGAATATTCCCACATCTGACCTTATGATGGAGAGAAGATCACTGATGAAGCAACTTGGGCCGAGGACACTATCTTAAAAAAATTCTTGCTGAGATGTCCTGGAGCTGAGATGATTGACTTCCAGCAAACCAGCCATCCCCCTTTTTGCCAGGTATAACTCCAACCTGCATACTGAATTTCAGTCCCTGAATCTCATTTACACTAGTTTTGCTAAGGCTTCGTGATACCACACATAGCCAAATATGCCCTTGACGTCAAGGGCAGGCACTGTTGCCTAACCTCAGAAATTCAGCTCTTATGTCTATGTTTGAACCAAAGCTGTAGTGAGGTCAGGAGTGGCCTTGGCAGAACCCAAGCTGGGAGTCACTGAGCAGGTTATTGCTGAGCAGGTGCTGCATGATACTCCTGTTGATGACACCTACCATCACTTTTTACTGATGATTGAGAATAGAATGCTGGGTCAAACAAACAAAAACAAGAATTGCTGGAGAAGCTCGGCAGATCTAGCATCGTCTGTGGAGAGAAAACAGCGTTAACGTTTCAAGACCTCTGATCCTGCTCCAAGACTAATTTGTTCTGCTTTTTGTGGACAAGTCATACCAAAGTAATTTTCCACATTGCCAGAAAGATGCTAGTGTTGTGGCTGGACTGGAACACAAGGGGTGTGACTAGTTCTGGAGCACATATCTTCAGTACTTTTGCTGGAATGTTGTCACACACCGTCGCCTTTGCAGCATTCAGTCCCCTTATCTGTTCTTTAATATCATGTAGAGTGAATTAAATTGGCTGAAGACTGGTACCTATAATACTGGGAATCTGGAGGAGACCAAGATGGACTAGACACTTATAAAACATTCATAAGTAATAGTTTCAGTTTGATCCTCCACCACCTGTTTTAACTGTGCTTGATTGATAGCCAAAACTTTATGCTCAAGTCTTTGAAATGGAATGAGGTCCTAGAACCTCGTAATTCAGAGTCAAGAGTGCTACCAGCTGAACCATAGCAGGTGTTCAAGGGTGTGTGCTTGTTTTTGACCTTGAAAATGCAAAGTTTGGCAATGTTTTGTTTTGTTTTGGATTATTTTCTTATACACCTACCTGTTTTTTTTTAATGCTTTTATGTTTGCAGTACCATGACAATGGAGGAACTCTTAAAGTCTCTTCAGAAAAAATGTTGCACAGAATGTGAAGAGGCTCATCGGCAGCTAGTGTGCGCTCTTAACGGATTGGCTGGCATTCATATTATCAGAGGTAAACGCCAGTTGCAACAATGTCTTGCATCTAAATATAATCAGTAATTATGAATCTACTAATTTTAGGGAAATAACTATGGGACTAGATGAATAAATTTTGTTCAAGACTTTACATAGGACAAAATGCGCTGATTGTGTTGAATAATCAGTTTCTTCATTAAAGATTATTTATGTTTGTCTGTATAGTATAATTCAGTATGAGCTGTTAGCTTAATTCATATTATTAGAGCTGAATGTTTCGCTCCATGGCCAACATTCTGCCTGTTTGTTTTAATGTTATGGAAAATCACAAGCTGCTATATACACGAATGAGGTATCCAAGCCAATATCTGCATTTGAGTCTATTATCTGAACCCAAAATACACTAACTTTATGCCATCTGAAATTAGCTAATACTAGTTGTGTTTGAGTATGTGTACGTCTTATAATATAGTAAATTATATACTGCATCTAAAATCTGTTGATTAGAGCTGAAGTCATGCACCAAATTGGGAATGCATTCACCATTTTTCTTAACTTTTGAGGTATATATTGGGGTTTAAAGAGAAAATAAGTTGGCCACTGGAAGTGGTTCTAATATTTCTATTGGAACAATTTGACTTATTGTGCTGTGGTAACTGCTTTCAGTAGTTTTTCTGACCGCCATCATGTTGTTTGAGTCAACTAATGATGAATAATAATCACAAATAACAATTCTTTTCAAATAAAGTGATGTTTGAGACAATAGATCTTCTTGCCACACATTATGTCTTACCCATAAATCTGTTATGGTGTCTTCACTTTTAATTATATAAATAAAAATATTTTGTGTCAGATTAAACAAGTTTATTTGTGTTTCTAGAGAAAGAACTTGCATTTTTATCGCCCCTTTCATGACCTCAAGATGTCTCAGACATTGCAGTCAATGATATATTTCTGAAATGCAGTCACTGTTGTAATCCAGGGAATACAGTGGTCATTTGTGCACGGCAAGCTTTCATAAACACCAATTTGATGACCAAATCACTTTTCATGATATTGATTGAGGGATAAATATTGATTTTAATCCTTCTTCTGAAAAATGCTGCCTCCAACAGTGCTATACTCCCTCATTATAGTGTCAGCCAAGAGTTGGTACTTGTGTCTGTCAAGTAGGACTTGAAGCTATTCAATAATTTTATATTATAGGTGAGTTTGTAACAGCAGTTGAATATTACAGAGAGGTTCTGCGTTCATCCGAAGAGCATAAAGGCAAACTTCAGACAGACTCTTTACAGGTGACTGAGCTAATTTGGATTTTAACTTGCAATTCTGTATATAATTTCCATATTGATCTGTGTGGTTGGGAGTTTCCAAGAGTCTTATTCTCCACATACCAATAAACTAAAATGTTGTTCTTTCCAGCGACTCCATGCTACTCACAACCTTATTGAGCTCTTGGAGGCAAACCACCCAGGGATTCCTCCAACTCTTCGTGATCACAAGCTTCGGGAAGAAGTATGTACCCACCTTTTGTTAATGCTCCACTGCTTGTTAACAATACAGAGTCATTCTCACTTCTTATTTGTTATTTCAACGTTGACCCTGGAACAGTCGTGCCCCTACGCATTTAGCACTGTATGCCTTAGAGTTTTGATCCTATTGCTTTTTCTACTTTTTTGTTTAGTCATTTTTGGGATGTAGGCATTGCCGGCTGGCCAACATTTATTGCCCATCCCTAATCAGCCTTGATTATGTGTTAATGGATTTGAGTCTCAAATATGACACAGGAAACAAACACAAAACCTTCAGGGGATGGCTTAAATTTTAATTCTATGAAATTTGCTGATGGTACAAGGAAGTAGACCAGCTTTAGACTAATTTTAGTGAATGGGTCTGTGTGGCTTATGTCAAGTGGGCAAATTAAGCAATGGAGTCAGGAAACTGTTGGCACATCTGTACCATGAGGGGGGTCTGTTGAAAGAAATGAGTCCAGAGGGTGACTAGAACAATATCGTTGATCTGTTGTTAAAAGCATATAAGTCAAGTGAAGGTTATGGAAAGCAAATGGAGGGAATACTGGCAATTGAATTGAGTAAAAGTCTGGAATTAAAAGCTAGTTGGATGGTGACTATTTAAACACTTTGTTAGTTGTAAACACTTTGTTAGTTGTAAACACTCACATCCTTTAAAGAATGAAACATGGTCTCCTTGCCTGGTTTTGCCCACATGTGACTGTAGAGCCACAGCAATATGGTTGACTCTTAACTGCCCTCTAGGGAATTACGGATGGGTAAAAAATGCTGCCCATGTCCTATGAACAAATATAGAAAAGGACTTTATTTTGTACATAGCATTCCGCTCTCTAGTTTGTATGACTATGCTAGACTGCAGTATGTCCATATTTGGAGTACTTTTGTAGTTGCTGAGCTAATAATAATGAAACAAGCTTAAGGGTCTGAATAACCATGTTTTAAAAATTCCTGTATTTTTTCACTGAATGCTTTAAACAACTATATTTAGCATGGATGAAATGTGTGGTTTAATTGCTCATGTAGAGAATACACAACAAAATAGCATAGTTATGTCACAAATATTACAACAGAATCCCTGTTCACCTTGGGCTGGACCTTATTTTCCCCATTGAATGCATTTCAAGACTAATTGATTGGAGACAGATCATAAAAATTTAAAATATCACAAGGGAAATGATTTTAAAACAGGACAAGGAAAGCCAATTCAAGTGCTGGCCCCTTTTAACCTGGGAATATGAATTTATAAGCAATTGCTAATCTACAAATTTTTCACTGACCTCTTGTGTATTTGCATGCAGCAATTAGTCTTGTCACCTTAAAAGGGCAAGATAGATTAAACACAAACAGAAAATATTGGAAGTACACAGCAGGTCAGGCAGCATTTGTGTTCGAGAGAAAAGCATAGTTAATATTCTGGTTGATTCGCAATTGTGAATGAGTACTGGAGTTGGTTTTGGCATCCCAGGGAGTAAATCCAGGGAAGGAGAGTGATTGACCAGAGTGAGAGTGGTCATTGAGGCAGCCGATGACAGTGAGATTTTTGAGAGTTAGTTCTAAATTCAAATTAGTAAAAGTGAAGAACTGTAATTCGTTGTGAAGTTTCATGAGATTTGATGACCCAATATCATCTGGGGGAGTTGCTGAGAATTCTGTGTGATATGTCTTGATTGCATTTGCCATTTGATGTATACGGTAATGTGCTCACTCACAGTTTATTACCCCTAAGTGCCACATATTAACTTTGGCCTGTTCTGAAAAGGGTCACTGTACCTGAAATGTTAACTCTGACTTTTCACCACAGATGCTACTAGACCTGCTGAGATCCTACAGCAATTTATGTTTTTGTTATTAATTTTGGATGTTAGAAAGTAGGTTGCCCATGTATTGTGGATTGAATTACTGTTACGACATTTGTCATGGAGAAGGGAAGATCAAACCCCTCTGATAATCAACCAAAACACCAGCCCCAATCTGTTGTGGTGGCAGCAGAGGTTTCCTTCTGATTAAACCCAAAACACCCAGAGAAGCTCGCCTTGCTCCTCGTATTCTGAAAGTTAAATGAAAGGAATCCCTGATACTCACTTTATAAGCAACAAGTAACAATTTATTTATTTAACCCTAACAGTGAACAAATTAACAGAATTACTAACAAACTGAACAATTCCCCTCTAACTACTAACTATTTCCTAATAAAACAAGATTCTAATCGTATACTGTTGCAATAAGCACAGGCCCCATTTATATAACAAGTAATAAGAAAACAGTAAATTGAAACCTAGTCTGTCAAAGTTCACACTGAATGAGTCTTCCGGAATGCTTTCCATTCTCCACTATCTCTCCAGCCTGCCTTCTGCTGATCATGCTGTCAGGGATGCTTTCTCTGTAATTTCTTCAGTGAGGACTTTTAGCTAGAAGTGCCATGGTACCTTTGGTGCTTTTTTTTAGGGGGAACCTAATGATTTTGTGTGACAGCTAGGTTTATTTCTCAGATGGCAGGTTTGCTTTCGCTTCAGGTGGCAGTTGGCTGTCACACAGATTTTCAAAAACCCCGTTATATATCCCCAATTACATGTCAAGGTCCTATAATATGATTGGTTTCAGGTTGTCAAAGCCATTCATTTTAAATTCAGTTGGCTTTCAGTTGCTAAGTACTTGGTTTAATTTAATTGGCTGAGTCCAGCTTGTTGCCAAAACATCAAAACAAGACTTCTGATTTGCCTGCCAACTATAAGGTCTTTTGATACACTTGTTTCAATTTGGGGCTCTCTGTACAGTACTTGCAAACTTCCAAGCACAGACAAAGCACAATCTTTTAAAGGGACCTTGTACTGCTTTTCCCCACTATCATTTTTACAAACAAATTCTAACTTCCTAGCTTCCAATTCATGAGTATTCTACGCAACTTCGCAATATCTCCCCCCTTAAGAAAAAATCCACCATCATTATGAAGAGATGATTTCATTTTTTTTCTCTAAGTCTTAACACCATTAGCACAAAATACATAGGTCGGTAATCTAAAGTTACGCCTTTCATACTAATTTTGCATTTTATATATATATATTAAAAATATAAAACGTTGGACCACCGGTTCTCTCTTATCTACACATTTTCTTCTAAACTTGCGATAACGCGTCTGTAGTAACACTTTTATGACCCGCAACATGTACAATCTGTAAATTAAAAGCCTATAACCTAAAACTCCAATGAGATAGTCTCATATTTTTGTCCGTAAATCTTTTCAAAAAGATGAGAGGGTTATAGTCTGTATATATAATCGTCTCCAAAATATTGTTTGTAACATAAACATTAACATGTTGTAAGGCCAGTACCAAATCCAATAATTCTTTTTCAATGGTGGAGTGTTTTCTCTGATGAATATTGCGTTTCTTTGAAAAATAACCAATTGGCCTTTCAATTCCACCATCATTCTTCTGCATCAAGACAGCTCCAACCCTTATATCGGTGGTGTCATTAAAGGGTTTCAAGAAATTTGGTGTGACTAAAGCTGGTGCGGTGATTAACATGGCTTTTAAATTTTCCAGTGCCTCCTGACATTGTTTTTTCCATTGAAATTTCATATTCTTCTTTACCAAATCCGTCAGCAGTGCTGGCATGTTACTAAATTTTGACACAAACCACTGGTAGAATCTGCTCAGTCCCAAAAATCAAAACACCTCTTTCATTGAGAATTGTCTTGGAAATTCCTCGAAGGCCTTTGTCTTCACGTTACTTGGGGTCATCCTTCCATGCCCGACAATGTGTCCCAAGGACATCACTTCTGCCTTCGTGAACTCAGTTCTTGCTAAATTTATAACTGGCTTTGCCTCCCATTGTCTTTCAAAGAGCTCTGCCAAATGTACCATGTGATCTTTCTATGAATGGCTAAAGGTCACTAAGTCATCTATGTAGACAGCACAATTAGTCAATCTTGCCACAACTCTGTCAATAAGGTTTTGAAATGTGGCTGGTGCATTCTTCATTCCAAAGGGCATTACTTTAAATTGATACAGTCCATTTGGAGTTACAAACACAGAAACTTCTTTCACTCTCTCTGACAAAGGTACTTGCCAGTAACCACATAGTAAGTCTAACTTTGTAATGTAAGTGGCTTTTCCCACTTTTTCTACACAGTCCTCCAGCCTTGGAATTGGATTTGAGTCCAATTTAGTTATGCCATTGACTTCTGATAATTCACTCAGAATTGTTGAGTACCATCAGGTTTGGGAATCAACACGATTGATGATCTCCACGTGCTTTCAGTCAGCTTGATGATGTTTTCTTGAAACATCGCTTCCACTTCCTTCTGTACCTGTGCTGCTTTGAGAGGATTAAGCCTGTAGAGGCTCTTGCTATTTCTGAGTGCTCCAGCATCTGCGGTTCTTGCTATTTTCTAAGCCTGTAGAGGTGTTGTTTTATCGGAACAGCATTCTCTACTTCAACCTCATGTATTATAATATTAGTCCTCCCCATTCTATTCTACATATATCCTTATATTGCTGCAATAAGCTTTTCAATTCAGTTTTCTGTTCCTGAGACAGCTCACTATCCTATCCCATTTTGCAAGGACTTCCTCATTATTTAATTTGAAGTACATCAAAACCCAAATCATCTGGATTTGAGGGTCAGTGACTAATACTTGTTTCTCTGGTTCCCTGTCCCTGTCATAATAGAGTTTCAAAATGTTCACGTGGCATACCCAATAAAGTTTTTTTTCCTATCTGGCATCTTTACCAGACAACTCACTTGACCCAACTTCTTCTCAATCTAATAGGGACCACTAAACCTTGCTTTGAAGGGATCTCCTACCACTGGTAACAGCACCAATACTTTATCCCCACAGGCAATTGTTGGAATTTTAGATTTCTTAGCTGTTCCTTGCTTCCTTAGATGCTGTGTCCCTTCACACGTTGTCCAGCTAATTCACAGACTCTGTTGATCTTTCAGATACATAATCCAACTGTGAGATATCTGACTGCAGACGAATCAATCTTTGTTTAATTAATTTTAAAGGCCCTCTTTCTTTGTGTCTGAATATCAACTCAAGTGGAGTAAACTGAGTCGATTCATTTGGGGCCTCTCTAATGGCAAACAATATAAATGGAATACCTTTAACCCAATCATTTGAGTAGTCCTGGCAATAAGCCCTCAGCATCGTTTTTAGAGTCTAATGCCAGTTTTCCAATGCTCCCTAGGATTCAGGATAGTATTTACTTGACTTAAAGTGTTTGATGCCTAAATTATCCATGACCTCCTTAAATAGTTTGGCTGTAAAATTGGACCCTTGATCTGACTGAATCTCTCTGGGTAGACCATAACGGGTAAAGAAAGCAAGCAACTCTTCCGCAACCTTTTTTGCCTTGACACTCTGTAACGGAATTGCCTCTGGAAATCTGGTAGGCACATCGATTAGGGTTAGCAAATACTGGTTCCCACTTTGTGTAGGTTCCCTCCCTACAACCAAATCATTCGTAATCAAACAGTGAAAGGTTTTTCAAATGCAGGAATTGGCATCAAAGGTGCTGGTTCTATTGCTGCCTTTGGCTTTCCTACCATTTGACAAGTATGACAGGTACGGCAAAATTCAACCACATCCTAATGCAATCGAGGCCGAAAGAAGTGCTTTTGTATTTTTGGCTGAGTCTTCTTCACTCCTAGATGACCTCCTACAGGTAATTTATGTGGTACCCGCAATACTTCCTGTCTGTATGCTACTGGCAACACAATCTGGTGCAAGTCTGGCCAATTTTCCTCTGCACCAGCCTGCTGAGGCCTCCATTTTCGCTTAGGATTCTATCCTTAAGATAATAACACTTGGGAATACATTCTGATTCCTTTTCCCGAGTAGGGTTTATGATATAGATCTTTTATTGCTTCATCTTTTTGTTGTAACTCCAGCAATCTTTTAGAACTAAACACCTCTGCCTGATCCTCGATCTGTTCAGGCTTATTCCTTTACCATTACATCAAACAGGGTGTTAGCTAACTGCGTCTCAATTCCTTCATCTCTTTCTTTAGTTTTTTCTTCTTGGTGTAACTTATGACTGTGGGATCTTATTACCAGACAGTCGGAAAAATTCCTGGGTATTTTTATTTTAAGTCCTCAGTTCCCTGGTTTTCCTTCGGCTTCTCCACTACCAGGGGCATCCTTCTCACTTTTGATCCTGCGAGGTTGTTTCCAAGAAAAAAACTATATTCCTGGAATTGACACTCTTTCAATCACTCCCACTTTCACTTCCCCAGTCTTGATTGGTCTTTCCAACCTCATCTTACACAGGAGAATGCTAAATCTCTCTCCATCAATGTCACAGATTACCACTTTCTCAGGTAACATTTCAGAAGGAGTGCAAATACATTCATCTCTTACTATTAGAGACTGACCAGCTCTGTATCTCTCAATAATTTAACTTCTCTCCCCCGTACTTCCTGAATAAATCTTGCCCACAGAGGTGAAGTCTTTGGAGAGATCAGGCACCATCTCACTATCCAGCCCAGATAGTGCATTAAGCTGTGCACTCTCCTGCAGCTCCTCAACTCCTTTTGGGATTTCCTTCACTACCTTAACTAATCCCACTGGTTTAGCCTCTTCTACCATATCCTTTTTCCCAGTGCCCTTCTTAAGTCACCAGCACTGTGACTTTGTGGGTCCCACCTTATTTATAGTGAAAACACCTGAGGCCTTCACCTTTTTGTATGTTCCCATACGTATGATGCTTTATCCTTCTAGATGAAAGTGGTTGTGGGTTTGGAAGGTGCTGCCTGAGGATCTTTGGTGAATTTCTGCAGTGCATTTTGCAGATAGTACACACTGCTGCTGGACGTGGAGGGAGTGTATGCTTGTGGTTGTAGTGCCAATCAAACGGGCTACTTTGTCCTGGATGGTGTCAAGTTTCTTGAATGTTGTTGAGGCTGCACTCATCCAGGCAAGTGGGGAATATTCCATCACACTCCTGACTTGTGCCTTGTAGATGGTGGACAGGCCTTGAGGAATCGAGAGGTGAGTTACTCGCCGCAGTATTCCTAGCTTCTGGCTTGCTCTTATAGCCACTGTGTTTATGCAAATGCTTCAACCGTACCTTTTGCACTGATATTCTGGGCTCTTCCATCATTGAGGATGGGATATTTGTGGGGCCGCCTCCTCCAGTGAGTTGTTTAATTGTCCATCACCATTCATGACTGGATGTGGCAGGACTGCTGAACTTAGATCTGATTCGTTGGTTGTGGGATCACTTATCTTAGCACAGCGCTCAGTTAAGTGCTGTTTGATGTCTGACTAACTCAACTGACCCTTGGGGATTCATATGGCTTGAAGAGGAAACCTGACTGTCAAACATCCCCTGATAATAACTTAACGTTTTGATTGTCGTTTGGAAAATGTGACCAGATGCTGCTACTTATAGGCAACACTGATGGTTGGCAGAGTTTGCTAAATTCTGTTATAAGTATAAACTTTAATATTTCTTTTTTCAAATTAACATATATAGGCTGAACAGCTTAGACAACATTACCTGAATAAATCAGATTTGGAAGTTTCTGCTGCACGTCAAGCTTTGCCACCTGTTCAGCAAAACATCCGTGAACTACAGCGCAAGGTAAACTATGCTGTACAGCAGAGTCGGGGGAAGGGTGCTGTAAGGCAGGACCAGACAAAAGTGCTGTACGGCAGTGTCATGGGAAGCACCAGGTACACCACTGGAATGGTGGTGTATGGCAGGTCCAGGACAAATTTGTACATAAACCTGTGCCTCTGTTAAGGTGCACTTCTTCAAAAAAGGATTGAGTTGGGAGTACTGCAGCAAACACCTGATGTGGTGCTATGAGAGGAAGGCACAATAATTTGTAAGACGTAGTTTTTAAATTGCAAATATTTCAGTAGTCATGAGACCATTGAAAGGAGGCTAAGGCCTTAACTGGGAAGAGATGTGCTCAGGTGAAGGTGTTATTGTATGGCACTGTAACAGTGAGTACTAAAATTTAGAGTTGAATGTTCCATCATTTCTGAAGGTCCTGCAATTCAACATATTTCTGCAGAGTCTGTCATGCTGAATTGGGTGTCTCCTGCAGCACTGTCAACTCTGGCCTCGCAATAGAGGAATCGCACGTGGTGGTACTACTGGAAAAAAGATGGCAGAAATCCATAGTCACCTTTAGTGGGCTAAAGATTTGATGGGCCTCTTCTGTGCCATTTGACGATGACTCTAATCATTGAAATGCTCAGTGCTGCTACTTTTAAGAATCTATAATTCTGACTATAATGCTACTTGCCAAAAATGAATTGGGTCCCGCATTAACTTCCTGCAGCTTGCGACTTGGTGGTAGGGTTTATCACTTTCCTTTGTGATTTACTATTCATTTCTGGTTTTGGAAGTTAGTAAGTAGGATGCGATAGTTGATCATTACCATGACATACTAGAATGCCTTTCTGTTCTGTTCAACAAAAATCTTTTTTGTGTCCTATCAACAGATTCACCCTGGGGCTCCCTGGTGGCTTGGTGTCATTGAGTGTGTACTGCAGGCTGCTCTGGATGACGAGCTGGTGACAAGGGTGCGAAATGAAATCTCATATAACTACAAACAGCAACCTAACAAACTGTCCATGGCTGAAAAGTAAGTAGATTTGCATACTGTCCGATATATGATTGTTGCACTCCTGTCTTTGTGCTGACGATTTCTAGGGCCTAAATGCATCACTGCACTAAGCTGCTAGTGTTCCACTAGAAACCTTAGCAATTTTCATTTGTTGCCAATGGCTAATGAGATTTTTTGGGACCAACACTGAAGGCCACTGGAATTGATCTATGTCATTGTTTGCTGTAGATAAGACAAGGAAGGAGAGGTTTAAAAATGAGTTCTAAGATTCACATCTTGTTTACTTTATATATGTTCCTCTTAATTGCACCTGTACATTTTGAAAAATTTTTAATTTTCTTCCTCACCTTCATGCCACTACCAAGGAGCTTTCCGTAGCCTTGCCTGATTTTCACTTGAGATGCATAGCTCAATTTAGGAGACTATCTGAATCGCTGGACCCACCTTAGTGAGAAAGCCCCTCAGTGGCGAAAGCTGCAGGATGATTCGTGGGCCATCGACCATAAAAGCAGATCCAGTATGGACATGGGCCCTGCTGGTAAGGAAGGCAAAATGTGCAGAGGCAATTTTTGCTGCGAAGCAGGGAGTTGGTGCATTGTTGTTAGCTCATGTGAGCAGACATTGTTCACCAGCCCAGTGAGTAACAGCAATAATTGTTGGCGAGTTGGTTACTTACCTTGGAAAAGATGGGAAGATATAGAAACTTATGTTGCTTGTTGATCTTGCGTAATGAAGGTGCACATGACACATCGGCAAAGCCTCACAATTTTAAAATTTAAGTACAATCATTGTTTCTAAAGCGTAGTTTCTTGACACACGGAATAAAGTTGAGACTTCCATAGATAAGTTGTAACCTGCACGGAATCTTGTTTCAGATTCATTCATCTTGTCTGAACTGGGAATGTCTAACGGTCCAACTTGTCATGTTTCAGCAAAAATTAACAGTGTTTCAGATTGACTGTGTTTGAAATTACCTTAGAAAGGGCGGCAATTTGGCTGTAAATTAGGTCCCGACACTGTGTGTTAAGTAAGATTACCATTACGTTTCGGGGGAGATTTTTTAATGCCTTATTCAGAACATTTGCCCTTCCATTTTTCCTTTCAGCATCCATCTACCAAGGTGTATGCAATTGTATCATGCCCAATACCCTCTCAGCAGCAGAATCTCATAAAATCATAGAGACATACAGTACAGAAATGTACCCTTCAGTCCAACTTGTCATGTGGACCAATCTTTCCAAACAGTAAGGTTTTGCTCATGATGCAATGAACCATTCACCGTCTCAAAGTCATGTCTAATGTCTCTAATTTGTGTTGTTCACAGTTAATATTTTTACACTCAGGTTCCAGGACTGTAGAGGCCTGCAGTTTTTGCTAACTGTGCACATTGAAGAGTTGAAGAAATCACAGAAGATGGTACAGGACTCTGTCAAGAATCTAGAGGGCCCACCATCACAAGAAGAAATTCGACTGGCCACTGTGTGTCATCTTCGCCCTGTCCGATTTCCCCTGAACAAGTGCGTACTGTTGTGTCCTATTCATGTTCCCCAACAACAACTCACTTCTGTATCAGAACAAGTTCTTTGGTTAGAAGTCAGATGAGATAGTTCATGTAATTGGGAAATCCTGCTAAAATGAAGAAACAACAGCATTTTACATTTATAAAGCACCTTTAATGCAGCAAACATCCCAAAGGAAGAGAAAAAGTAATAGAAGCAACTTAATTACCACAGGCTACGTTTTAATTTGGCTACTTATTAAGAAATCTCATAGACAAACAAATACTGAAACAATTACTTCAACTTTGCATGTAGCAACCAAAATAAGACCCCTCAAGTAAGCAAGTTAAGCCTCATAATTCAACTTAGGTATTACTCAATAAATGGTGGAACTTAGGTATAATGTCAGCCACAGTGTCTGTCTCTGATGTGTCCAGAGTTCGATCCTTGTCCCGTGTTAGAACAGAGAACATAGAACAGTACAGCACAGTACAGGCCCTTCGGCCCACGATGTTGTGCCGAACTTTTACCCTAATCTAACCTCCACCCCTATCTTATACTATCATCCATATGCCTATCTAATAGCCGCTTAAATGCCCCTAATGAGGCCTACTCCACTACCCTCTCCGGCAATGCATTCCATGCCTCGACCACTGAGTAAAGAACCTACCTCTGACGTCTCCCCAGTATCTACCTCCACTCACTTTAAAACTATGCCCCCTCGTAATAGCTACCTGCACCCTAGGAAAAAGTCTCTGGTTGTCCTCTCTATCTATACCTCTGATCATTTTGTACACTTCTATCAAGTCACCTCTCATCCTTCGTCGTTCTAAAGAGAAAAGGCCTAGCTCTCTCAACCTTTCCTCGTAAGACCTTCCCTCCATTCCAGGCAACATCCTGATATATCTCCTCTGCACCTTTTCCAATGCTTCCGCATCTTTTCTGTAATGAGGCGACCATAACTGGACAGAGTACTCCAGATGTGGCCAAAACAGGCTTTTGTATAGCTGGAGCATAACTTCATGATTCTTGAACTCAGTCCCTCTATTAATGAAAGCTAACACACGCCTTCTTAACAACTCTATCCACCTGTGTGGCAGCTTTCAGGAACTGTGGACATGAACCCTTAAGATCCCTCTGCTCCTCCACATTGCCAAGAATCTTTCCATTAACCCTGTATTCTGCTTTCAAATTTGGCCTTCCAAAATGAATCACCTCACACTTTTCAGGGTTAAACTCCATCTGCCACTTCTCAGTCCAGCTCTGCATTGTATCAATATCCCTTTGTAACCTAGAACAGTGTTGTTCTTTGAAGTTCTGCGACTGAGGAATCCTGAAGTTGAATTCTTTTAGGATCTTCTGTATTGTGAAGTTTCAGATGTAATATTATTGACAATCCTTTACATTGGTTCATCTGCAACAGTGATTACACTTATGGAGTCACTAAGTTTTGTAGCTTGCTGACTTATCAGGAGTAGCTTCCTTGTTCCTTCTTACACTTGGCATTAACTGTCCATTCAAAACACAACTTTCCTGCAATTAAATCCTTTACTTCAGGACATTCTTTCTGCAGGCAATCTTAAATGCCTATTTATCATGAGACAGCAGGTTATCCAGCAGTTATCTCTGCTCTCCCAGGAAACAGCATGTTTATGTTGCATTGAGCCTTTCCTCCCAGGGAAGGTTAATTAGTACGTTGCTTTTAATTCCTTTATAACAGTTTCTCCTTGTCATTTTCATTTCAGGAAACAGTTTATTCCAGAAAAAGTTATTGCTGACTCTTTCAATTTCTGAACAATTATTAAAATTTTGAAGTTTCCAATATCACAATATAGTGTGGAGTACCATAATTGGATTTCTGTCAATAGGTAATGTATCATTACCCACTGAACCACGACTGACATAAGTCAGAATGTTGGTTAAATCAAGTTTGAATTTGGCAGTACAAAAGCAAAATACTGTGAATCCTGGAAATCGGAATTAGAATCAGAAAATGCTGGAGTTAAAGCAAAATACTGTGGATGCTAGAAATCTAAAATAAATACAGAGAATCCTGGAGAATTTCATCAGCTCTGACAGCTTTTGTACAGAGAGAAACAGAGTTAATAGTATTACTCTTCTTCAGAACCAGCAAAGACAAGTCATACCACACGCAAAATGTTAACTGTTCTCCTCTCCTCAGATGCTGCCAGACCTGCTGAGTTTCTGCAGAAAATGCTGGAAATACTCAGTAGACCTGCAACATCTTTTGAGTGAAAAATAGTGTTAAAGTCTCAGGTCACTGAACGTCACTCAATCTTTCTCACCATTTGGAGACTGCCAGACATGTCAAATATTTCCAGAATTTTCTGTTTTTGGTTTGAAATTACCAGTGTTGGTTTGCAACATTCAAACTTTGATGAAAATCAGGTATTGGAAAAATCCAATTTGTATTAATCCATGTAATTAAGCCACTTTGCATAGAGTCGGGAGACCACATGGTTTAACACACATTAAGAAAATTTATATTATGATGTTAGAAATGGTAAGTGTGTGGCCAGGACAGCAACGACAAATTCATTCCTCCAGTCTTCTGTTGCTTTTATTATTTTTTTCTCTTCTTTTGGGATGTTTTCTGCGTTAAAGCTGCTTTATGAATGTAAAATATTGTTGTTTCTACATTGTCGCATAATTTTCCAACTACATGGACTATCTCATCTGACTTCAAACCAAAGAATTTTATCTGGTATAGAAATTGGTTGTGGTGAAAGGAACGTGAATAGGTCACTGACCAAATAAATTAATGGAATAATTGAGTAATTCAGCATCAGAAAGGTATATCAATTGGCCAGTTCTGAGCTATATTAATGGGCTATTATATCAGGTAATTGAACAGACATCTGAATAATCCAACACCAGACAAGTACCTGACTGGCTGATCAGTTGTCTCATTGTGCTTTTGCTTGTTCCAGACAGACAAAATATGTTTTTTTTGTTTTGGTTGTTGATGCTGTACAGTAGTCAGCATTCAGAAGGAAGTGTCTTTTCTCCCCCATTGTATACTAATCTTACTAAGTTTTCTTTTGCAGTTGCCAATTCTGTAAAGCAGATGAACTGTTCACAGAATATGAATCCAAGTTGTTCTCACATAGGTAAGTCCTTAATGTGGCAGGCGTGCTATTGTTTGTGTAACATTTTCAGGGTACAAAACAGCAGGATCTATTTTCTGATGCAGTTTGAGAAATCCTGCTCCTGGTCCAGAAAAAAGTGATTAAAGTAAGTTCATAATCTTGGACTCAGCTTTCGATTCCATATTCACTCCATAAAACCATAAGGTGTAGGAGAAAAGTTAGGCCATTTGGCCTGTTCAGTCTGCTCCCCGATTTGTTAAGATCTTGTCTGATCTCATAATCCACAATTTGACTTGCCTGACTTTTCCCATAACCTTCTATTCCCTTACTAATTAAAAATCTGTCTTGAATATACTTAACAGCCCAGCCTTGACAACACTCTGCAGTAAAGAATTCCACCAATTGACTGTACTCTGAAGGAAAATTCCTCCTCATCTCTGGCTTTATTTGGTGACCTCTTACTCTGAAATTATATCTGCTGATCTTCTACACCCCCAGAATCTACTCTGTCAAGCCCCCATCACCAAAGCCATTAAATTCCACCTCTGCATTGTCACTCATCCTTAGCCCATTATCTGGATGTTTTTGTAGGGGATGCATTCACTGCACACACAATCACAGTGCCTGTGATGTCACTGCCGGTGACACCACAAGTCACTACCTGCATCAAGGAGTAATATTTTGGATGCTTGTCATTTGCTACCCCACTCCCAAACCCCATTGTCTCGCATCCTACCCAGTTTACAGTCCCTCTTAGCTGTCACTCACTGTCCCTTTCATTATCATGCTCCAAAACCTTCAACTCTTTCTGCCTCACTCATTGCCCAGCTCCTTTGAGCAGCAAGTTAGGCAACCAAGGGACAGTGAGTGAAATGGCGAGCAAAGTGGTAAGTTGGGGTGATGAGATGTTTGGCAAGCAAGAGAGCAGTGATCAATAGGCAACAACCTCAGGCACACAGCAGTGATACCAAGGTAGTCTTGTAGTACAATGGTAATGTCTCTACCTCTGGATTTAAGTCCCACCTCAGGATTGATGTCTACAGAGGTGTGTAATAACACACACAAATTGTTTAAAACTGATTTTTAAAAAATAGATCACATTGAAGGAGGGATAGTATGTTGAAGTTACAGAATGTGTGATATCTGTCTCTCTAAATAATAGTTTCCAAATAAATAGAAAAGTGACCCAACATAAGAAAAGTTGAGAGGAGGCTGCAGTACTGTGTCCTCCACCAACTAGCTATCAGAGTTCTAACAATATACTCAGGCATTGCCTCGGTTTTCACTGGCATACATTGATTCCATTTCAACAATGCCTATATTTTAAAATCTCAGCTCTGATAAAATGTCATCTACACTCGAAACATTAGCTTGCTCTCTCTCCACAGATGCTGCCTGACTTGCTGTGATTTCCAGCGTTTTTTTAAGAAGTTTCAGCTTTGCATTCAAATTCGTTTTAGCCTCCCTATCTCTGTTAACCTCTGTCTCATTCTACAGCTGTCCAAGATTACTGTGTTCCTCCTGATCTGCCTGCTGGTACACCCCCACTTCCTTCATTTTGATCCTTTGATGAACTTGCTTACTGCAGTTGAGCCCCATGCTCTAAGATTTCCTCTCTAAACCTTTCCACCTCTATTCTTTGTTCTCCTTTTACTTGATGCTTAACACTTCCATCTTTGACCAAGCTTTTGGCTATTTGTCTGGATTAATGTGTGGCATGGTCTCCAATTTGGTTTGATTACACTTCGGTGAAGTTTTTTGGGGTGATATGCTACATCTTCTGTTAATATAATGTTGCTTCGCATATGTTTGTGCTATGATCAGGTTGCTGGCAGCAACGCCTCACATGTTTTATGGTGAATTGTGCTGTTCATAAAAAGCTTCTTGTACCTGTTTTATCCCCAGCCATGGCTCAAATTCACACTTGTCATTTCTCAAATTGTATGTCGTAACTAGCCCCATAAGGAAGTCAGCATGGTCTGTTGAGCATTGAGATGTCTCCAAATGATGTGCCCCTGAGGTAGGCTTAGTAAAACAATATTGGAATGGATCAGGCCCAGCAGTTCCAGGCCACAGGTGATCAAACAACCAGTTGGATAGACAGAACTGCCGTAGGAAGCTGGGATTGTTTCCACATGACAGGTATCTCTGACGGCATAGCCCAATCCGTTGGGGAGCATTGTCTGCACAAGCAGAGGAGAAGTTATCAATATCCTGTAGTTGTAAGCTCTGTGGTTTTAGTTTGTTGAATTATAGTAGTGTCCCATTGCAGTCGCAGAATTCCTAAGGCTTGGGGTCTACAACACTGTGCTTAAGTGTCTGGGGACTGGGCTGGACTCCAAGGTGGGATAAACAGGAAATCTGCAGAGAGAGAATGTGTACTTTATATTCAGGAAAATTAAAACTCTGTCATTGTTCAGTGTTAAAGGGCAGAAAGCAATCTTCGAAGAGATGATTGAAGAGGACGAGGGCCTGGTTGATGAACGTTTGCCAACCACTAGTCGTGGACTGTGGGCTGCAAGTGAGACTGAACGTGCCTTAAAAGCCATCTTAGCTTTTGGGAAAGCGCACCGAATTGATACCTTACTAATAGAAGAAGGGAACATCTTTATGGAACTGTTTGAGTTATGGAAAAAAGAATATAAGGTACATGGCATATAGATTTGATCTGCCTGTTTGAAAAAAAAATTGCTTGAGTCCATTGATAAAATTACATTTTTCTCTGGATTCTGTTGATAAAGTTGGGTATGATCACTTGAAACCTGTATGAGTATACTTCTGAACAGTACCAAATGGCCTGACAATATATAGACGCACGCTGCTTCTTGAAATCACAAAGACCACAAATGACAAACTATACACTATCTTCAATGCACCAAGTTCATTTACAACTGAAAACAACAGATGAAAATATCCAAAGAAATATGTGCAGAATAGGTATCTCTTTACCCTTTCACAACAATAGAAATAAACTGTTCCATCTCTGTGATTGAATACGTCATGGTTCTCTCCTTGGCTAAAGATCCCATTCCTCAAACCAAACTACGTCAGAATGACATCAGGATGATGCTTGTGGATTATTTACGTGACAATTATTGCATTAGACGTCCCACCACAGCATATCCCCTGACACTCCTCCCCTTCTTCCAAGACTTCACTCGACCACAGAACTGTAACTCTGTGGAATATAGTAGGGATGGGCTGAAGAGTCTCTGAGATCAGGGAGAGATGATTCAGAATCTCAGCATTTCGAGAGGAGAGAGGCTTCTCAGAGATCGGAGGCAGGAAGAGACCAAGACTGAGGAATGGAATCCCAAAGAGCAAAGGGGTGAGGGGTTTAGAAGAATGAGGTGGGGATCTCATGTAAAATTCTAACAGGACTACACAGGTTAGGTACAGAAATGATATTTCCCATGGTGGGGGAGCCCAGAATCAGGGGTCATAGTTTAAAAATAAGGGGTAAACCGTTTAGGACTGAGATGAAGAGAAATTTTTTCAACCAGAGTGTGATGATACTGTGGAATTGATTACCACAGAAAGTAGCTGAGGCCAAAACATTATGTTTTCAAGAAGGAGGTGGATTTAGTTCTTGTAGCTAAAGGGATGAAGGGATATGGAGTGAGAGTGGGATTAGGGTATTCGGCACAGTGATCAGTTGTGATCATATTGAATGGCAGAGCAGGCTGGAGGGGTCGAATGGCCTACTCTTGCTCCTTTCTTCTAAGGTAGAAGGAGGTGGCGAGGTAGCCATGACCAGACATAGAAGTGGACACAACAGTGCTTTGCAGAGTTGAGAGCATCATGGAATAGGATACTGAGAGAGGAGCAGCTGTTAATGTCAAAGAACCAAGGATGAAGGGAAGAGGACTGTCCTTCTACTGACATCCAAGACCTTGGAGTCCTTCATCAGAATTTCCCTTTGAGGTAAAAATTAATATTTAAATTGAGAGGAAAAGGGATTGGTCTCCAGAAGAGAGGAATATGGAAGGATTTTTCGGACAAAGGAGAGAGTGGCACCTTATCATCTCCTTCCGTGGCGTAATATTTCAGTTTGCTTAGCTTGCTCACATGTAGCTTCATGAGCCTTGGAACTTTAGTGCAGACTATTTATGTAGCAAATCCCAGATTGCTCACTCAGTGGACAAACCCCTCCAGATGCGATGAACCAAGAAAACAACAAATAAAGTTCGAATTGAATTGAATCATTTATTGTCACATATATTCAATGTAAAAATACAGTGAAAAGTGTGTACCTTTGCCGTACATACATGGTGCCAGGCACATTAACTTGGAATAAGATAAGGAAAGATAACTTCAGAGAGTCCAAATTTCCTTTCCACTGCCGCAGTCCCGCTCCGGGCTTTCCAGCCCTCGCCATGCTGCTGCCAGTGCCCGCTCTGGGCTGCCTCACTGGCCTGATCTCACCAGCCCACACATGATCCATCACTGTCGCTGTGGCCCACACTTGATCCACTGTCACTGCAGGACACAACCCGCACTTTCGGCTTGCCACCACGTGGTTCCCAGTCGCAACCCAGCTCCTTCCCAACTCTTTAGGTAGGTAGTTAAAAGGGGTGAGTAAGGAGATAGAATTACTACAGAGGGAGAGAGAAGAAGGGAGGAAGAATAAGGAAGGGCAAAGAAAGAAAGAGAAAGAGAACAAACGAGCAGAGTGGAGCTCCGAATGGAGCAACTTACCCTGCCACCATTTTGCCGGAACAAAAATAGAACAGAAATCACATCTCGTTGATAGCACAGCAGAACTACACATAATTCTAGGAGAAGATGAAAGAAGGCAAGAATGCTGAAACTAATTCAGCCAATTGTGGGATATTTAACTCCTATGGTTTACTTCACCTTTTATAAATAAGGATAGCTGCAAATACTGTCCCCTGATGTCTAAAAAATTTATGGTTATTTTATATCCATATAATTTGATTAGCCTTAAATCTGATGGGTTTTTTTGAAAGAAAGCCTTCATGATGCCTTCAAATCATTTCTACATATTTCTGTGCAATTATTTTGGTTACAACATGTGGTTATTTATAGTTTTGTAAAACAATTATTCTATTTACAGCTGTAAAATAGAATTAGTGTTAATATCATAGTTAATATTTTCTCCCAAATACTTAGTAAGGAAGAACTTGCATTACATTAAGCCTTTCACAGATCTTTTATCGTCAGTTATATACAGTACTTTCTAATTGTGGTCATTAGTTGTAACGTGAGAAACACAGCACGGTCCCACAAACTGCGATGTGTTAGTGATCCGTTAATCTGTTTTCTCGTGATTCTGATTTTGACTCAAATCCATAATCTTCTGACTCCGAGGCAAGTGTGGCTATCAACTCAGTCAGCCGTAAGATATGACAGACAAATGCTGAACTCAAGACGTTTAAGTTTTCATGAAACACTTGTGTTCACTACCCAATTGTCACACTTCAGTGTTGCAATTACAAGGTCACATCATCAACCATGCATGTTCAATTATACTAGTATCACACATCCACACAGTTAAATGAATAAGGAGGTAAGTAAACAATGAATAAGCAGAAAGCTGCTCCTGATAAACAACTGTCCAGGAATGCAATCAATAAATGATTTTTGAAAATACTTCATTGGCTGTAATATTCTTTAGTGCATCCTAAAGTTATAAAAGGTGCTACAGAAGTAGAAGTTTTGTGCAGCTTAGTTCTTTTTACTCAGCTATCCACTTGAACTAATTACAACACTTGACAGTTAATCACGTGAATGTCATTATAATGCACATATTATTCTCAAGTTCAAAGCATTTTTATAATTGAAAGTGGGAGAACAAGTTAAATACTTTCTTTTAAAGTCTGGCATAGAATACAAAAGTGAAGTTAGAAATCACTGCTTGTGATCCAGTTAAAGTACTGCTTAGTTTGCGAGCCTTCTCGAGGACTAATGCCAAAACCACGGGAACGCTGCAGAAGAGATTAACTGAGATGAAACTGGGATTAGAGAATTTAATCATGTGGAGAAACTGAAGAAACTGGTCGACATTGTTTTTCTGGAACAAATTGTTATGGTCCTTGTAGACATTAACTTTAAACAAGTGATCTAAATACCCAGTGACTAGCTTAAAAGAATTGCACAACAGAATTTTGAGTTTTAAAGCTTTTACAAAAAATACTAAAAGCAACATTGACCAAATATTACCTAGTAAGCAACTAATACTGTAAAGAAGATACCCTTAACTCAAACTTTAATGTGACTGATGACCCCACATTGCATACATATATACTACAGCACATTTTCTGCATGATTACAGTTTTGTAGGATAATTTCCAGCTTTGAGTTCAATTTGGCTATTTCTCCTCCTGGCCTCACCAGGACAAATCTAACATAGTCTTGAGAGTGCCACAAGATGAGTGTCTTTGACCAGAGATTGTCCTCACTCTTGGGTTCTACTTGGTGGCTTGCAGGGAATGTGCAGCCTTCTTTCTGCTAACCACATGAGCTGAGCCCTTTATCTCTCTGTGAAACCTCTGTTTCAAGGTCTCTTTTCTGTCCAAAAGCTTGAGACCAAAGTCAGTCCATGCTGCTGTTTTCTGTCTGACTAGCTGTTGTTGTTTTTGTTTTCAGGTGTGGACGTATCACACATTGCTACCAGTCTCTCAATCTGGAGCACTTGTCCCCATAGTAACATAGCCCCTGACACTTGATGTCAGGCAGAATTTGAAGCAGATCACATGATCATCTTCATTCCTTCATATTGCCTTGAGTTAAAGGAACAGTCTCAAAATATAAACATCTTTTAAATTCTCACATTCATAACAAATGCAAATTTGGGAGATTTTATTGAGGTTCTCAAAATAATGAGGGGTTTTGATAATGTAAATAGAAAAAAAACTTTCCCCAGTTTGTTGAGACCATAACTAGAGGGCATGGTTGTCACCAAAAGAACAGGTTAAGAAACTTTTTCAAATGACTAATGTTGTTAGGATATGGAATGCTCTGTCAGAAAGTATACTACAAACAGAATCAATAATAGAAAAGTGAATGTAAGTGTTTTGTTTTTAAGTATGTGGGGAATTCAAAAAAATAAGATGGTCCTAATGGCTTCTTTCTATAAAGACTGCACACATGTGAAACTGAAAGTAGACAATCCATCTTCCTAAACACTTTTCCCTCTGTGTCTTCAGTTGCTCCATGAATATTGGATGGCACTACGCAATCGGGTTTCTGCCATCGATGAATTAGCCATGGCAACTGAGCGCTTTCAAGTGCGTCTTCCAGGCGAGCCCAAACCAAACCTTCCTGTACTTCACATCATTGAGTCACATGAGGTATGAAGTTGAGAGGCTGTGTTCAGATCTGCAGATTTCAAGTATGCTAGAAAGTGAATGTGAAAAGAGAATAAAAAACTTGAATTTGTAGGAATATGTAATAATCTAGATAAGCATATAAACATGAAAGGATATGTTGACTCAAGGAGGAGGATTGGGAAGAGACTAGCAGGATTATGAACACTGCCATGGAATAGTTGGTCTCAATGGCAAAATCTATGCTATAAATACTGTGTAACATGTACAGTGCATTTATCAAGTCCTGAAGTGCTGCAGAACTACAAGCATGTGTGGGAAAGTGATGGCATGTGGTAATATAATTGGATTAGTAATTCGGATTAATGTTCTGAAGACATGAATTAATAATAATAATGTAGCCATTGTCAACTGTCGTAAGTGTCCATCTGGTTTACTAATGTCCTTTAGGGAATGAAGTCTGCCATCCTTACCAGGACTCTTAACTGCCCTCTGAAATGGCTTAGTGAGCTACACAGTTCCAGGGTTATTAAAGTTGAGCAATAAATGCTGGACCAGCCAATGACGGTCACTTCCCGTGAACAAACAAAAAAAATCTGTGATTCATTGCTTGGCAGAAGTGGGTGAAGCAATTTCTGCTGGTGTGGGAGTTTCTTTTTGATTCATTCGGGAATACTGGCTGAGCCAATATTTATTATCCATATCTAGCTGCACTTGAGAAGGTTCTGGTGAGCTGCCATCTTGGTGTAGGTAGACTCACAAAGCCATTAAGAAGGCGGAGTTCCAGGATTTTGACCCAGCAACACAGAAAAAATATATTTCTGTGTCAGCACAGTGGGCTTCGAGGGGAACTGGCAGGTTGTGGTGTTCCCAGTAACTGCTGCCCTTGTGTTTCTAGATGGTAGTGGTTTGGAAGGCGCTTTCTAAGGAGCTTTCTATAAGCACCACCAGACTGTTGTCCTGCCCTGGTCCCAGGACCAAGTGGAATCTTTTCTTCAAAAATTGTTCTTTCTGTGCCAGCATAGAGGAATTACTCCTGCTACTAATTGAAAGGAACTAAAAAATCTTTACTTTTTGTGTAACTTCGATATTTTCCTCAGCACCTCAGTTAGAATGATTCATTATTTCCCCTTTAGTTCTCTCTTTACTTTGAACTAAGTACCATCATTTTCCAGTGGTTTGCTTATTTTTGAGATGTGTACATGTTTATAGGGAGGTTTGGATTCTAGAGCTGAGGGCCTAACTGTTGATCTATGAAGGAAATCAGATGCACACAAGACTAAAATTGGAGAGTTTATGGTAGTTTGTAGGGCTGGAGACAGTTCCAGAGAGGGTGCTGGTGAATCCATTGAGGAACTTAAAGACAGTTTCCTTTTACTTTATGTATCTAATTCAGTCAAGTGCAGGAACAGGATATTCTAAGCCGTAGCATGATCCTTCTCTCAGCAAATGCAAACAAATGTATATATGCAATATATGTGAAGGAAATGTACATTTTATCTTTTCCCAGCAGTAAAATCAGAAAGTAATACAATGTTTAATACAATGTTTAATACATGGTGAAAATGTCAAACTCCGAAAGTTGGACAGAAATGATGGTTGCATGTTTTACAGGTGGAACAAAACCGAATAAAACTCCTAAATGACAAGGCTGTAGCCACATCACAATTACAGAAGAAACTTGGTCAAGTGCTCTACCTCACAAATTTGGAGAAGGTGAGAATGATTGTTTGAGTATGCAGAAGATAATCAAAGTGCACCTGTTCTCACACAATAGGCCAGAATATCCAACCTTTGCTTCAGCCCACTACCTTAACATTCCAAATCCTAAGGTCATTCCCACATGGGCAAATGCTTAGATCTGTAACTGTGGGTCACAGGCACCCCTTCTCTGCAACACTCGTGAATTTGGGCAGTGGATTCTTGCTGTCCCTAGGGCCACAGGAAGTTATAACAGCTGAGAACCTTGTTGCATTAGTCTTTCTTTGTTGGTAGCTATGTGGTTTAGGACCATTACGGGAATGAAAGGAAAGGCCAACAATGATTTTCAGTAGCAGTTGATCCATATGGGATCAATGATCGAATTGGAATCAACAGTATCATAAGCCTCCTTATGTACTGTGTCTCAGATATCATTAGCACTCTGAGCATTGGTACTTTGAACCTACAAGACATACAATTGACACGGTGCACAGTACTATAAGAAAGACCCCCAGATGTGACAACTAGATGTACGTGGGCAGAATAAAGCCTTCTCCCCTGTGTTCCTTCATGAACCTTCCCTCAACTCACACCTCCCCCACAGCTGCCCTACATCTCCCCTCCCCCCCCACAAGTTTTCACCAGCACCCTGAAATGATCAGTGGGGTAGGGAGAGTTGGGTTCCACTCAGAGGAAGAGTAATTTTACCTGTACAACAATTAAATATTCTTTAAGTAAAGCTGGAATACTTATGAATTAAGTACAAGAGTGAACTATTTTGGTCCTTGAGATGGCTCCATCATTTAACAAGACCATGGCTGATCTGATTGTGGCTTCAAATCCACTTTCCAACCTTCCCTGATCCCTTTAGAATCTCTCTATCTCTGCCTTAAAAATATTTAATGACACAACTATCTGGGGAAGAGAATTACACACAGTCATGACCCTCTAATGGAAAACATTTCTCCTCATTTCTGGTTTAAATTGGAGACTTCTTATTTTAAAATGATGTCTCCCTAGTTCTAGTTTCTCCCACAAGGAGAAACATCCTTTCTGTGTCTACACTGACAAGTCTCCTCTGGATTTCATATATTTCAGTAAGATCACCTCTTATTCTTCTAAACTTCAACAGGTCAGGTCCAACGTGTCCAACCTTTCTTCATATAACCTTCAACCCAGGAATCAGTTGAGGGAACTTTCTCTGCATTGCTTCTAACAATGTCCTAGGCCGATCCACCTCTAAACAATGTAAATATCATTAGCTGTTTAAGGTTATTGACAAAAAGTTAGTAAAAAGATTTTTTTTACTCCAGAGAGTTGTTATATGCTGGATTGCCCAGCCTGAACATGTGTTTGAGATTGAAATTGGATACGTATCTAAGCGTGAAACATTTTCAAAGCTAAGTGGAAAGGGAAAGTGAATGGGACTAGTTGAATGCATGGGAAGGCAGTTGATCAGGAAATCCATGTGAATGGGAGATAGTAAGAACTGCTGATGCTGGAGTCAGAAGTAACACAGTATGGAGCTGGAGGAACACAGCAGGCCAGGCAGCATCAAAGGAGTAGGAAAGTTGATGTTTCGGGTCAGGATCCTTCTTCAGAAATTTCTGAAGAAGCATCCTGACCCAAAACATCAACTTTCCGTCTCCTCTGATGCTGCCGGGCCTAATCCATGTGACTGGTACTGTTTGAGACTCAGGTAATTGGAGATAAAGTGACAGCAGGCAAATGAACCACTAGGTGTCAGTCTTGGGATTGATTGCAATTCTAATTTCCATGTGGCATGTTAAAAGAACAGCAAATTAACTGTTTGTAACTCCAGCATTTTTCCTGCGTAGCTTTGTTCAATTATATTTTGCCTTATGCTGTGAAATCAGTGGACGTTTACAACAAAAAAGATGATCATTCACCCCTTATATCTGTGCTAACCCTGTGCTAAATTAGACTCAAGACAGTAGAATTATCTGGTAGATTACTAATAATCCTGGTAGAAATAACTAATATGGTTGCACCTGGATTGCTAATCTAGGATGAATCAGATAATCTGAGATGGAACACACAAACTGCTGAGTTGGTATTAATCCAAAATGGAATTGTTAATCTGATAAGACTAAGATATAAAACTAGGCCATTGAGCCCATTGAATCTGCTCTGCCATTTCATCATAGCTGCTATGCTGCTCCACCCCATTCTCCTGCATTCTGCCAATAACCTTTGATCCCTTTACTAATCAAGAACCTAACTATCTCTGTCCTAAAGACAATGGCTTGGCCTCCACAGCCCTCTGTGGCAATGGGTTCCACAGAGTCGCCACCTTCTGGCTAAAGAGATTCCTCCTCACCTCAGTTCTAAAGGGTCATTCCTTCACTCTGAGGCTGTGCCCTGAGGGCCGAGTGTCTCCTTCTGGTGGAATCATCTTCTCCACATTACACTGTATCCAGGCCTCTCAGTATTCAATCAGATACCCCTTCACCCTTCTCAACTCCATCGAGTACAGACCTAGAGTCCTCAACCACTCTTAGGATCATTCTTGTAAACCTCCTCCAGACCCCATCCAACACCAGAACATCTTTACTTAGATACAGAGCCCAAAACTGCTCATAATATTCCAATTATGGTCATATAGCCTCAGCACTGCATCTCTGCTCTCGTTTTCTAGACCCCTTGAAATGAATGCCATTTGCCTTCCTAACTGTCAACTGAACCTGCATGTTAAGATAATCCTGAACGAGGACTCCCAACTCCCTTTGCATTTCAGATTTCCAAAGCCCTTCTTCCATTTAGAAAATAGTCTACACCTCTATTCTTCCTACCAAAATGTTTAAAGTCACACTTTTCCACATTGTATTCCATCTGCCACTTCTTTGCCATCTGGCTTAGAATGCGCAAGAACTTGTGCAGCCTCTCTGGTTCCTCAACACTACCTTCCCCCTCCACTTATCTTTATCTCATCTGTAAACTTAGCAACAATGCCCTCAGTTCCTGTATCCAGATAGGCAAGTATAACCCCAAGAGAAGTAATTTGATCAATTCATGCGAACCCAAATAACAATTACAGCAACATCTGCTATTTGGATGACAGAAGAAAAAGGAAGTTTTTAGAAAGTATTAAATTAATGACCGTCCTTTATTTTGTTTCAGTCTCAGGATCCCTCAACAGGCAGTATCAATCCAGATCCCTGTCCCATCTGTTCAAGGCAATTAGGACAGCAGGTAAGTGAGCTGCAGAGTGTTTGAGGCTGCTGTATGTGTGCATTCATTCAGCACTTTCATAGTTAGGTTTCATACAGAACTTCTTCCACACATTTTAAGCAAGGTTTATAACAAAAGTAGTATCCAGATGTTTTTAAATTTAAAGCTTCATTCCTATATAGTTGAAATGTTTTCATAATTCCATCAAATTTCTGAAACTCTTCATCAGACAGTGGGTTTGTTTTCAAAAATTGTTTGCTCATAACCAGTTTCCATTCCTGTCACAAAAACAGAAATTGGTGGAGAAAACACAGCAGATTGGGCACATCTGTGGAGAGAAATCAGAGTTAACATTTTGGGTCTAGTGACCCTTCTTCAGAACAATTCTGAACAGTACCACACAGAGGGCAGTAGAAAAATGGAATGCACTGCCTAAGAGGGGGATGGAGGCAGTTATTCTTGCAGCATTTAAGAAGCATCCGGAAGAGCACTTAAATTGCAAGGGCACAGTAGGGTCTGGACCAAGTGCAGGTAAATGGTATTATTGTAGTTTGGTGGTTGTTGGTCAGCATAAACATGTTGGGCCACAGGGCCTGTTTCTGTGCTGTATGACTCAATGATGCATCCTTCACCCTTGGCTGGCACCAGCTTCTACAGTGAAAATAGCTGTGCTACCCTCTGGGTGCAGATTGAACCCTGTGTGAGTACTATCGTGGCAGTGGCAGGATGTGGTACCAAAGTGGGTGCTAATTGACAAGATGCCTCACTGCCTCTACTCCCTTCAAACTAGCAACTGGAGGAACGTCAAAAACCCCAGAAGCAAGAATAGTGCCCACTGTGCCAAAGCTGACCCCTATATCAAGCTGTGAAAAAAAAACACTAAAACAAACTGGTTTCTTTATTGCACCAACTTTTTAACAATGCAATGGACACTTTATGTTATTATCCAGCCGGTTTGCTTTCACAGTTCTCTGTTCTCTTCTCACTCACAGTGGGCTGTACTGACTTGTGGACACTGCTTTTGCAATGACTGTATAGCCATTATAATAGAACAGTACAGTATTGGTGCTCGGCGAAGCGCTATCAAATGTGCAATCTGCAGACAGACCACAGCACACAAAGAAGTCTCTTACGTATTCACAACTGAGGCTGCAAGCAAAGAAGACGAATTTCCTGTTAAAGTAAGCTGCCTTAATCAATAAAATCTTTTCTGCCAGAATTGAGCGGCCTCTAAAAACTGTTTGCATCATTGTTAATTCATATATGCCAAGCAGAGACTGAAACAAAAGGGATATAAAGAGAGAACAATACTGGGCAAGGGAGGAACAACTCAGAATCATACTGAAGGGATTTAACTTTGCACTGTTTTCATCTGTTCACCATTCACAAATCTAATATAGTACTATGCCAAATTAATGTCAGAAATGGTAATTTGGTACTTCTGTTTTGATAGCAGGGCCTGCGTGAAGGATCAATGCACTAAAAAAGAGGACCCATGAAAAGGGCTTAAACTTCCAATTTTCCACCACAAATCTAAAATTTCCAAGGGTCTAATTTAAACATACATGTCTACCTCTGTGTAGTTCTAAACAAAACCCTCGATGTTGCACTTGCTTGGAGTAAAGCATTTCTGTTTTTGCATTTTAGCATTAGCACCTTAATTGCTTTCTACTTTGAGATGATTTGTTTGTTGTTGGACCAATTTACTGAGAAACCCAATGATTTTTGGACGAGTCTTTATCTGGTATCGATGCAGCAGCATTAAAGCAATTGCAACAATTTGCATTTATATAGGTCCTTTAATTAAGAAACTGCCTCCAATCTGGTCTACAGTGACCTAATCAGACAAAAATGAACGTGAAGTCAAAGGAAATATTAGTTTTGCCAGAGCTGAGTTTAAGGAGGATGTAAGAGGAGACTACTGTGTGGAAAAGTGGTATCAGAAGCGACCTGCAGAGCATGTGGTTGAAGGCATGACCAGGAATAGAAGGGAGGGAGAATAGATTTGGAGGAATGAAGCATTTTATAGCGTTGTCTACATGAAGCAAGAGATTACAAACATGGAGCATGGCCGTAACTAGAGTGTGGATTTTTATTTCAGGCATTAGTGGATTAGGAGCTAGTGTAGCTGTGCTAGAGCAGGAGTGGATGGCAGAACTTTGAACAAGCTGAAGTTCACTGAAAGTAGAATGTAGAGGTCAGTCAGAAGGCATTGGAACAGTCGAACCTGGAGGTGACAAAGGAGGTGATGGCCTATTGGTATTATCGCTGGATTATTAATCAAGGAACCAGGTAATGTTTGGGGATTCATGTTCAAATCCTATCAGATGGTGGAATTTAAATTAAATTTTTAAAAAATGGAATAAAAAGTCTTGAGGTGACTATGAAACTTTTGATTGTTAGGAAAAACCCATCTGGTTCACTAATGTCCTTTAGGGAAAGAAACTGCCATCCTCTCCTGGTCTGGCCTATATCTGACTCGAGGTCCACAGCAATGTGGTTGACTCTTAACAGCCTTTTGGGCAATTAAGGATGGGCAATAAATATTGGCCTGGCCAGCAACACCTGCATTTTGTGAATGAATGAAAAAAAAATTTCAAAGAACAATAATTGAGCTGCAGGGTGCGGAGGCAGTTAATTTTATGGAGGGGAAAGTGAGATGGACAAGATGTGGAGTTTCATAGGAACTGGGAAGTTGCATGAAATGGGTAGTATTATTACAGAATCATGCTGGGAGCAAAAGGCGAAGCCTTAAAACTGAACGGAAAAACTTGTGGGTTATCCGAGGCTGGATGTTAGACAAGCAGTCAGCCAACTTTGAGGCAGTGGAGCTTGCTGTTGTAATTAAAGTCAGATTCAGAAGTTTAGATCTGGTGGTTAGCTTCAGTCATTCCCCCATTAAGCTTTGAGTTGTGCCTTCTGTTTCAGGGTAGCCATTCTACCAAAGTGGAGGCTGTGCTCAGGACATTGAAGAAAATCCAGCGAAAGGAGCCTGAAGCTAAGGCCCTGGTCTTCTCTACAGTAGGTTTTAACAACTCAATTTGGCGATTGTTAAGTAACAAGATAAAAATTCAGCTTCACATTCCTTAGAACTTTGTGCGCTCAAGGAAGAAATGTCTTTCTTAGGAAGATACAGGGTGTAAGTTTCAAACTGAGTCAACAGCTACAGTAGAACAGTGATTTTATTGTACTGAAACATGGATGCATGGACGAATGATCCAGAGACATGAGCTTTCCTCCCACACTGGAAGTTGGGAATATTTAATTTATTAATAATTCAATAAAAAGCTGGTATCAGAAATAGTGATCATTACATTCATGAATTGCTGAGATAACCAAACTGGTTCACCAATCTAACAAAGGGAAGTAAATCTGCCATGTTGACCCAGTCCGGACTCTCAATAACTATATTCAGAGTCAAACACGCCAATCAAGAAGGAGCCTCGCCATCACTTTCTCTGGAGATATTAGGGATATCTCGTATCCAGTAAAAATCATCCATGAGTACGTACAAAGGTTCTAAGTCATTATCAGTACAGTCTTTGCAGTGAGAAAAAACAAACAAAACATTGGAATTTTGACATTTCTCAGTAGTTCTCTCCAGTTGCAAAAAGTAAAGGCCTTTTCTCCTTATGCAGGAAACTATTCGTGTTCACTTTGAGGCACCTAGAGGGTCTGACAACTGAATGGCCCATCATTATAATTTGGCCTTAGATTGTGGTCTTTCCCCACTGTTCCATGGTAGCAGCTGCTCTGAGCTTTAGTGTGTCTCTCAGAACACAGTGCTAGATCTTGGAATGTGCCGGTTTGCAACTGTGGGTTGAGATAGACTCTTTAGACGAGAACACCAACAAGTTTCCAGCAGACCAAAGAGTCTTTTTCACCGAGTTGATGATCTTCCAGGCACAGTTGACATTTGTCTCTGTGTGTGGCCTGGGGAACGGCCCATAGAGTACAGAGCCATGCATCACGAGCTGCTTGGATGAACCTCAACAAAAACCACTGCTCCTCTCCAGACCTTCTTTGTAAAGACACATTTCAGAAGGAGATAAGTGACAGTCTCTTCACCAGTGCAATCATTTTGAGGCAGCATGCAGTGGCACACAACAACTAGACCTACATGAAGGAGCTGACATGCAGTGCCCTTCTCACCACGAGCCAAGCTATATCTTGGTACTTGTGAAAAAGTTCTGGTGATGAGGCAGTCTGCCAAATGCTTTTGACAGTCTGCTCAGGGAACCATGCGATGGGATCCACCCTCCCCTTTTTCCACAGGATTTCAAGATTGCCATGTGCTGACCATTTCCTGATGGACTTATGGTCAAAGGTGTCTTGTTCCCTTGTAACAGTAACTACACTTCAAATGTACTGCCTTAGCTGTAAAGTGCTTTCAGATGCCTTGAGGATGTGAACAACATCAAATAAACACCAACATTTTTTAATCAAATACAAAGTGTATAGTCCCCACTGACTAGGCATTTGTAAATCTATCCTTTTCTATCTGTCCACAGTGCACTCTGATACGTGTAAGACAATATTTTAGGCTATATGACTTTGATCACTGTTCATTATTCACAAGGTTTCAATTATTTGCTCTTTCTGAATTTGAATTTTGTGCTGTTACTTTTACAGTGGCAGGATGTGTTGGATATAATTGGGAAAGCATTGTTGGATAATAACATGGAGTTTGTTCAGATCAATGGACTTCACAGGTTCCAGGTAAGGGAAGACTTAGTTATTTGGAGATTGCTGGAATACATCAATATCAAGAATCCAGAAAATGTGTGCCTGACCAGGGGATTAACTTGAAACGAAACAGTATTAATTCTCATCACTGGCCAAGCTGTTATTTATTGATTAATCCCAGTTGCCTGTTTTTCTATGATACATAGACTGCAACTATTTCAGAAAACAGTTAAGAGCCAACCACACAAAAATCTTAACAGCTTCAGGCTCACTTCTACTGCTATCAGCATTTACATTCCAGCGTTTATAAATTGAATCCCAACACATGGTCTTGAATTCTTTATCTAGTCTCCCAATTGTTATTCCAATAATAAAACTACACAACTTTATCCATTTCCTGATATTCTTAGAAACCTTTCTCACTGAAGGTCTGTGAGGCTAAGAGAATTTTACTACATTCACATACCCAGAGATTTAACATGGTTTCTTTTATTCACTCATGGAATGTGAGTGTAATTGACTTGGCCTGCATTTATTGACCATTCCTGGTTGCTGTTGAGAAGGTAGTAGTGAGCTGCCTTGTTGAACCACTGCAGCCCGTTTGATGTAAGTAGATCCACAAGGCTGTTTGGGAGGAAGTACCAGGATTTTGACTCCATGACACTGCTTTGGTATCTGAGGAGTCATGAATGGTGCTGAATGTTGTGTAATCATCAGGGAAATTCCCATTTCTGACCTTATGATGGACTGAAGGTTACTGATGAAGTAGCTGTAGATGGTTGGGCCTAGGACACTACCCTGAGAACTCTTGCAGAGATGTCCTGGAGCTGAAATGACTGACTTCCAACAGCCACAACCATTTTCCTCTGTGCCACATACATTCCAATCAGTGGGAAGTTTTCCCCTGATTTCCATTGACTCCAGGTTTGCTAGTGCATGTTGATGCCATACTTGGTCAAGTGTGTCCTCCATTTCAAGGCAGTCACTCTCATCTAATTGGAATTCATTCTTTGTCCATATTTGGCCCAAGGATGTAATGAGGTTAGGAGCTGAGTGACCCTGGTGGAACCCAAACTGAGCACCACTGAACAAGTTATTGCTAAACAAGTGCCGCTGAATAGCACTTTTGATGACACCTTCCATCACTTTACTGATGATTGAGAGTAGACTGATGGGGTAACAATTCTGCTTTTTGTATATAAGACAAACCTGGGCAATTTTCTACCTTATCAAGTAGATGTCAGTGTTGTAGCAGCACGGGAAAAGTTTGACTTAGGGATGCAGCAAGTTCTGGAGCTAATGCTGGAATGTTGTCAAGGCCTATAGCCTTTACAGTATCCAGTGCATTTAGCTGTTGTTGATATCATGTGGAGTGAATTGAATTGGGTGAAGACTGGCACCTCCGATGTTTGGGCCCTCAGGAGGAGACTAAGTTAGATTATCCACTAGGCACTCCTGGCTTAAAATCGTTGAGAATGCTTCAATCTTGTCTTTTTGCACTGATGTGCTTGCCTACCCAATTTTGATGATGAGAATATATGTGGAGCCTCTTCTTCGAGTGCTTTGTATCATTATCCACCACCATTCAAAACTGGATGTGGCAGGACTGCAGATTTTGGATCTGATCTACTCACTGTGAAATCACTTATCTCATCTCCCAGTTGCTGCTTTGCTGTTTGGCCCGCAAGCAGTTTAGTTTTGTAGCTTTGCCAGGTTGATACCTCATTTTTAGATATGCTGATACATCTCATGGCATGCCCTCATGTATTCTTCATTGAACATTTGAAACAGGGTTGATTCTGGGTTTGATGGTAATGATAGAATAGGGGACATGCTATACCATGAAATTACAGATTGCAGTGGAGTACAATTCTGCAGCTGATGGCCTACAGTACCTCAAGGATGTCTAGTTTTGACTTGCTAGACCTGTTTAAAGACAATTCCATGATACACAATGGAGGGTATTCTCAATGTGAAGGCAGGACTTCATGTGGTGGTCATGCATATCAATACTCTCACCTACAGATGCATCTGTGGCAGGCAGATCAGTGAGGATGATGTCAAGCACATTTTCACTCTTGTCTGTTCCTTCACCACCTGCCACAGACTCAGTCTAGCTACTGTGTCCTTTAGGACTTGACCAGTTCAGTCACTAGTATTGCTGCCAAGCCACTCTTGGTGATGGACATTGGTGAAGTCCCCCATCCAGAATACATTCTACATCCTTCCCATCCTCAATACTTTGAGTTTTGCTAAACATGGAAAAGTGCTGACTCATCAGCTGAGGGAGGATGGTACGTGGTAATGAGCAGTATGTTCCTTGCGTGTGTTTGATCTAATGCCATGGGGTGAGGCACAACAATATCGAGGTTTCTTAAAGCAATTCTCTCCTGATTGTATACCATTGTGCACCTGCTGTTCTGTCCTGCTAGTGGGACAGGACACACCCAGGAACATTAATGGTGGTGTTGTTTGGACTACATGTAAGGTATGATTCCATGTGGATGACTGTGAGCCTGTTATTTGACTTGTCTGTTAGACAGTTCTCTCACTTTTGACAGTAGCCCCTAGATGTTAGTAAGGGCTGTGTTTACTATTGTTTGTTTCTGGTGACTGAGTCAGTGCCACGTAGTCTGTCCAGTTTCATGCCTTTCTTTAGACTATGCAGTGTTTGATATGACTGGCTTGCTAGGTCATTTCCAAGAATAGCTAAGGGTAAACCAGATTGTTGTGGGTCTGGAGTCACACAGAAGCTAGACCAGGTAAGGAGAGCAATTTCCTTACCTAAAGGTGGAGACCATTTAGCCCTTCTACCTTCAGTCTACATTTGAAGCTCTTCCTGTCATGTTGGGTTTACTCGACCCTCTTTCCTTGTTGGGCCCAATTTTATGCAATGCCCCTTTCCCCCCCCAAGGCCTCGCTCAAGTTTTTTAAACATTGTTTCATTTTCCTGCATTCTCCCCAAATTTTTTTTTTTTTGTAGAGATTTGATGAGTTACTTTCAAGAAGGTATTTGTAGTTATTGTTTCAGATAAGACAATGTGTTCAGCTTGGAAAGTGGTACAACACCACATGATGTTAAGGAAAATAAATGAAGTGGATTATGAAGTCAGAAGTAAACTTTGAAAGAATCACTTTGGTTAGTGATCGTGAATGCACCAAAAAATGTAATAATCTCTGCTATATGTTCATATACGTACAGTGGCCACATGCGACAAGATACCACAGGGTGTCCTAAGTGCAAGAAATGTTGCCCAACAAAAATCAGTATTTTCAAATATTTGTGGGCAGCTGGCACTTTTTACCAGAGGCATGTCAGGAGCTATACCAGCACACGTCAAAGGTATTAACAGAGGATCTTGGGTACAGTACCCAGCACACATCAGAGTCTTTCAATAGTAGAGAAGATCTAGAAAATCACTTAATCAAAAATAACAGTGGAAAACTTCACTCCTGCCATTTACAAGATTGAAAGTTACATCTGGGTCATTTTACCAACAGAACATGACTAGAGGTAATTTAATGTGCATGAACTGACACAACATCCAACTGTAAAGTCTTTCCATTATCAGGCCCAATAATAACTTCCTTTTCACCTAGTTAACGAATGTTTATTATATCTTTCAGGAGAATCTGTCAGCTTTTAAATATGATTCCAAGATCAACATTTTGCTACTGCCTCTCCATACAGCATCGAATGGTTTAAACATCATTGAAGCTACCTATGTACTCTTGGTGGAACCTATTTTAAACCTTGCTCATGAGCTGCAAGCAATAGGAAGAGTCCATCGTATTGGGCAAACAAAGTGAGCAGTAGTTGAGAATAACATGACAATATATTTTTCATTTCAGATATTCTTGTTGTACAGTAACCCATGCCAGTGTAATCAAAATGAAGTGAGCCTCTTTCTGTGCTTTAAATTCTTTCAGAAGAAGTACTTCACTGAAGTATCAGCCTAGATTTTGTTTTTAATGTCCAACCAAGCAGGAGGATGGCATCGTGCTTAATGTCCCATTCAAAGAACAGCACCAAGCAACAATTCAGCATTCCCTCAGCACTGCATTGATGTGCGAGTCTGGATTATGTATTTAAGTCTCTTGGGTGGGCCCTTGAAGCCCTGATCTTGAGACACGGAAGCAAGGGAGCTACACTGAACCAAGAATACACCTACGTTATGTGGTCAATTTCTTGGTATTCCTGGCTGAAACAAACCTCTATATCAGGATATTTTGTCTTGAGTTCTTACTTTATAGTAATTTTAAATTGATGATCAAAGATGGCTATGAGAAGTTGACTTTCCCCATTCCCTTTAGTGAAACCCTTCATAAATGTGAAAATCTCAACTAAATTTCATGACGGTTTTCAATGACAAAAAACCTATCTCAAAATTCTCAGCTCTCATAACTTTAATTTTCCAACCATGCTGCCATCCTGATAAATTTGTGGGACAAAAATCTGTGACGCCAGTGTATATAATGGTGTGTCTGACCGCTGTTCATTCCACCCTAGTCCCAGGTGGAGACAAAGTTTCACATTTCAGGGATGGGCATCATTTGCATGTTTGGAGTGAATTGCCTTCACTAGAAGACTGATTTGCCTTCCGAACAAGCAAACATTTGAGCAGAGATAAAAAGGTACTGCAGATGCTGGAGAATCCGAGATAACAAGCATGGGGCTGGATGAACACAGCAGGTCAAGCAGCATCATAGGAGCAGGAAAACTTGACGTTTCGGGCCTAAACCCTTCATCAGACATTTGAGCACCTGCCTTAATATCACCTTTCCCAATTTCTACTTATGTGGTTTATTGTCTGTGAAGTTGGGAAGTTTCACCAAGCTAAAGGTGCCAAATAAATTCAAGTAATGAACGTTCTTTAGCAGTATTTGGTTACATCTAGCCTTTTAGAGCACATCCTTTTAAATTGTTAACTAAAGCATGGTCAACTGTTGACTAGCTTCCTTATCTATAGAATTATTCTAATGGCTTTGCCATGTAAAACGTTTGCCATTAATGTTATTGATTGTGTAAGATGGCCCTTCCTAGCTTCCTATTTGGAGCTGTCTAGAGTATAACTTGCGTCTCATTTCCTTTTAGCCTAATTCACAGTAGTGTCAAATGGATTGCCATGGGACATTTTAAATGTACATAATTTTATAAACACAGTTAAAATTTACGTGAAAGTAAAAGAAGACTTGCATTTATATTGCCTTTCGCAACCCGAGGACATCCCACAGTATTTTGCAGCAGATAGAGTACTTTGTAGTTACTGTTGTGATATAGGAAAGAATTATGTTGTTCTTAGAATTTTATTGAACATGGAAGCCATTTAGTTCAGTGCTGTTTCTCTGAAATCTGTCCGCTTGATTCCACTTGGCAATCTACTAAATAGTTTTAAAGTTGCATTAAATTTCTTTAGATTTTCTAAAAGTGAAATAAAAGCAAAGTATTCTGGATAATTCAATAGGCTAGGTGGCATCGATGGAAAGAAAAATAGTTAACCTCAGAACTGTTAAAGTGACAACACTTTTAATGGTTGTCATTTGTCTTGGGAATAAAAGGATTATTGAACTGCACTGTCATATGAATCCCAGGTCCTTTGTGCTGCTCTATAAATACCATTCAATGTTTGAATTATTTCTATTTGTATAATAATCTCCCTTTCTCTTTCTAGGGCAACTGTTGTTCATAGGTTTCTAATTAAAGGAACAATAGAGGAGAGGATGCAAAGTATGCTTAAAAGTACTGAGAAAAGGTGTGTTCAATTTCCAACTTACACTTAAAATTCCCATTTGTGTAAAGGTTTCAAAATTGTTAAAAGATTAAAATGAGATTGTTTCTTTTACAAAGCTTTTGACTTATGTGGACGGATATTAATACTGTAAGTACAAAAGGCTATGAATACTGCGCCAATTAACTCACCACCTGTCTCTCCAAAGCCTGTCCACCATCTAGGAGGTACAAATCAGGAGTGTGACAGAATACTCTCCACTTGCCTGGATGAGTGAAGTTCTAACTACACTTGAGAAGCTTGACACTATCCAGGACAAAGCAGCCTGCTTGATTCGCATCCCATCCACCATCTTCTAGAATCTAGAACAATCTAGAATCACTGCAGTGTGGAAACAGGCCATTCAGCCCACATAAGTCCACACCACTCTTCCGAAGACCATCCCACCAAGACACATCCCCCTATCCTTTTCCTGTAACCGTGCACTTCCTGTGTCTAATCCACTTAACTTACACAGCCCTGGACACTACAGGCAATTTAGCATGGCCAATCCACCTAACCTGCACATCTTTGGACTGTGAGAGGTAATCAGGGCACCCGGAGAATGCTCACACAGACACTGGGAGAATGTGCAAACTCCACGCAGTCGCCCAGGAGTGGAATTGAACCCGGGTCCGTGGTGCTGTGAAGCAGCAGTGCTAACCACTGAGATCTTCATCATCGAATCCCTTCAGCACCAGTGTACACTATTAGCAGTGTGTACCATCCACAGAACGCTCTTCAGTAACTCACCAAAGCTTCTCTGGTATAAACTCGGGGTACCCCTCTAAGTCACACATCATTCTGACTTGGTACTCTGTTGCTGCTCCTTTACTGTTCAAACTCCCTTCCTAACTGCACTGTAAATATCTTTACAGCAGTTCAAGAAGGCAGCTCACCATCATCTCCCTGGCAGTTAGGGACACCCAATCCCATGATTAAATATTTTTTTAAAAAAATCAGTGGATAAATCTGCTTTCATTGGAGTCATCTTCACCTGACTAACACTGCCTTCAGTGTCTGCCACAAACTCCATTCTTCAGCCTCCCAATTCATCCTTTTCTTCATTCAACAACCAAGGGTGACCCATTCTGCTCCGAATCTTGGTGTTCTATTTGACCTTGACGTGTTGTTCCAGTCATACATCTCCTTCAAGGCGAAGCCTGTCCCCAACTCTGTAAGTGTCAGTTTATATTTGTGCCTCAGCTTGTCTACTGTACACTCATCCATACCTTTGTTACTTCTGGACTTGACTATTCAGGTGCTCTCTTAGCCAACCTCGTGGGGCTATGGATGCCCAAATAACAAAAGATTCTTGGATATTAAGGGAATCTAGGGAATAAGGATATGATGTCAGCTGTGATTCAGTTGGTTGTACTCTCATCCCTGAGTCGCAAGGTATGGGGTTCAAGTCTCATTCCAGGACTTGAATACAAAAATCAAGGCTGGTACTCCAGTACGGAAATGAAGGAGTGTTGCACTATTGGAGGTATTATCTCTGATGGCCTGAATTTAAAGTCACCAGTGTCCTCAGGTGGTTGTAAAAGATCCCATGGCAATATTTTGAAGAACGGGCGAATGATCCTTGGTGTCTTGACCAAGACATATCCCTCAGTCTTTGAAAATCTGGTAATTAGTAGATCTTTATTAATGTTTCTTGGCAGATTAATGTTCCTCAGGGCTTAAAGAATAATTCCCTGCTGTGCAATGGGATTTTTTTTTAATCCTCATCTGGGAGTCGAAACAGACCTCATTTTAATATTTCATCAAAAGATCAGACCACTGACAATGCAGTGTTCCTTCAGTGTGCTATTTCATTGAGGTGCTCCTCAGTGTTGAGATTTATCCCTCAGCACTCAGAACAGGTTATTTAGCCACATACTTGATTTCTGTTTGTGGGATCCAGTTGTGCATATATTAGCTGCCATATTCCTTGCGTTACAATAAACTACACTACATTGGCTGTAAAATGTATTATAGCATTCTGAGGTTGTAAAAGGAGTGACAGAAATATTTTTTAAAACTTTGACATTTTGTAATGTTTGATGCTTTACAAATTAACAACTAATTTTTCTTTCTGAATTGGTCTTTAGTCACAACAAGTCCATGATTGTGCAGTCAGAAGCCTCTGTTCTGACTGTGGGGGACCTGGCAGATCTCTTCTCAGAGGAAGACAGGACTACAGATGAATGAATGAGGATTATCAATTTACACACTGAAGATTAATAATGTACACCCTCAACTTTATTATCTGTTATGGATTCTGAACATTGTACAGAAAAGGGCTCGATGTTCATCTGGACAATAGTGAAATGTAAACCGATTGGAACCAGTAGTCTAATCAAATTAAGGCACAAAAAATTCTGTTTTTTTTATTAATAAGCCCAAATTGTGGAATGTTAAATACAATAGAGAATGTCTGGTAAGATGTTCAATACTGTATGAAGGACCAAGGTCAGGATTGAAACATTGAAACAGAATGGGAACAATCGACAATGAAACAATTGGCTCAAAGTTTGCTGTAGCAGGATATTAATGGCATCTGCCATTAGTTAGATTCACCCCTACATCCTTCAGCACAAAACCCTTTTGTCCACTAAATAGATAGAAATGCAGACTGATTATGGGACAGCAAAAGAAATAGGGACCTGAATGAACAGGGCCTCTGCTTAATCAATCGGCTGTACAATTGGGAAATAGACACAGGAAGAATTGCAGATGCCATGTAAGTTAAAGAGGTGAATTCAATGTCAAATCAAAAAAGAAATACAGGGAAACAAGGATTAGATCAAGAGAGAGAAAAGGAGACAAGAAAAATAAGAAAATACTTGCATTTCAAGTATGCATTTTAAATATTTTCTTCAAAACTGTCATGCTTGAAGGAATGAGATTCCACTGGTATTGATTAATTTTGGGTGACAGAGAAGCAAGTTGGCAGCAATTACCCCTTAACATCATGTTAAGTGGACACTTATGCTTAAAATGACCAGACTTAACTTGCTGTGGTGAGTTCAAGGGGCAAATGGACGTATCTTTTTAAGAAAAGGAGGGCGAGCTCAATTCAAGGTGCTGTTGTGATAGAGCTAATGGCAGAATCAGTCACCCTGGACAGTAACTCTTGAATGTTTACATGTTATCTTGCATCTTTTCCTTGCTTACAATTATGTCATTTATGCATTATTTTCTGAAGTTCTGCCGTATGAAATACTCTGGAGGAATGTCTGCAGTCAACTTGAAAATAATATGAATGTAAAATCAACTTTGATTTTAGAAACAATCCATCAAATGGGGATATCCAGATTATCTGATAGAGTCACTGGACTTGAAACATTAACTCTGCATTCTTCCTATAGATGCTGCCAGACCGGCTGAGTTCTGCCAGCAATTTCTGTTTCTCTTACAAATCTCCAGCATCTGCAATTCTTTGTTTTATCTCCAGATTACCGTTGAATAATGAGATAATGGAGTTTGGGGAGTGGTGAAATGGACTTTAGGAGAGTTTTGGTAGTAGATATCAAAATTTGTGTATTGGGGGAATGGATTTTGAGGAACACTGGTGATGAATCAATGGACTTTGAAAATGTTTTGATATTATAGGGATGAATAAATTGATGGTTCCTTCCAATCCACACAGTATCCTGACTGGGAATTGTATTGCAGTTCCAACACTGTTGCTGGGTCATAGTCCTGGAACTCCGGGCGGGGGCCCCCCCAAACAGCACTGTGGCTGTATTTGTACCAGATGAATTGCAGCAATTCAAGAAGGCAGCTCACCACCACCTTCTCAAGGGCAACTAGGGATAGGCAACAAATGCTGGCCTTGCCAATGATACACACATCCCATAAACAAACCTAAAAGAAGACAGTGTCTTGACAGTAGAACATTTCAGAACTGTACTCAAGCTGTGACCTAGATTATGGTCAAGACCTGAATCATGGTTTGAATCCATGACCTTCTAATTCTGAGGTAAGAGTGCAGCCATGTGTACCAAGCTGACACTCAAATAATAAAGAGAATAGACTTTGACAGGAGAATTTATATAGTGGAGGGCATGAGTCTTTTTCCCACTGTATGAGTTATATTTCTCTATAAGATTCAAATATAAAAGCTCAAACAGTAAACTTGATGGGAGAGAATTCTTGTTGAGAAAAAGGGACAATAATTTTATTTGACTGTCCATAATTGAGCTGCCATCTCAGTAGCAATAAATAATATTGGTAGAAAATTTCATGCTATTAATCAGGCAGCACCACTTGTAATATGTTTACCTGAATGGGGCTATGTTATTCTTTCTTCCTTGTTTAGGAGATTGGAGATGTAAAATAATTATTTTAACTATTAATACATTATTTATTACACAGTTTGGGAGAAATTCCTCTTGATAATTTTAACAAACGTCTTCCTGTGGCTTGTCAATGAGATTTCCTATTTTGTACTCTCTATTGCTTTTGCTAAGTTATCAGTGGAAACTGTTTCATTCCTCAGTACATTATTCATTGCAAAGACCACGTTGCTTAATATATTTGTTTCAAAAGTTGAATAAAATGTTTCTGTATGATTTTGTTTTCATGACTGTAAGGAAATTAGTGACGATGTTAGTTTGAGATGAGCTTTTTCTTCAGCTGTTCATGTATTGGAACTACCTTTACATGAACCAACTAACAAGGATTTTAGGATTGATACCTGAACGAATATGAAATTCTTATGAGCTTTTACTTTCAAATCTGCTGCCAGTACTCTGAAATATCAAAACGCATTGAAGACACAGGTTTTATATCCTTCAGCTGAATTGAACCACACTGCAAGAAACGTACACTTTATTTAGCAGTTTTCATAACTTTAGGATATTTCAATGCATTTTACAGCTAATAAAGTACTTTTGAAGTGCAGTTGTTGCGGTATTGTAGAATTTACAACAGCCAGTTTATTCTCAACAGGTTCCTGTAAGCTGAAGTAAAATAAATATCATTACAGGTGTTCACTGAGAGATAAATATTCCTCCACAAAGGCCACAAGCAGATTTTGCTTGCTGTTGAAAATACATGGCCTTTTACATCCGCTTAAGAGGGCAGACATGGCTATTGTTTAAATGTGTCATCCCAAATGTCATTTCGCCTCTGACAGTGAAATGCTCTCTCAGTACTACATTGGAGTGTTAGTTTGGATTTAGTGCTCAAGTCTCTGGAGTGGAGCTTGAAGCTGCAACTGTGACTCCAAGGCAAGAATGCTACCCATCAGCTATGGCTGGTGCATTGTGAGCTTCCAGAGGTGTAAGTACAAGATATTGTTGAACATGAAGTTGTGCATTATATCACCACCTGAACTGTCAAGTGTATGAAGTGTCAAACTTGCAACATATTCATGCAGCAATGGTAACCATATTAATACAAGTATTGCTGAAAAAATTGCTTTTTTTTTCAAAGCTTTTTCTCTGGAATTCATTAGGACAATTTGTAAGAATAACAATTAAAGGGGAAAACCAATATTTATACTGCACATGGAGAGTGTGCTAATTGTTTGGCAAGTGGCCTCAGATAGCGGCATTGCGATGGAGATTGCACCCATTAATGCTGATTGACAGTTAACTGCTAGGTATGATACCAGGTATGCAAATCATACATCTCAAAGGCTCCTGATGGTATCAAAAAATATATCATTTTAGCTTTTTGCAAACAAGGAGCTTGCCCATTCAGCCTTCACTGGCAAAACATGCAATGTAGTGTCTGACATTTGATGTAATTCTGTAATTGGCCAACATTTGTTGGGTAATCTTGAGGGTGCAAAAAATTATGTTGACAATCAACCTAGGATTGTCAGTTAGGCTCACAGGATGGTGCACTTACACGTAATATAGAGAGTCCTATTCTTTGACAGAAAGAACACATACGTGCATTGTGCTTATTTCCGTTCAACAGATGGCAGATAGCCATTCGTTGTCCTATTTGTCAGGACAACGTCCTGACTAATTAGAGTCAACTTGTCTGCTTTAAAATTTAAATAAAGCCTGTTATTTCATTAATAATCACCACGAACAGGTGCATCCTTCATGGCAACGCCTCTACCAATCAAAGTCCACCTGGCAACCAACATGCACTCTCCTCTGGTTGGTATATCCCTTGAAATGATAGCCTTGCAAATGTCCTCGTGAGCAAAAGATGAATAGCTTCAACAAACTTAGTCTTTATTATTGCAATTGTCAAGTTCTGCATCACCAAATGATCATAAATGCATGTTTTTCCATCTTTATCGTTCTTTGCTACTTTTTTAAAATCTTCTTTGAGACTTATGGAAAATTTACTGAAGACCTGCAGAAAACTTTTAAATGCATGTTGGCTAATTTACCCCCACCCACCCCATTCCAAACTCCATATCCTTAATGCCCTCATGTAATTGTACAACAATAGCACAAGGGAATAATGCAGACATTCAAAACTACAGGAAGTTCCAGTTACATAGAGTAATTCTGAAATGAAGAGTACCATTGAAACTTCACACAATGTGATGTCTAGGGATTTGCTCGTAATTTCAGCTAGAATGTCAAGGATGTTCATCACCACATGCAAGGTTCATTGACAAAACTAACACTTCATTTTGGAAAACTGTCTCATTTTAAACAATGTTTTGTTGGCTAGGATGCACTAATTTCCTCATGATGGGGAATTCTTATTATTTCACCAACCCTTGCAGACCTATTTTCCAGAGTTTACCCTAAACCTTGCACTGCAAGCTTTTTAGACAGCATTCAATTGCCTCACCCTTGCATAGTAAACTGTAGCTTGTAAACTGTTGCTTTGGGGCAGCACGGTGGCTCAGTGGTTAGAACTGCTGCCTCATAGCGCCAGGTTTTATTCCACCCTTGGCCGACTGTCTGTGTGGAGTTTCCACTGGGTGCTCCAATTTTCTTCTACATTCCAAAGATGTACACATTTGGTGGATTGGCTATGCTAACAGGCCATTTTCGGCGATGTATATGTTAGCGTTAGCCAAGGGAAATGCAGGCTTAGAGGGCTAGGGTAGGTGTTTGGGTCTGGGTGGGATGCTCTTCGGATGGTTGGTGTGGAGTTGTTGGGCCAAATAGACTGTTTCCGCATTGTAGGGATTCTGTTTTTTAAAAAAAAAATATTTTGTGATGACCTCATAATGAGCCAAGTCCTAATGAAGGGTACGAACCCAAAACATCAACTTTCCTGCTCCTCTGATGCTGCCTGACTTGCTGTGTTCCTCCAGCTCCAACATTGTATTAACTCTGACTCCAGCATCTGCAGTTCTTGCTATTGTCTAGCCATTTTTAATAATTTGAGTACTTTTTAAACTTTAATTGTGACAAGATGATGAAATGCAGGCAGGCATGATATTAGTAAAGTAAGTTAGTCAGCCTTCTGTTTCAGGCATGCGTTCACCTTAAAGCTTAAATTCAACATGTTCTATGCAGATGGAGAAAATTCAACTTGGGAAGACAAAAGAGAACGAAAGAGAAGTACATCATGTGAACAGGCCCTTCGGCCCTCCAAACCTGTGCCGATCATCATGCATTAACTGAACTAAAAAACAAACCTTCTGCCCTTATTTGGTCCATATCCCTCTATTCCCTCCCTATTCGTGTAACCATCCAGATGCCTCTTAAATGTCACCAACATGTCCACTTCCACCACCTCTTCTGGCAGTTCGTTCCAGGCTTCAACCACTCTCTGCGTGAAAAACTTCCCTTGCACAGCTTCCTTAAACTTTCTCCTGCTCACCTTGAACCTGTGCCACCATGTAATTGAAACTTTAACCCTGGGAAAAAGCCTCTGTCTATCCACCCTATCTACACCTCAATTTTGTAGACCTTTACCAGGTGTCCTCCCAGCTGCCATCTTTCCAGTGAAAACAATCCTCGTCTTTTTAACCTGTCCTCATTGCCAATGCCCTTGAGACCGGGTAACATCCTGGTGAACCTTCTCTGCACTCTCTCCAAAGTTGGTCGTGTGATGACTAAAACTGCATGCAATACACCAAATGTGGCCTAACAGATTTTATATAGCTGTACCATAGTTTGCCAATTCACATCCAATTCCAACTTATTTCAAGGGCTAATGTACTTGTCAATGATTGGTATTGTGTGTAACTTGCCTTTTTCACTGCCACTTTTAGAAAAGGAGTTGCTCATTTCTAAATAAATGTTGCGTTTTTCCAAACTGATGCCTACTTCGAAGTCATTAAACTCACACTACGTAGAGGTGAGAAGTGGTAGTTAATTTGAGCTAGGGTATGTTGATGGAAGGAGATGGTAAGTTGGAGACTTTAACTCCTGAACCTGTGGAACTTCTCTACAAGATAATCAAATATATGTTTGTGTTCATCTTTTTAGTGCAATTTTACTTTTATTACAGAGTCTTTAACTATTACTTACGTTTCGGTTTTGGAGTAGGTCAGAAGGCAGCTGTGCAATGTTCCTTATGGTAAGTAATTTTAAAAGTTCCTGAGTACAGAATTTGGAATTTTGAGTTGGTGTTGATTTAAAGAAGGCAGTGGGCAGAGACCTGGTCTGTGGCTCCTCATGGCAATGAGGGACTTCCTACATTTCAATATAGCCTAGCAAGGTCCCAGGTACAGAGCTTTGTCACATATAGCCAACACAACTGCAGCCAAATTACAAAGGAGTGGGGCAACACCCTAGATTTTTGAAGACATGGCCCATTGTCAGCTAGCGTAACTATTAACAGCAGGAAAGTAAACATAATGCATGTTGACTACCACTGTCAATCAGTGTTAACAGTGTGATGCTGGAGGTTGTCTAGACAGACAGTCTCACATGATGATGAATTCAACATATTGTTCTCAAAAGCTGCAGTTTTCTGTTCAAACTAAATAAGGCAGTGTGGATTAACAGCAACCTAATTGAGAATTCCAAACTGTAAAACGATCAAACCTGTGTCCTCAGTACACTTGTCTTCATGCCTAGCATCCACTGCCTTTTGAGGAAGGGGATTCCAAAAACTTTCAACTCTATGAGAGAAAAATATTTTCCTCATCTTTGTCTTAAATGGGCGTCCACTTTTGGTTTTAAACTATGACCTCTAGTTCTCGCTTGCCTTACAAAAGGAAACATCCTTTCAATATCCAACATCAAGTCCTCTTAGGATCTTGTACATTTCAATTAAGTCACCTCTGACTCTTCACAACTCCAGATGATATAGGCCTAGCCCTGTCTAGTCTTTCCTCATAAGGTAATCCACTCATTCAAGATATTAGTCTAGCAAGCTTTCTCTAATCTGCTTCCAATGCATCAACATCCTCTAAGTACAGTAACCAGTACCGTACACAGTACTCCAGATGCAGTCTCACCAATGTAGAAAAGGTTTGAACTGCTTCCACCTTTGCAATTATAATTCTATCAGAGTTCACTCATTGTTAAGTCAATGACAGCTGAACTGGCAGGGTCACATTCATCAGATGGAGGCAGACATTTACCTTCTGTATGGTAAACTGGCCATTTGAGTCACAACTTCTTGCCTTTATACTTCGCTTTCAGGAACCTGCAAGCAAAATATCAAGTTGGTGGTTGTTTACACTAACAACTGGGAGACAGTCAACTGTTGGCTATGATTTTTGGAGGCTTCTTCTGTTTGGAACAGACAAGAAAAAATGAAAAGTTGAGAAAAAGGAAGCCAGGGAATCCTGCACCTTTTCAGCCCACTGTATTCCTCTGCAAAGTTTGTGGCAGTGATCCCATGCCAGAATGGGATTCTGGACAATGTCAGACAATTCTTAATACAGGATTGATCATCATGGTACAAACCATCATCATGTGAGATGTAGCTGCTATTGCAATTTGCAAATTTGAGTGAGAATGTGTATGTTTGTGTCTGATTGCTAAACTTAACATACATTGATGTTCAAAAAATATTTGATTTTTAAGCTTGCTTTTCACCCTCAGTTGTCTTGTGTAATTCAGTAACTGGAGTGGAAAATGAGTGTAGGTATGTTCCTGTGACTTTTGGTCTCTGAAGGGAGGCGGATTAACATAAACAAGGAACTATAGGAGATTTTTGTCTTTAGCTTTTAAAGATATTTCATTTTATAGGCGTTTAACAAACACAATAGTGAACTATCACATTTCGAGGAAACCCAGTAACATTTTTATTGCAGCCCAGAGATCTATGTACAGCTTCAGTATTACATTGACACAAAAGCCGCTTTGGCCTGTCAGCCAATTCTCCCATGTATAAATCTAAGCAGTGAATGAAGTCAATACTTGCCAGCGATGTCTCTGTCTGCAACTTATTCAAGCCATTGCACCTGAACAATTAACATTAAATCTATGTGGTTTCAGCCATTAAATTAAAACAAAAAACATCTCAGCCATTGGTCAGATTTCAGCGCAAAAGCTGTAACTTGTGAAGTAAAACCTGCCCAAACACGAGCTGTTGGTAATGATTTCAGTGTTCAGGGGATAAATCATTACTTGAACTGATTTTAAGGTTGGATCATTTCCCACCAATATACATCGATTCTGGGAATTTAACCATTGTGAAGGTACTATTGTGACCAGATAGTAGCAGACTTTCACCAGGCAACCCTTGCACACATGGACTTTAAATGTAAAACTGCAATTTTAAAATTTTAAACAGACTCTGGATATATGTTAAAGATTCGTTCAATATTTTGAACACCCAAATTAGCTCTATGGCAGTCTATTATGCGATAATTAAATAGCCTGTTATTACTGCCATGTTATTGTTGAATATTGTGTAAGCCATGGCTCGATCGTTGACATTAACAAATGGAAACTAAGACCATCCACTAACAAATGCTTTGATTGTAACATTTATTTATGAATTGTCCCCAGTGAATTCCCACTCTTTAGGCTGCCAATAACTAAAGTAACATGCATTCATTCAAGCACAGGTCAAACCTTTAGAGCATCTTGCATCTTCATCTTGATTTCTTGCTTGTGGAAATTTCATCACATGACTTGCTCCCACACCCTCATTCTAGCCAATAGTCAGCCAACAGATGCTTCAGAGGCAGTGCTTTCTTATGCCAACTGGAAAGCAAAGGACTCATTAACCAATTGACAAATGCTTGCCTGTCAGCCAAACAGCCATTTTCTCCCCCTTTTTAATTATATTAAGATATGGTAAAGAGATGTTCAAAAAAAGTGACAAAAAAGACAATTTTTTTTGATGCCCCTTGTGATTTTCTCCTGGTATCTCTGGGGTTGGCAACCCTACACCCTTCCTGTTTCCTATACTAGCAGTCAATGATTGTCTTTCCATGGGTACAGATGCTGTCTCATTCAAATTTGTCATCATAACCACCTCAAATAAAAAACAGCACTTGACCATTGGTCCTTGCACAGCCCCCATCCTTTTCCCTGTCACTGATTTCCCTTTCTTCTGAAAGGTTGCTGCACAGGGGCTGCTGAATAAGATAAAAGCACATGTTTAGGGGCAAGGTACGGTATAGATAGAGAATTGGCTGACTGGCAGAAGGCAGACAGTGAAAATAAAGCGATCTTTTTCAGGATGGCAGCCGGTGATCAGTGGAGTTCTGCAGGAGTCAGTGTTGGGACCACAATTATTCATGTTATATATAAACAACTGGGATGAAAGAACTGAGAGCATTGTTGCACATGTTTGCAGATGACACAAAGATAGGTGGAGGGAAAGGTAGTGTTGAGGAAACTGGGAGACAGCAGAAGGACTTGGACAGGCAAGTTGAGTGGACAAAGAAGTAGTGGAGGGATTACAGTGTGAGAAAATGTGAGGTTATGCACTTTGGTAGGAAGAATAGAGGCACAGAGTATTTTTGAAATGGTAAAGGGCTTTGGAAATCTAGTAGGTTCAGTTGGTATATAGGAGGCAAATGCAATATAAGTATCCATATCAAAAGGGCTAGAATGCAAGAACAGAGGTGTACTGCTGAAGTTGTAACATGTTCTTGTCAGACCATATATGGAGTATTGTGACCAGTTTTGGGCCCCGTGTCTAAGGGATGTGTTGGCATTGGAGGGGGTGTAGTGTTGGGCTTAAACATGATGTCTTCAAACCAGTCTATTAAGAGTTAATCATTGAGGGCTAATTGCTCATGGCAATGAAGAATTGAAGCAAAATGGAAAATACATGAAAATAGGCTCTCACCTTCTACTTTTGATTGGAAAATCTTAACACCCAAACCTCTGCTGCCCATGTCCTAAACGTATCACCATCCCTGAGCTTACTGAACCTACACTATCTCCTGGTTAATCAACTTCTTAATTTTAAAGTTTGTTTTTAATTTCTATCATGGCCTTGTGCCTCCCTAATCCTGCATTCTTCAATGCTATAACATTCCAAAATATCTGCACTTCTCTGATTCTGTCCTCTTCAGCATTTCTGATTTTCATTACCCAACATCAATGGCTGTGTATTCTGCTGCCTAGCTTGCATTGCTACATCTTGCTTTCCTTTTTCACGCAGGTTAAAAATATAGCTTTTTAATTGAGGTCATGTTTTACTACCTCCTTATGTAGCACCATTTACTTTTATTTATTTATGAAGCACTTTAGGACATTTTACTGTGTTAAAAGCCTTAAATATGTATGTACATATATGTATTTATGTATGTTGTGGATATACACTGAGAAAGCAGGCAGGATCTTGGTTTCACTTATCTCAGTTTAGGGCACTGGAGTGTCGACCTGGGCTTTTTTTTTTAAAATTCATTCACAGGATGAGGACATTTTTGGCTATGCCAGCATTTATTGCCCATCCCTAATTGCCCAGAGGGCAGTTAAGACTCAAGCACATTGCTGTAAGTCTGGAGTCACATGTTGGCCAGACCAGAGAAGGATGCCATTTTTCTTTCCTAAAGGGCAGTAGCGAACCAAATGGGATTTTGCAACAATTGACACGTGGTCATCAGTAGATTCTTAACTCTAGATTTTTTATTGAATTCAAATTCCACCATCTGCCATGGTGGAGATTCAGACCCTGGTTCCCAGAACTTTACCTGGGTTTTTGGATTAACATTCCAGCAATAATGCCACAAGGCCATCACCTGCTTCTTTGTGCTGAAGTCTCTGAAGTGAGGCATGAACCCTGCTGTGAACTCCATGTGTCTAACACCAGCTATAGACAGATTATTAATTCTTTTTGGGGGTTTCCTTCATGTTCCTAAAAAAGCAGTGAGGAAGCAGTGCTTGGAGCTTCCCTGTCTGTCTGTCAAATGCCTTTGTCTTTGCTTAGCGTGATGTAAGCCTGGAGAAACATTCTGTGGAGCTGAAGCTGTTTGTTTCGGTGAATGCCTTGTGAGAGTTTCTCTGTGTGTATCTGTTTCCAGGGTCCCCACCAGCTTGTCCTATTCATTTTCAGAATCTCCGTAACTGGATGTGGTCCAACTGGGTAGCTAAGACTCAAAAAAAAAACCCACCCATGATTTATGTATGTTTTCAAGGGAAGGAGAATTGAGCTGATTTGCAATGTGAAGGAGAAACTGATCCTTTACTCAGTGTCCAAACACTTTACACCAAGACCGTGCATTTAACGCAGTGCTCCAATGGCTCACTTAAACCTGCTGTTCGTATTGGTACTTTTCCCAACATGGACATTTTCACTTCCTGATGCAGCAAAGGGTGAGTACTGTGATAAAGTAGCAACATGTCGCTCCCAGCTGCTTCCACAAAATATAGTGAGCAATCCCAAAACTTACCAACATTCTGGAGGTGGCTTCAGATTGTGTCAGCCCCTGCCACCTTCAGTTCCCTTCAGCACAGACAACAATTCTTTTGATTTTGGAACCTATAAGCCATAGCTATTCATCTTATTATTTATCTAAAACATATGTTTTTATATGTCTGTGTGTTTATGTATCTAAATATTTGTCGAACCTCCATCTTTTAATTTGCAATAGATAATTGCAAATGAATAAGCTAATTTTTTTGCCTAAATATTATGGAGTGTTTCTATGTTTGTCAGATAAAATGATCATTAGATGATGGTCTTCACCTCTGAATTGCATTCTTTTCAATAACTTACTGAAGGTCAGGGCACATGGATGTATTTACATTGCATGCAATTATTAAATTTATGTATATTAGGAAGCAGGAATTCCAAAACACTGATTGCAGGTTTACAATCAATGCTTTGCACCATCTGATTCAGAAGCAGTCATTCTAATGCAGTGAATTTTGCAGATACAAGGATGGTGTCGGAGGGACAGGGTTTAATTCCTGGATCATTGGAATCAGTACAGATAGAGGACTGAGTTTACTGACAAGACAGAAAATACCATGAAGGAGCTGGTGCCCATTAGTGTGAGGACAGGGTAAAAGAATGGAAGACTTGCACCTTTCATGACTTGAAGATGTCCAAAAGCACTTTACAACTAACGAATTACAAAATTGAAATGTGATTGCTGTTGTTGGAAGTTCTACAGCAAAACATGCAAATAGCAATATGATGAGAATAGAATTCTATGATAATAACTTGCTAATATTTGCCAGAACACTGGGAGATCTGCTGCTTTTCTTCAAATGTGTCAAGTTATCTTTTACATCCACGTGCAAGGCAGACAGGGCCTCTGTTTAACGTGTCCTGACGATAGCACTTTGGACATTGCAGCATTCCCTGAGCACTACACTAAAGCATTAGCTTTAGTTTGTCACGCTTAGGTCTGCAGAGTGGGACTTGAATCGTCAACCTTCTAACTCAAAGGTGTGAATGCATATTACCGAGCCAAGACTGATATCTCCATACATTTCACCTGCATCTTTCCTGTAGCGGGGCATACACTTTGATTAAGGCCAGCATTGTTCAACCATCAAACCTGGGACAAAGAATTCTTAACACAGGAATGATTTTAACTATCATTTGTGTTGTGATTTATGTGAACTTGTCTAGTTTTTGGACCATATCTTCTCTGTCCCACCCTGCCCCTTTTTGACTTGCAGTTTCATTGTATGATTCTGCCATTGTTTGTGAATAGGGGCATCACAGTGGTTAGCACTGCTGCCTCACAGCACCAGGGTCCTGGGTTCGATTCAACCCTTGGGCAACAGTCTGTGTGGAGTTTGCACGTTCTCCCTGTGTCTGTGTGGGTTTCCTTCAAGTGCTCCAGTTTCCTCCCACAGTCCAAAGATGTGCAGGTTAGGTGGATTGGCCATGCTAAATTTCCCACAGTGTTCAGGGATGAGTGGATTAGGTGAGTTATTGGGGGATGGTTCTGGGTGGGATGCTCTGGGAGTCAGTGTGGACTTGTTGGGCCAAAGGGCCTGTTTCCACACTGTAGGGATTCTATTCGATTTTAATATCACATAAATTCTGCCTGTGATTCTGTGATTCCTTTGTGAGTGCTGATAATAACAAGATAATGCTGCCATCAGGCTTATTATTGGAGAGGGACCTCAGTAATAGGAGAGACACGTTCGAATGAATCAATAGGGGTACAATGTGTGATTGCTTGGACAGAGTGATGATTTGGGACACCCAGTATGACTTCATAAGAGACAACACAGTGTGCAGCAGGAGGAAAATAGCAGGCCAGGCAGCGTCAGAGGACCGGAAAAGTTGACGTTTTGGGTCTCGACCCAAAACGTCAACTTTCCTGTTTCTCTGACGCTGCCTGACCTGCTGTTTTCCAACAGCTCTGCACTGTATTGTCTCTGAGTCCAGCATCTACAGTTCTTGCTATCTCTGCATGACTTCACAAAAGGTCATGTTTTATAAACTTGAATGTAGTTTTTGAAAATGTTGCCAGATTAGTGGGCGAATGAAACCAAGAAGATATCTACATAGACCTCCTTTTTAGACCTGGTTCCTCTGTAAAATCAGCCCCTCGGGCTTTTGTGAGAAATGGATTCTAAACTGCTGGAATCACATAGGTACAGTGTAGTGATAGATGAACTTAGATCAGTTTGGAGACTGTCACAAGATAACCTAATTGTATAAGACAGGCTGGATGGAACAGACTCTTCGTACTGCCATTATTTGTGTGTTCATTTAGAACAGAACACTAACATTCTGAGTGATTGCTTCATGAGTGCTGATAGGCTCAGCCAGTTTAATCTAACCACAGTGTACTGTGTGCTTCATGGATTTTGTTGTTCAGACAGGATCTCTGACATCCAGCCCGTACTACAACAACAGCAGTTTGCATTTATACAGTGCCTCTAGCACCATAAACTGTCTCAAGGAGTACTTCACAGGAGTATCGTCAAACTAAATTTGTCAAACTAAAATAGATACGAAGACATTAGTACAGGTGACGAGGCAAGCTTTAAGGAGTCCTCCGATAGAAGAGAGAACGAGACAGAGAAGTTTCAAGAAAGAGGAGGGAGGAAGTGGAACACTGGATCTATGACAGAACAGGCAACCCAAAAAAGGGAGGGTACAAGGGAAAGGCTTTGCCAATGCAAGACATCTGCTGACTGGCTATTTATGGGACGCCTATTCCTGAGTGTTATCAGTTGCCTTCACAAAAATAGCCTCGTCAATCTGCTTTCGTTTTCCAGACACTGGGTTCAAACACAACTTCTTTGATTGCCTGCTGGGAAAGATTGTGAAAGATTTTCACAAGCCACTCCTCTATCTGCCTGTTTACCTCCAATTCATTCATTGTGTGTCTTTTGTTGCCCTCCCTTCTTTGAACTACTGAAAGATGGGCAACAAAATGCTCAAAAGATCTGAACCCATTCTCCAGTATACATTCATCTGTCTCATACTCTCAAGCTATTGCCCTTCTGTCTTACCTCTTTCATTGCTAAGGTCCTGGAGTGTATTTTTTTGCCACTAGCATCTCCACCTTTCCCAAAATCAGTTTGGTTTTTACTACATCTTACAGCATTACCTCTAGCCTAAGTAACAGACCACCTCATTCTGGATTACAGCCATGATATATTATTCCTCCTTGCTCTCTAAGACCTCTCATTGGCATTTAACATTGTTGGGCACACCATCAGCCTCCACTGTCTGTTTTAAACATACCTCTCCCTGGGATTGCTATGACATGGTCTACTCTTATTTATAGAAGAGTTTTTGATTTATACAGCGTCTTCTCATCTCCACAGGGTGTCCCAAATGTTTTACAGCCAATTAAGTATATTTTGAAGTGTGCTTACATTTTTTTAAATGTTAAAGTTAAATTGGCACAGCTAGGACTCATAAATACTGGAAGGATGATGACCAGGTTATCTGGTTTAGCGATATCAGTTGAGGAATAAGTAGTGGGCAGGACTTTGGGAGAGCCATCTTCTTTTAAACTGTGCAGTGGGATATTTAGGACGGCAAATGGTTTTCGTGTCTTATCTGAAGGATAGCATCTGTGACAGTGTAGCATTCTCGAGTGAAAGTACTATAGAGTCAAAACTGACACGTTATTAGTTCTTCTTGTATGTTGCTCCTCAGCAACCTCATTTGTGGGCAGCGGGTTGGTTCTATATATATTTTAATAGCTCACAGGTGCCATAGCTGAATATAGGATACAAAAACAACAAAATTATAAAACACTAAATAGGTCCCTTTGGAGTACTGCAAACAGTTTTGGGCACATGTTGAGAAGGATTTAAAGTATTTAAAGAGGGTTCAGGCAATATTTCCTAGAATGGGACCAAAATGAAATACTTCAGTCACATGGAGAGACTGGAGAAACTTTTTTATTGGATCAGTTCCATTAGTTCATCTTTCCCTTTTTTAGCTTTCCGAAGGGACTGCTCTCTGCATGACACCCTGATCCACTTTTCAATTACCCACAATGCCTCGTCCCTTTTTCTGGCTTCTTCCCATTTAAACATGGATGATTCAGCAGCCGACCTTTTATTTCCTCCCATCCCACCATCCAGAGCCTCTCAAACACCTCCAGATGAAATAGTGATTTACATGTACTTCTTCTTATTCCATTTAATATAGTTGCCATTCTCATTGCGGTCTCCTCTACATTCAGGATACCAAATGCAGACTGGGTAATCAACGTGGAATTTAACCATTTTGGAATAAAAAATACTACTCCCATTTTATTGAACAACAGATTCTGGTAATGATTTATGCTTCATTTTTAACCCTTCTGTGAATCCAACTATTGTTTCTTGCATTATCATCCTTTTGTCATTTAATCTTTCTTCCCTTCCACCTGATCACAGTCTATCCCTTCTGTTCTTCCTCCAATCCTCTTTTTCCCTGCTTGATACGTCTTCAATCTTTTCCAGCTCTGAAGAAAGGTAATTGACCTGAAATCTCTGTTACTCTCTCCACAGATGCTGCCTGACCTGTTAAACATTTCCAGTATTTTTGGTGTTTATTTCAGATTTCCTGCACCCTGGTATTTTGTCTCCAAATTCAAGAAATCAATATTATTCTCCATAGAGCAGAGGTCAAGTGCACTTCGGAGGGTCAATGCAAACTTGATGGGCTGAATGGCCTTTTTCTGCACTAAAAGAATTCTATGATTCTCAAAGAGTGTTGGCAATGTTGACCTCTCAGCTATGACTCAAACCCCACATTTTTCCTTTCTGAAAACACTTCTCCTGTATCCATGCTGCTCCACACCTCTATTCTTATTTCAATCCCATTACTGCTGGCATTTGACACTGCCAGACTCCAATGGCCTCCTTGCTGGCTTTCCAGCATCTGCCCTCCGACATACCCAACGGCAACTACCTAACATCGTTTGCAGTTTTATCCTCTAACCCATCGTCATCATTACCACCAATAGACATGAGCTTTCTGCCTCCCTCCCAACCCTTGCCTTTTCCCTACCTCATTGTCTTCTCTGATGCAGTCAAGAGCTAAACAAAATCAAGTGCCTTTATCAACTTCAGAAACATAGAAGATAGGAGCAGGAGGAGGCTATTCAGTCCTTTGAGCTAGCTCCGCCTTTCTTTATGATCATGGTTGATCGTCCAACTCAATAGCCTAATCCTGCTTTCACCCCATAACCTTTGATCCCATTCACCCCAAGTACTATATCTAGTCGCCTCTTGAATACATTCAATGTTTTGGCAGCAATTACTTCCTGTGGTAATGAATTTCACAGGCTCACCACTCTTTGGTTAAAGAAATGTCTCCTCATCTCTGTCCTAAATCATCTATCCTGAATCCTCAAACTGTGACCCCTGGTTCTGGACACGCCCACCATTGGGAACATCCTCCCTGCATCTACCCTGTTCAGTTCTGTTAGAATTCCATAAATCTCTATAAGATCCCCCCTTTTTCGTCTGAACCCTAGTGAAAACAATCCCAACCTAGTCAATCTCTCCCCATACATTAGACCCACCATCCCTGGATTCAGCACATGCTGAAACTCTACAAAGATAATGAAGTAAAGTACTTTTTTAAAGTGCAGTCATTATTAAACAGATGGCTTTATAGGTAGCTTTGCTTCATGTGATCTCCAGGGCTGTTCTTTTTATCACTAAGTTCATTTCTACACAGTTCTGAAGAAGAGTTGTACTGGACTGAAAACGTTAACTCTGTTTCTCTGTCCACAGATGCTGCCAGACCTGCTGAGTCTTTCCAGCATTCTCTAAGTTCATTTAACATTTCAAGCATCCACAGTACTTTACTTTCTTTATATTTCTGTGCCTGGTCAGACCCCTGCTGCTGCAGAAGCCACATATTTCTTGTACACAGTTGATGTATAATAATTAAACCCATCTTCTGTTTCTTTAGAAATCAATGAAACAGTGATGTGCACCAAGGACTTGATGGAAGTGGAAATCCCCAAATATTTCTTTTTAATGAGGAGTCCTCCAGTATATGTAAGTAAATGACTAATGAAAGGACAAAGTGATCAAGATAAACACTGTAGTGAATATATAAATATGCAGACTGAGTTATCTAACCTTATATATGACATTCACTTCTTACTGGACAGTCTCCAATTTACGTTTTCTAATTTTGTTTGATTACTGCTCTGTAGTAAAGGATTGAAAAAAAATTAATTTTAATATTGTGTAAGGCTGTTCTCCTGGTTTTATAAAAGCATCAAGACAAAAATATTTTCATTTGTTAATGAAAACTATTGTGAGAGAGTAAGCTGACTTTTTTTTTTGTTTAGTGGGCCATTTGATTTTCTTTTAACCTATTTTGTAATCAGACTGCTCAGAGATGTTATTACACACCTCTGGAGCAGGTTGGACTTGAACCTGGTCCTCCTGGCTAAAAGGTAGGGATACTACCACTGCAACACAAGAATCCTCAAGTGAGCTATTTGTTTTTGTTTTAAATGGACGTATTTTTCTAATCAACCTGTTCAGAGATGTTATTACAGATGTTTGGAGCAGGTGGGACTTGAACCTTGGTCCATCAATCCAGGGGTAGAGACTCTACCACTGCACCACAAGAGGAACCTTTGTGAGCTAGTTGATAGATCCTTCAGGTAAATTAGAAACACCTAATACTCCTTGTTATGGAAGGACCTTAAATACCCAGTCTGTGACAGAACAGCAATGAAAAGTGATGATACAGTGCACAGTGTATGGGTTTATGCAGGGAATATGTCAGTTGAAACTGTACGGATCCATAAAGAAAATTAAACATCCATTGAAAAATGTGCAGTTATTCAGGAGATTCAGGGACAGATGTTTCCCAAGACAGCAGACCCACTCTGGCTTAAAGAGTCCCATTAAACACTTGCGTGGGGGCAGGGATATGGGTGCATGCTAGAGATGAACTCAGTTGTCCAGGGAGCAATTCCTCAGAATTCACAGGTCTGGATGAGTCCCGAGCTGGGATGGTTAGTAGGCTCACTTCAGTTGTCTGAGACTTTTCTCCCATTTTTTTAGATGCAGTTAGGCCCTCTAGCCCTAACCCTCAACTGCTTCACCCTCCAGTCAATCCTGATAGCTTGTTATATCACCGTGCCAACTCGTGCCACCTTCACTGCGCCAGGAGAGTGCTGGCAAGAAACCTGCATTACTTCCACAGGATGGTCCACTGGTAATAAGTGCCTTTATTTCTTCTATACATTTAGTTTGGTTTTCTCATGCTCTTGTTCAAAATCACTGAATGTCTACATGAAGTACTAAACCTTGGAGAATGGGGCAAAGATGCATGGGATGGCAGCCCCAGGCTGAGCTCCAAGCTTCTCCATGTTGGTGAGTTATTGAAACATCCTTTTGGCTTGACACATAAATTCAACTTCAAAAAGTGCCAATCTTAAATTGCTGACAGATATTCCAACAATGTGACAGTAAAAGTGTTGGTTTCTGAACATTTGCAGTTCCTGCTGGACTTAATCAAACCTTTGACTACTTACAGATTTGGGATTTACATCTGAATAATCCTGAATGCCATGGTTTGGAGACTGAAGATTTCTATGTGTTCAGAGTAAAGACCGACCTTTCAGATTGTGGAACCATCATGGTATAGTCTCTCTGACTTCTCACTGCTGTGTTTTGATAATGAAAGATTGTCAGAGTTACAGGAATGCAATATTGACTCACGGTTAACGTCAATGCAGTGAGATTATTCTTCCCTCATAAAATTAACAAAACCCTCGGGACAGACAGGAGTAAGCAGGTAACTATTCTTAATATGCAGTTAGTTCAGTGAGGATTCTGTGGTCTTCCAAAGATCCAAGTTCATTAACTGAAATTAATTTACTAATGGGAAAAGTATTTGCCATCTGAGTTTATGAAATAAAAGATAGCTGTTTGTGGATGGGAATGAGAAAAAGATATTGTCTTTTTTTTGAAGGAATCTATTTTAATGGGAAGAATGCATTTTGATGGGCTAGGGTAAGGTGCTATAGGAATAGACTTTGTACTTATTACTAAACTAAATTCCAATTTTAATGAGCTGGGAGAGTGGCCTTGCATCTGATTGTTAGTGGAGAAGGAATGATGAAGGTTGCTGGAGTTAAATGTTAAAATGCCCTTTTGGCTTTCTTAAATTGTTTGTTGTAAGTGAATGCTGTTTCGCTTTTAATTGCTGTATTGATTGCAGACCTCAGATGATCTGTACATCGTGTTTAGTAATACAATACAGAACAACAGCTCTGCCATTATCACCAGAAACTACATCAACATCACATTCGCCTGTAGATACCCAATGAAATATATTGTACAGCAGCTCAATGCTGAAAACAAGATAAGTGTTGACATCAGGTAACTGCTCTGTGTCTGAAATTTGGTATAAGCTTTTTGGCATGATGTGGGAGAATGTTTTTCAGTGTTAATTCACTTTGCTTGTTCTAGAACTATTACATTGAATACTGAAGATGGGAACTTCTCTATTTCAATGATACTTTTCAAAGATGAAAGTTATAAGGAGAAATGGACGACTGTCCCTTTGCTGAGTCTGGAAGATAACATTTATGTGAAAGTTAACATGGTATGAGCACCTTCCCCTCCAGCTGTGATCCAAACTGTGTCTCTCTTTTATAAATTGTATTGGTATAAATTTGTGGGTGCAGAGGAGAATGTGGCCGGGCAAAGGGTAAATTGAGAGTGTGCTTGGGTCGTTGGGATCTGGAATGGTTGGCCTGAGAGTATGATGGAGGGAGGTCCAGTTGAGTCACATAAGAGAGAATTGTTTTGTTATCTGTAAAAGAAGAATATACAGGAAAATTGGGAGAAAAGAGGAGTGGCATCTTCCTACAGAACTCCTCAACCTTTTTAGTTTTAGTCAATCTCTCTCCAAATAGGTTTTTGGGTTCAATTGACCTTTATGGTTCTTTTTTAAAAACTTGGGCTCAATTGTCACACCAATGGCCTCCACCTTCACCAATATCACATCTACCTTTGTGCTGTGCTGCAATGTCAGTTCAGATTATGGGCTCAAGTCATGAACTGTGCCCAGCTGATGTATATATTTCTTGAATAGACTAAAATATTTGCTTTGCCCCTGACCCACGATAATCCTTGACATCTCTAAATCCTTCTTTATCTTCCCTTTGTGATTAGTTTGTCCATGGTTCATGCTTCTTGCTTGCCTAGACCCATGTCTCAAACTATTAACCACTCAATTCTGTAATTACAATGCTTTCCTCTCCTCAGGTAGTGGTCTTCATCTCAGAACATCTGTCATCTATCCTCACTTTGAAAAAAAAAGTCCCACTAAATTTCTTTATCCTTGACTCTACTAGAAGGCACCTCCTTGATCTCTGAGCATGAGAAATCAGACATCTCAGAGGAACCATCAATAAGGCTGCCTCCTGTATACTCCTCCAGCTCAGATACTACTGGTTCACAAGTGATTGTCAGTTTGATGTCACCTCAATGGATTTGTTTAATGTGAGGTAAAATTTCTGCCCCACAACCTGGAAAATCAAGTGCTGAATATCAATTGCTGCTATAACTTTGTTAAGTATAATGAGTCTGCCATAGATTTTGTGCATGGGCTGATGTTTTGCTGGGATATTCAGGATAGGAAGAGGTATGCACCAGGAATAGGAAATAGTGTCTTCAGAACAGAGTTGAATTCTGCAGTTAGCTCACATCATCAACATCTAATGGACGATTCCTGTAAACCAGAATTGTTATCATGATTACATTTCTCATGCGAGGAAACTGTGCCAAGAGGACTGGGATATCATAGCAATTACAGAGACATGGCTCAGGGATAGACAGGACTGGCAGCTAAATGTTCCAGGGTATAGATTCTAAAGGAATGATAGGAAGGTTGGGGTTGGCAAGATAGGAAGAGGAATGGCATTTTTGATCAGGGATAACATTACAGCTGTACGTAGGAAGGATATTCCTGGGATTACATTCAGGGAAGTTATTTGGGTGGAACTGAGAAATAAGAAAAGGATGATCGCCTTATTGGGATTGTACTATAGACATTTCCAGCCCTGTAGTCAGTGGGAAATTGAGAAACAAATTTATAAGGAGATTTGAGTTATCTGTATCAGTAGTTACAGTAGGTGGTTACGGTAGGGGATTTTAACTTCCCACACATAGACTGGGATCGCCATAGTGTTGAAGGCTTGGATGAAGAGGAATTTGTTAAGTGTGTACAAGAAAATTTACTGTTTCAGGTACGTGGATGGACCTACTACAAAACCTGACCTACTCCTGGGAAATAAGACAGGGCAGGTGACTGAGGTGTCAGTGGGGGAGCACTTTGGGGCCAGTGACCATAATTGTATTAGTTTTAAAACAGTGTTGGAAAAGGATAGACTGGATGTAAAAGTTAAAGTTCTAAATTGGAGGAAGGCCAATTTTGACGGAATTAGGCAAGAACTTTAAACAGTTGATTGAGGGAGCGGATGTTTGCGTGTAAAGTGATAGCTAGAAAATGGGAAGCCTTCAAAATGAGATAACGAGAGTCCAGAGACAGTATGTTCCTGTCAGGGTGAAGGGCAAGGCTGGTAGGTGTAGGGAATGCTGAATGACTAGAGAAATTGAGGCTTTAGTCAAGGAAAAGAAGAAAGCATATGTCAGGTATAGACAGCAGAGGTTAAGTGAATCCCTAGAAGAAGAGAAAGGCAGTTGGAGTATACTTAAGAGGGAAATCAGGAGGGTTAAAAAAGGGACATAAGATTGCTTTGGCAAATAGGAATAAGGAGAATCCAAAGGGATTCAACAAATACATTAAGGACAAAAGGGTAACTAGGGAGAGAATACAGCACCTTAAAGACCAGTAAGGCTACCTACGTGTGGAACTGGAGGAGACAAGTGAAGTACTAAATGAGTATTTTTCATCAGCATTCACTGTGGAGAGGAATATGGCAGATATAGAACGTGGGGAAATAAATAGCGACATCTTGAAAAATGTCCATATTATATAGGGGGAGGTGCTGCATGGCTTAAAATGCATAAAGGCAGATAAATCCCTGGGACCTGATCTGGTGTACCCTAGAACTCTATAGGAAGCTAGGGAAGTGATTGCTGGGCCCCTTGCTGAGATATTTGTATCATTGATAGCCACAGGTGAGATGCTGGAAGACTGGAGGTTGGCTAACATGGTGCCATTATTTAAGAAGGGTGGTAAGGGAAAGCCAGGGAACTATAGACCTGAGCCTGACATCAGTGGTGGGTAGGTTTTTGGAGGGAATCCTGAGTGACAGGATTTACATGTATTTGGAAAGACAAGGACCGATTGAGGATAGTCAACATGGCTTTGTGTGTGGGGAATCATGTCTTACTAACTTAATTGAGTTTTTTGAAGTAACGAAGAGGATTGATGAGGGCAGAGCGGTGGATGTGATCTATACGGTCTTCAGTAAGGCGTTCGACAAGGTTCCTTATGGTAGATTGGTTAGCAAGGTTAGATCATATGGAATACAGGGAGAACTAGCCATTTGGATACAGAACAGTCTTGAAGGTAGAAGACAGAGAGTGGTGGTGGAGGGTTGCTTTTCAAACTGAAGGCCTGTGACCAGCAGTGTGCCACAAGGTGGAGTTGCAGGTAGAGAGGATAGTGAAGAAGGCATTTGGTATGCTTGCCTTTTTTGGTCAGCGCATTGAGTAAAGGAGTTGGGAGGTCATGTTGCACCTGTATGGGACATTAGTTAGGTCGCTGTTGGAATACTGTGGGCAATTCTGGTTTACCTCCAATAGGAAGGATGTTGTTAAACTTGAAAGAGTTCAGAAAAGATCTACATGGATGTTGCCAGGGTTGGAGGGTTTGAGCTATAGGGAGAGGCTGTGTAGTCTGGCGCTATTTTCCCTGGGAGCATCAGAGTGGGTGACCTTATAGAAGTTTATAAAAACATGAGGGACATGGATAGGGTAAATAGACAAGGTTTTTTCTTTGGGATGGGGTAGTCCAAAACTACAGGGCATTGGTTTAAGGTAAGAGTAGAACGATTTAAAAGGGACCTAAGGGGCACCTTTTCTCATGCAGAGGATGGTGTGTGTATGGAATGAGCTGCCAGAGGAAGTAGTGGAGGCCAGTACAATTACAGCATTTAAAAGGCATCTGGATGGGTACATGAATAGGAAGGGCCAAATGCTGGCAAATGGGACTGGATTAATTTAGGATATCTGTTGGCATGGAAGATTTGGACCGAAGAGTCTATTTTTGTGCTGTACATCTCTATGACTCCACGTAACAAATGTTGATTACTAATTTTAAAAAAACATGCATTGATGTACAGATATCAAAGCACTTTACAGTAAATGAATTACTTTTGAAATGCAGTTACTGTTGCAAGGTAGAAAGTGTCACAGCCAAGTTATGCACAGCAATCTCTGACAAACAACAATGTGACACACTATCAGTTAATCTGTTTTTTAATGATGTTGGTTGAAGGATTAATACTGGCCGAGATGCTCAAGAGGATTGCATTGTTCCTCTTCAAATAGTGCTATGGGTTTATTTACATCCAACTTAATAGGCAGAAGGGGCCTTGATTAAATAATAGTTAATAATTGAAAGCCAATTTTTATATTCATTGTATGTAGGTGTACTGGCTAGGCCAGCATTTATCGCCCATCCCTAATCCCAGAGGTCAATGAAGAGTCAACTATGGATCTGGAATGTAGTCCAGACTGGGTAAGAGTGGCAGATTTCCTTTCCTAAAGGGCAACAGTGAACCAGATGGGGTTTTCCCAACAATTGACAACTTGTTTCATGATCATCATTAGGCTCTCAATTCCAGATTTTGTTTTAAATTGAATTCAACTTCTAGCATCTGTCATGGTGTGATTTAAACTTCTGTCCCTAGAACTTTACCTGGATCTTTGCATTAATAGTCTAGCAATCATGACATTAGGCCTTTGCCTTCCCCTAATTAATTATTGCAGCCGAATGCATTTAGGTATGATGTTAGGTTTTCCCTAGTGCTATACTGTCATAAATTCCCATCGTATTTTTCTGTCATTAGTTAAAAGACACTTGGGGAATTGTTCTGACATAATAATCTGTGTGTTGTTTTACAGATTCCGACTCATTTATTGTTGCGTCTAGAAAAGTGCTGGGCAACACCAACCAAAATGCCCCACTATAACATTCAGTACATCTTCATTAAAGACAGGTTGGTGTTTGATCCACTTTCAAGTAACCATCTGCCAAATCTATGGGCATTGTGTCAATGATGTGGGAGTTGGAGCTCTACAGAGCAACTTTTAGTACAATGGAATATCTTCACAGAATTACAGGAGGCCATTCAGCCCAATCTGTCTGAACTGGTTCTTCAAACATGTGTCATTACCTCATGCCAATCTAGGTGCCATTACTTTGCATATTATTTCTATTCAAATATTCATCCACTGCCCTCTTGAAGCTTCAGTTGACCATAGGGCTCTTATTAGAGAGAGATGACTGGTGATAGTTTAACCTGAGGGCCACCATGCCTCATGTGAGGGAAGAGGTTGAGGAGAATCCTTCATGGTCACCTCAGCTGGTGTGGGGATTGAACCCATGCTGTTGGCATCACTCTGCATTGCAAACCAGTCGTTAAGTCTACTGAGCTATCTAAACCCCATTCTATACTATGACTAATCGCTGAGTGCAAAGGTATTTTCTCACATTGTCATTAATTTGTTGGCAGATCACTTTAAGCCTAAGCCCGCTTGGGCTTGATCCTTTTACAGCAGGAACAATTTCTCCCTATCTACTCTATCCAATCAGCTCATTATTTTGAAAACCTTTATCAGATCTCCTCTCAGCCTTCTTCACTTGAAGGAGAACAGTCCAAATTTCTTCAACCTACTCTCATAACTGAAGCCCCTTATCCCTGGAAACATTCTTGTACACCAGCTTTGCACTCTGTCCGATGCATTCACATCTTTACTACAATGTGGCTCCGATAACAGTACACATTACTCCAGCTGACATCTAACAAGTGTCTTGTACAAGTTCAACATCACCTCCCTACTCTTGTATTCTATGTCCCGATAAATTAAGCAAAGGATACTTCTGAGGAAGGGTCACTGGACCCGAAACGTTAACTCTGATTTTTTTCTTCACAGATGCTGCCAGATCTGCTGAGTTTTTCCAGCAACTTTGTTTTTGTTCCTGATTTACAGCATCCGCAGTTCTTTCGGTTTTTATTAGAGGATACTGTATGCTTCACTTACTGCTTTCAACTTGCCACTTTCAATGGCCGGTGCACATATCCTTGCAGGTCCCTCTGCTCCTGCATCCCTTTTAGAATTGTACGCCCTTATTTCATATTGTACCATCAATGTTCATCCTAACAAGTTGCATCACTTCACACTTCTCTGCATTGAAACTCATCTGCCACCTACTCCACCAACTTGTTAACATTCTTTTGGAGTTCTGCACTATCTTCCTCACAGTTTACAATTTTTCCAAGTTTTGTGTCAGTGTTGGAGCTGAACTAGAACAATTATCATACCTTACTTTGAAGCACAGATGACCGGTGACAAGGACAGAGAAAGGTGATCATATAGATGTGGACATTAACAGTTTTGGTGATGGAATCAATATAGGGCTGGAAGCTTATATCAGGGTCACACAAATTACCGAAGCTGCAATTGGCTGGATCAACCTGTCCAGGGAGGGGGACCACGAAAAGAAGATTGGACAGCGTTTGACAAGAAGGATGTAACATTTCTGATCAAAAGAGTTTAATGGAGAAGTTTAGTATTGGGTTTGTGTCAATATTAATGGCCAGATAGTTCATCTGTGTTTGAAACAGATCCATCACTGTTCACAATATTCATGTTGAAATGGTCACGAATGAAAAAGTTCCATCTTGTAATTCATTTCATCAGTTCTTGTAATGTTTGGGTTGTCAATTTCGGTTGGACGTAATCATATGACCTCCTGAGGTTAACTCCCAATGTCTGATGCTTTACCCATTAATCAGCCAACATGCCCAGCCTTGCAGGGCATTACATTTCCCCAGGCCAGTTGGAAACTAATCAGGCACCTCACGACCAAATTGACTGTCAGCCAAACAAATAATCTGTTTCTTTCCCAACTCCCACGTAAATGCCTCCTACCTATGAGCTTTGTCCTGGGTTTCTGCTTCTTGTACCCTCCTGGAGATTTACCTTCAATTCCTGGTGATTCCAGGGAAATCCTGGAGGGTTGGAAATTCCTAGTACAGGTTCAGCAGATGATGGGAACAATAACCGTGATGCTGATTTACATACACTCACTCTTTCTCACCTTGAGTGTAACTGATGCCACTGTGTTAATGTTCACATAACAGCTGCCCAGAGGTTACAACTGAACGCACCCTTTAGGTGAAAACAAATGGCCAAGGTTCTGAGGCCATGTTTCGTATCCAGATGTTTAAGTTCATTGGCGACTCCTACAAAGATATCTTCCTACACTGCCATGTTCAAATATGTCACAACACAGCTGCTGTGTGCCAGCCGGTAAGTACAAAATGTCTGGGATTTTGAAGGATGTAAAATCTATTCTCTGGTTGAATTCTGATCAAATTATTTCCACCAACCTCTTCTCTCACAACAACTGGGTTTCTCTTTCTGCCATCTTAATTGTCACTGCGTGATCTATGTTTTTACCCTGGGACATATTAAGACTGTATTTGATAGTTCTCCAAGAATAATGCAATTAATGTGACCGATTTCACTCAAGATTTTAAACACATCTGGGCTTAGTTGAGCCAAATGCCCGATTTATGTGCTGGAAAATTCATTGTAATTCTACATAAGTATGGAAAACCAGATTCAAAAGCAACAACGGTTTAGCAAGACAAGGGGTTCATTGTGGTACAGCATAAAAATATTATTGTGCATTTTTCAAAGTTTTTACATCACTGATGAGATCAGTGCATGGTTATAGTGTGAACTATAAAATAGGAGAATCTTTTTCTCCTTAACAACTGACACTATAGTGTACTGAAAGGGCATGAGGGGCATCTGTTGCACTGCTATCAGGAAATTAGGCTTGTCACTGTAACATCCAGCCTAAACCCTTCCATATCTCTGGGATTTCCTCCATACCTACACCTCTCCCTCCCTATAGGACCTCCTCCAGCCTCACACCCCTCTCTTTTTATCTCCTCCAGCCATCCCTACCTCTGTAACTAGTTTTGTGAGTCCCTGCAAACTCATGGTGCTCCAGTGTGAACAAGGATAGCCACGTTTCTGGTGTAACTAGAAGATTCTTGTTTAACAAAAAATATGAAGTTTATTACATTACTGCAACTACTTGCAGATTACACGAATATGACCTACATTACTGTAGAGGCTGTTGGGAGCACAATTGTCTCACACCCTTTCAGACCTATGTACAATATCTCCCCCATATGCAACTATTATTATACAATTGTTTAACTAGTTACCTTTACCAGTGTCCATGTCTCCCAGATCTTTCAATTTCAAAATACAGATGATCTAGAGGTTTCACTATTCTCTTTCAACATGTTCTTTTAGGACTTGGTAAAATCATTAATTGTTGGGTAGCAGTAGTTGATTTAGACTAAGGTCTGGCATTCGCTCTTGAAAGAGAAGATATTTAACCTCTTGTTTTTCCTCACACAGTGGACTGTGGTGAAGTAAGCAGACTTAGGTCTTTATTTCCTTGAATATTTTGTGCTCTCTCCTGCCCTCTCTGTGATTGTATTATTGGTGGAACCAACTTGTTCTCCTCTTCAATTGTTTTACCTGGTGATGTATTATTGTTTGATTTATACATTCACTTATAGGATGTGTGTGTTGCTGGTTTGGCTAACCATTATTGTTCTTCCCAAATTGTCCTTGAGAGGATGGTGGTAAACTGCCTTCCTGAACAACTACGGTCTATTTGGTGTAGGTGCTCCAGGGAGCAAGCTCCATGATTTTAACACAACGAGAGTGAAAAAACAGTGATATATTTCCAAGTGAGGATGATGAGTATCTTGGAGCGGAGCTTGCACGTGGTGTTTCCATGTATTTACTGCCCTTGCCCTTCTAGATCATAGTGATTATGGGTTTGGAATTTGCTGTCTACAACACCTTGGTGAATTTCTGTAGCACATCTTGTGGATGGTGCACATTACTGAGCACTTGGAGTTGGAGGGAATGGATATTTCTGGATGTAGTGGTAATTGAGTGGGATGCTTCGTCCTGGATATGCTGAAAGGTATTGGGTCTTCATTGGAAGGTAGAGAAGTCAGAAAGTTTGAGGAAATTTGTCCTTCCCTTATCATCTCAGACCCTAATGACAGACTTGAATTCATCATAATTGGTTGTTCACACTGTTGTTTTGCAGTCTGACTAAATTCAGTTGCAGAAGCTTTCATTGTCCTGAGTGGTTTAGACAGTTCAGTTTCTGCCTTTGTTAGCACTTCATCTCAAATTGTTGTCACTTAGAATCTAAACTTTCTTCAGTTTTGATAGCAGTGGCAAATATTTCAACCAAACCATTATTGTCATAGCTCTTCATCTCACTTGTGGTATGAAACAAATTTTTCTCCCAATGTAACTAACCTCAGGAGATTCTGATATAAAAGCAAAGTGCTGCGATGCTGGAGATCTAAAATAAAAACACAAAATTGCTGGAGAAACTCAGCAGTTCTGGCAGGATTTAGGACGTGAGAAACAGAGTTAATATTTCAAGCCCAACCCCCATAACTTTTTGAGAACTGAAAGGGAGAAAAGACCCATGTTAGAAATGATGGGTTTTATACTATAAAATAGGGGAGGAGGAGCATATGTCACGTCTGATAATTATGCCCAAAGCAAAATGTAATGGGAGTGCTAATTTTAGTAGAGAAATGATATACACGAAATGTAAATGTTAATGGCAGAAGATAGGTCAGCTTTGCTGAGAGCAAACCCATGTAAAGAAATTTAGGGTAGGGAAAAGAGTGGGTAATCAAAACTGAAGACAGAGTTGGTACTCCGAAGTTCTGCACTAGGCTTGCTGCAGTGTTCCAGCAAAGCTGAACACAAGCTGGAGGAACAGCTCTTTACTTTTTACTTTGGAAATGTACAGTCTTCAGGACTTAACATTGAGTTTAACAACTTCAGACCATGAATTCTATTTTCATTTTTTTAAAGAACATGATTAATAAAAAGAGAAAAAGGTAAGGAAGTATACAATCATTCTCTCATTCACTCTAAGATTCAGTCGAATGAACATACACAGTTAGCAGGGAGTGTAGCAATCCCCTGCTGCAGTTTACTTTTGAGGATAAAAAGTTGCAAGCTCCAACACCAGTGTATTGGGGGAGCTTCAGATGCTCTGGAGCTCTAGTATACTGGGCTCCAACATGCGCAGGGTTGGGGCTCAGCTAGTTGGGATTGTTATTTATCACCTGGGGTTGTCTCACATCCACATCATGGACTGTTAATGGGGTACTCCCCAGTTTATCCCTACGAATTGCTCTACATTTCCTGAGCAGGGGGTTCACATTATCTATAATTCCAACTCTATATAAAAATGTATTTCCTTGTTCAGTTTCTTTCTTCATGTCCAGTTCAAAAGCTATTCTATACCTCAAGGAAATTTTCTCCAGGATATCTAATTTAGTGCTCTATTTAACTCATCCCTGATGTTCCTGGCAACATTATTTCAAATGTCATAGCTTCCTAATGTGAATAAGCATTTTATCTTGTTTCATCTTTTTTTCTGCAGTAATGGCAGGTCCACTGCATTTTGCTACTGTAGAGGAGGATTTTCCTGCTCTTTGTAGCTCTAATAAAGGTTTTCCTGTCCTTTATCACTCTGAATTACTGTACCCTTTAAGGTTTCCCCTTCTGTATAATGGATTTTTTTTTGCTTTAACTCATGCAATCCTCAATGTCTGACCAGCTCTTCAGCTCAATTCAGACCTGGGCCTACATCCAAATCTACCACCTTGAGGTACAGCCTCTACCTGTACCTTGCAATTACATACTTCTTCTGTTCTAGGCCATCTTCTGTCAAGATTTAAATGCTTTATACCTCATTCTCTGATGTATTCTTCTGTATTGAGTGTTGCCATTAGGCTTTTGAGGTTTGTTTTCACCAGCAATCATTCAGATAGGCAGCCCCTGGGCTGCAACGGGTTCCATTCCAGAGTCCGTTCACAAGTCGGTCTGTCCGCAAATCGGAACGCAATGCAGGACAACATGAAGTAGCTGTCGTTAAGTACAGGAAATGCTTCTGTGTGGATCTTTAAAATTACACTCTTGTATGGGATTGTGTTCATACGTACAAGCGTTCATAAGTTGGATGTTCGTAAATTGGGGACCCCTTGTATCTGCTTCTTTTTAAGTCTTCTGGTTCACCAACATGTTTTGTTTTTATCTCAGTTGTCTCCCTGATTGCCTAAAGTCTCATTTCTCTTTGTTGGCACCTTGTCAGAAATAATGCAGGTAACCACAGCACTCGGTTACATTTCAGCATACTGCTGTTGACCATACCATTACTCTGCTGAACGCAACGCTGTTCCGTACCTACACTGGCCCTAAACCCCACCTCTTCCTCCGTTACATTGATGACTGTATTGGCGCCGCCTCGTGCTCCCACGAGGAGCTCGAACAGTTCATCCACTTCACCAACACCTTCCACCCCAACCTGAAGTTCACCTGGACCATTTCCAACACTTCTCTCTCCTTCCTGGACCTGTCTGTCTCCATCTCGGGTAACCACCTAGAAACCGATGTCCATTTCAAGCCCACTGACTCCCACAGCTACCTGGAATACACCTCCTCCCACCCACCTTCCTGCAAAAAATGCCATCCCATATTCCCAATTCCTTCGCCTCCGCCGCATCTGCTCCCAGGATGAGACATTCCACTCCTGTACATCTCAGATGTCCTCATTCTTCAAGGACCGCAACTTCCCCCCCACAGCGGTCGAGAACGCCCTCGACCGTGTCTCCCGCATTTCCTGTAACTCATCCCTCACGCCCCGTCCCTGCAATAATAACCAAAAAAGAATCCCCCTCGTCCTCACGTACCACCCTACCAACCTCCGGATCCAACGCTTCATTCTCCGACACTTCCGCCATCTGCAATCTGACCCCACCAAAGACATTTTTCCCTCCCCACCCTTATCTGCTTTCCGGAGGAACCACTCCCTTGTCCGCTCCACACTCCCCTCCAGCCCCACCACACCCGGCACTTTTCCCTGCAACCACAGGAAGTGCTACACCTGCCCCTACACCTCCTCCCTCACCCCAATCCCAGGCCCCAAGAAGACTTTCCACATCAGGCAGATGTTCACCTGCACATCTGCCAATGTGGTATACTGCATCCGCTGTACCCACTGTGGCTTCCTCTACATCGGGGAAACCAAACGGAGGCTTGGGGACCGCTTTGCAGAACACCTGCACTCAGTTCGCAAGAAACAACTGCACCTCCCAGTCGCGAACCATTTCAACTCCTCCTCCCATTCCTCAGACGACATGTCCATCCTGGGCCTCCTGCAATGCCACAGTGATGCCACCCGAAGGCTGCAGGAACAGCAAATCATATTCAGCCTGAGAACCCTGCAGCCCAATGGTATCAAGATTTCACAAGCTTCAAAATCTCCCCTCCCCCAACTGCATCCCAAAACCAGCCTACCTCATCTCCGCCTCCCTAACCTGTCCTTCCTCTCACCTGTCCCCTCTTCCCACCTCAAGCCCCACCCCCATCTCCTATCTACGAACATCATCCCGCCCCCTTGACCTGTCCGTCCTCCCTGGACTGACCTATCTCCTCCCTACCCCCCCACCTACACTCACCTTTACTGGCTCCATCCCCGCCTCTTTGACTTGTCTGCCTCCTCTCCACCTATCCTCTCCTCTATCCATCTTCTATCCGCCTCCCCCTCTCTCCCTATTTATTTCAGAACCCTCTTCCCCTCCCCCATTTCTGATGAAGGGTCTAGGCCCGAAACATCAAGCTTTCCTGCTCCTATGATGCTGCTTGGCCTGCTGTGTTCATCCAGTCCCACACCTTGTTATCTCACCACATTGTGTGTCTGGGTTTTCTCAAACCAAAGTGATCTAGTTTTGCTGAGGATTGTCCTCTTTCTGGTCTAAACAGAAGAGTGTTATTTAATGAATAATATGAAATTTATTGCATTACTGCGGCTATTTAGGGATTAGGTGAATATAACCTATGTTACAATAGTGATTTAGGAGCACTCTAGACTCAGGTCTGAGTCCAGCCAGCTCTTCCTTTACTCTGACCAAGTCCCTGACATCATCACCATGGATGATGCTTGCTGCACTCAATCAAGTATTTACCCTTTCAGATGCATATGCAACATAACCTCCTCCAGCCCTACATCCCTCCTTCTCTAATACTAACCTCTCTCTACCATTCACCCTTTCTCTGGAAACGTCTCCAATCCTACAACCTTTGAAATCTCTGTCTAATTTCAGCTTTTTGGATATTGATCTTTCCACCGTAAATTTTGGTTGATAACATTGGAGTCAAGTGCCTTGGGACATTTTACAAGGCTAAAGAAGTTATATCAATTCAACTAAGGGATGGTGATGGCCTAGTGGTATTATCACTGGACTATTAATCCAGACACTTAGGTAATGTTCTGGGGACCTGGGTTCAAGTCCTTTTTTTTAATTCATTCACGGGATGAGGGCGTCGCTGGCTAGGCAGCGTTTATTGCCCATCCCTAATTGCTCAGAGGCAGTTAAGAGTCAACCATATTCCTGTGGGTGTGGAGTCATATGTAGGCCAGACCAGGTAAGGATGGCAGTTTCCTTCCGCAAAGGACATTAGTGAACTAGACAGGTTTTCCCCAACAATCGACAGTGCGTGATCATTAGAACCTTAATTGCAGATATTTATTGAATTAAAATTCATCTGTTGTGGCAGGATTTGAACCCGGGTCCCCAGAAACATTATCTGGGTCCCTGGATTAACAGTCCAGCGATAATACCACTAGGCCATTGCCTCCCCCGCCATGGCAGATGGTGGAAATTGAATTCAATAAAAAAAATCTGGAATTAAAAGTCCTTTGACCATGAAACCATTGTTGATTGTTGGGAAGGCCCATCTGGGTCGCTAATGTCCTTCAGGGAAGGAAATCGGTCATCCTTACCTGGTCTGACCTACATGTGACTCCAGACCACAGTGATGTGCTTGACCCTTAATAATTACGGAGGGGCAATAAATACTGGCCTAGACAGTGATGCCCACACTATGTGAATGAAATGTTTGAAAAATTTGTTGTTATAGTGTGAAGAGTGGCATGAATTACTGGTTGTTTCTGAGTGGATCCTGTGGTGGGGGAGGGGTTGGCAGGTTCTTGGTGCTCCAACAGGTCAACAATTAAAAGAAAGGTATTAGCAATCAGAGAAAGCTTCCTTTTATTCCTATAGTGTCTTCAAATTGATACCAATTTATTGTCTAAATAACTGTGGAAGATATTAGGAAGCTGGTTCCAAAGACGAAATAAATTTTAACTCTTTACATTTGAACAGAATTGTAGCAGTTCAGAGGAGGTGACAAGGATACGGAGAGATCTTGCCTCATTGCACATTGTTTCTTATGGACCCATCAGTCGGAAATCAATGAAGAAAACATCAGAAGATCCAGGTAGATCTGTCTCACTGTCTCCTTATCTTAGGATATGAGAATATGACTTGCTGGCAACATGAATTGGGAAATTGCAGGCACTCTTCATGTAAAGATGAATCAAGAAGTTAAATGTCCTCAACAAGGAACAAATGTGTGCTATCCTGTACCCTGGCCAATATTTATTCCTGAATCATTATTAAAAGCAGTAACTGGGATGTTGTTGGGCTGATGGGGTCTTGCCAATTAATCAGAGAACTCCTGGTGAACCTATGTCACTTTCTTTGGGCAAACCTACAGAATCCAGTGTCCTTCAGGCATTTAGTTGGCTGGCTTTGAGCCTTCCCTGTAATTGAGATCCCCACTGATGGAGGTCCGCCTCCTCCCTAACAGAGAGCTGCTAGCCAATCAGGGGCTAGCTGCTCCTCACGCCCCCCCCCCCCACCCCAGCATCAATAGGAGACATCTGAGGCCCAAGGTGAAAGAGGGACCTCAAGTCACAGCTGAAGGAAGGTGGGATTGGGACTGGAGTTCAGGGAAGGTGAGTGAAGGCAAGGACAAGAGACTGTCTTACAGTGGCCACCATCCTGCCCAAATCAAGGTCTCTCAATGGGATACTTGATAATGAGGGAATACACCAGTTTCCTCAGAAAGCTGTTTACAAACATAGAGGGTTTGGCTGGGTATCCATTAGGAACACACAAGAAAACCACGTAGCCTCCATTTAATTGCTGGGCCATCGCTAAATCGTGGTGAGTTTAAGGATGATAGGTACTAATTGGCACATGAATGAGCCAAATTGACATCCTGCTGTCTGTGGCCAGGAGTCCTATATTAGTGTTTTGTTCTTCCCTCTGACTTAATCAAGGGTAGACTTGTAGCTACCAGGAGACTATTACAGGGCCTTTCTCATGATAAAGTAGCCAGTATTGACAGACTGCATAAAATCCAGCTTAGATTGTCTTGTTGTTATCACATGTGGGACTTTGGTACATGCAAATTAGTTGCTGTGTTTATTACATTACAAATGTGACTACATTTCAAATGCATTTGCTTGGCTGTTTTTAGAGATCCTGAGGACATGAAAGGTGGTTAATCCTCACCTGGCTTGTGGGATTATCTGGTCTTTCTTTCGTACTACTACATCTACTTACACTACCCTTTTAGGTACTGAATTCCAGATTATAACATCTCACTGTGTAAAAATGACTCTCGAATATTGCTGAAAAGAGGGATATGATGCATAATTTTGTTTCTTACACCCATTAAGACAGATACAAGAATTCCAAATTTCAAACAACAATACCAATATACAACAGGAGACAAGGGTGTTGACTGATTCGCCAGTTGGCTGTCAATAACCAAGTCATGGCCATGGAGAAAGTACTTGGGATCTATATGTTCCCCATGCTTCTATTCAAATTAAATCAGGCACAAGGCTTGAATACATTGCTTTGGGTTACACGGAAGGAACATCCTTGTGTATCAATCCATCTCACTTCCAGTTAATGTAAGTGAGCCAAGTTACAAGCTCAACTGATTACCTTATATTTGTTGATAGTGTAGCAAAACCCAGGATTATTCAGTAATTGCTTCTGAATTTCAGAATCACATCTAACCATAAATATTTTGAATTCCTAGCTTCGGGGTCTGATTCTCCTCATCTTCCCTGTGGCTAATTCATCCATTGTCTTAAATCTACATCCTCTGTTACTGGCAGACATGTCCTGAAAATAGTTTCTCCATATTTACTTTATCAACATCTTCATAATTTTGATTAGATCTTTGAGCCATCAGGCCTTGACATCCTTTATAGGGTGCAGTGACCAGAATCGAAAGATATTCCAGCTAATGCTAAAGCAATGTTTTCTAATGGCCTAGCATAACTTCTTTGCTTTTGTACTCTATACTTCTATGTATAAAGCCAAGCATCTCTTGTGTCTCTTTAACCATCTTCTCAACTCATCCTATCTTCAAAGCTTCCTTTATTCTGGAAGGGTTGGCTGTTTTATTTTATCACGGTCTTCTTGCACAAAAGATAGGCTCTGTTAGAAACAATAGCAAAAATAATAGTTTCTATATTGAAGTTTTCAGCATACCATATGCATAATTACGAATTCAAATATTAAGCTTTGACTATATTTTAAGTCACACTGATGACTTACTACATAATGAAACTAGAAGCAGGTTATCCTTTGTATTTATTTTCTATGGTGTCAGTCCTGAAATCCCTGGGCAGTATGCTTGGGTGAGGTATGTCTGATTTTTGGCTAGGGTCCGTGAGGATCCTGCCCCATTTGGACTGGATCTTTAATTTCAAGTTGATTGTAAGTCTGCAGGAGGATCTCAGTATCCATGAAAACAGCAGCAGCTATTTGGGTGATCTCCTGGGACTGACAGGAATAATACCAACCTTTATGCCCTTGAAAAGCCTGAGCAAAGCTCATTATTGTTTGAATCCTAACATGAGACCTGCAGAAGGCATCGAATCTGAAACAGATTTAAAGAAATACCAAAATATTCAGAAAGACTCACAAATGAGGATTGGCGACTTTGAAGTTAGTTGGGTCTGGCGAGGCGATGGTGGTTCTGACCCAGCTGAGAACTCAAACGTAGATGGACTTCTCTTTAAGCTATATCTTTTGATTTTTCTCTTATTCTAGAACTATCTAAATTGTGCCATGTTGTGGCAACAAATGAAACCTTTTCATTGTATTTTATTGTTTTTCTCATTGTAAAATACATGTGATCATTCATTTATTCAATTAAACCATATGTTTCACCTACATGTTTATAGCCAATGAACCTGTTTTGGACTGAAGTTACTGTTGAAATCTCGAAAACATGGCAGCCATTTTACGTACAAGAAGCTCTCACAAACAGAAATGTGATAATGACCAGATAACCTGTATTTAGCAATGTTAGATGTGGGACAAATGTTGACCGGGAGTGCAAAGAGAACTCCCCTCCTGTTTTCCAAATGACTTTATCATAGAAATTTTTACATCCACCTGAGAGAGCTCAGGGGGAATCTTTTTTCAAACTCTCATTTGAAATACAGCACTTCTTCAATACTGCACTAGAGGTGTGAGCCTAGGATCTGTACTGGATTTGAACCACAACATTTTTACTCAAAAATTGAAGTGCTACCAACAGAGCCACTTCAGTATAGTTGGGCTGGGGGCAACAACTTGACCTGACCCAACCTTACAAGGCAGGAAGTGAATTGGCTTTGGCTGCAGCAGTACACAACTGTGTCCTTTGGGTTGGGGTAGAGTTCATATCTATCACCTTATGTCATTGGAAGTTCCACAGGACGCCTGGTGAAACACAGGGTCGGATGATGAAGATTCTACTTCAATGTTAATTTCAGGAGTGAATAATTACTGCCTGCACGCAATCCTGCCTCCGTTATCTATAAAAATCCCAATCCATTAATAACAGGCAAACTGACTGAAACTGCATTGAGTGAACTAGCCTAATTACTAGCTGGGCAGTGATCACATTATATAATAGGTTAATCATATACACAACCAATGCAATCTCCTGGATTAGTTTTAATTGCCCGAGTGGATTGGAGAAAAAATTTCCACAGTATTCGTTTCCCCATGTTTATACTGGGTTTCTTTTTTCTTCCAGTATTTCCTTGGTGAAGAGTGATGTGGATGTAAGGGTTGGGGGAAGGTGATAGGATTGGGTGAAGCTGTGTGGCGGGGGTCCATGTACGGGCAAGGTTCCAAAAGAAGAGTCACTGACATTTTGTTGCTGCAGCAGATGAAAGGGTAGATAGACTAGCTGGTCTAGTTGATCCACCAATTTGATTTTTAAACATTTATTAATCTAATATCCTCTTTTATTGCAGGCTCAGTAAATCTTCCCCTTACTGAAACGTTCATCTTGGCTGGACTGTTGCTTCTCCTATTGATAATATCAGCACTCTTGTGCAAATTCAGGTTATGGATAAGAAGGTCAAAGACTACAGCTCGGGCACAACTAACTCTGGCAAATTTCTCTCATTCTGAACTAGCATCTTAAATGCTGTTCCTCGCAAATGTCAACATCAAAATATTTAACTATTTGAAGAAACGTAGATGATGATCTTGCCCTGGTTACAAATTATTTTCTGACTATATCTTCCTCGCAAGGTCCAGTGATGGCTTACTTACAACTGACTGGACAATATTAATTTTATTCTCATATCATCCCTACTCATTATCGCCTTAGTTACTCTATTCAATATCTTTAAACATGCTTCTATTTATACCCATTTCATTTCATAGAATGATACCATTTCTTAGAATCTCTGCTCATACTAAATATCTTACATGAAATTTCCTTTAGTTTTTTTTAAGGGTACCGCAATATTAATCTGAATTATTTGATATTTTGTAAACAAGTTGTTACGGAACAACATTACTGTGTCCAGTTCCTAAACAAGTATAACACTGCAGTGCAGTCACTCCACTGTTGAGACCAGCCTCTGCCCCATCCTCTTCACAGTGTCTAAGAATTGAACAATTGTCAGATGTTACTGGGAGGGATATTGTGGTGCATATGCCCATCCCTGTTTGACTGTTAAGTGAAATGGGATGAAATCAGAGTGTTTGGAGTGAAAAGGAACATGGAAAGTTTATTGAAATTAAAAAGGAGATTCTAATTAATCCCAATGCTCTGGTTACAAATTATTTATACATGCACATTTTGCAAAAGAACTAAAGCAAAACAAAACTTGAAATTGTGACAGAGTGTAAAAATAGCACTCAAGAACTGTTGGCAATTCTTACCTCCAGCTTTATATTTTAGGTTAAATTTATTGATCCTGTCCTCCCACTGAGAGCCTAGAGTTAACATGAGCACATGTTTCAATTCTTCTCCCTCACGGCAACCCATCACCCACACCAACCAGAGGAACACCTCAACCACCCTCGCTACCACATTGTGAGTCAATGAAAATACTCTTACATTTGAGTTAGGTGGTTGCGGGTTTAAGTTCCATAAAACACAACAATAAGGCTGACATTTTAGTGCAATACAGAGTGAACAATGAACTCTTGTAAGTACCTTTTATTCGATGAAATGCTAAACTGAGATTTCATTTGCCATCTTATTTGGCAACGTTTTGAACAAGAGCAGGGAACTCTCCTTGTTCAATATTCATACTTGGACCAACACCCTGAAAGAAATAATTGTCACATTGGTCATTATCCCATTGCTTTTCGTGGGAACATACTATGTGCAAATTTACATGTTTCCTATGTTGCAAAGGAGGTGCTAAGGCTGTGAACAGCCCTTGGGTGGCCCACAGACTGAGAGTTGAAGGGATGAATCACTTTCCCTCTTCACAGCTACTGCCAGGCTTGCTGAGTTTCTCCAGCACTTCCTGTTTTTAACTTCACATTTCAGCATCTACAGTCTTTTCCTTTTATGTCTTATTGCAGAATAACTGTTGAGAAGGAGCATATGTCTAGAACATATTATCATTGTCAATGTCCCCTAGAATTCTGGAAAGCACAGGCTCCAGAGGCGGCACTTCTGATTTGCCTCTTGCCCACTTACAAGATGGGAGGCTGTGACTAGGGGGGTGCTGCAATGATCAGTGCTGGGACCTCGACTATTTACAATTTATATCAACGACATTGATGAAAGTACCAAGGGTATTATATCCAACTTTGTACCTGATACTTTGTTAAGTGGGACCAAAAGCTGTGTGGAGGATGCAAAAAAGGTTCAAAGGGATATAGACAGGTTAAGTGTGTGGGTAGTAAAGTGGCAGATAGAGTATAATGTGGGCAAGTATGAGGTAATTCTGTTCAGTAGGAAAGAACCATGAGAAATTTATAACATGTTCGTGTTCAGAGGGATTTGGGTGTTCTCATACCAGAAACAAAAAGTTAGCATGCAAGTACAGCAAGCAATTCCGTGATTCTAGTCTCCTTAACTAGTGGAGACATCTTCCTTATATCTAGTCTATCCAGTCCTTTTAAAAATTTTATACGTTTCAATCAGATCCACTCTTATCTTTCTAAACTCTAGTAAATACATGCCCAGTCAAATCAATTTCTCCTCATGGTACAGTCCTGCCATCCCTGGTATCAGCCTAGTGAATCTCCACTGCAATCCCTCTATGGAAAGTATATACTTTCTTGGGTCACGAGACCAATACTCCATGTGTAATCTACCAAGGCCATGTATAACTGCAGTAAGATATACATACTTCTGAACTCAAATCCTCTTGTAATGAAGGCCGTTATACCATTTGCCTTCCTAATTACTTGCTGCACCTGCCTGTCTACTTTCATTGACTGATGTACAGGAATACCCAGATCACTTTGTACATCCACACTTTCTGATATATCACCATTAAATAATGTTTTGTTCTGTTTTTCACATTGAAGTGTATAACTTCACATTTAGCCAGATTGTAAAGCATCTGCTACATGTTTGTCCACTCACTCAATTTGTCTAAATCACCTTGAAGCCTCCTTGCCTCTTCCTCACAACTCTCAATCCTGCCCAGTTTTGTGTCATTAGCAAATGTAATCATGTTGGATTTGATTCTCTCATCCAGGTAATTTGTATTTTCATGAGTAGCTGGGGCTCAAGCAATGATCTTTATGGTACTCCACTAGTCATTGCCTGTCACTTGCTAAAATACCCATTTATTCCCACTCTCTGTTTCCTCCCTGTCAAACAATTCTTGATCCAAAATATTACTCCTAATTGCATGTTGTTTTTAATTTTGCCTAGTAGCCTCCCATGAGTGACCTGCTCAAAAGCCTTCTGGACATCCAAATACATCCACAAGTTTCCCCTTACCTATTCTGCTAGTTCCATCCTCAAAAGCTCCAGATTTGTTAAGCACGATTTGCCTTTCTTAAGTTCATGCTGACTTTTTCTACTCCCATTAACGCTTTGAAGTGTTCTGTTATCTTGTCTTTTATAATAGATTTTAGCATTTTCCCCATTAAATATTAGGTTAACTGGTCAGGAATTCTCTGTTATAACAAGGTGTAGAGCTGGATGAACACAGCAGGCCAGCAGCATCAG
>JAHRHZ010000111.1:8517842-8551020 GCA_024137785.1 Ginglymostoma cirratum | reverse complement strand
TGGCCTGCTGTGTTCATCCAGCTCTACACCTTGTTATCTCAGATTCTCCAGCATCTGCAGTTCCTACTATCTCTGAAGGAATTCTGTGTTCTTTATTTCTGCCTCTCTTTTTAAATATTGAGGTTATATCTGCCACCCTCCATTATAGGAACTGCTCCAGGGTCTATGGAATTTTAGAAAATGATCAACAATGCATGCAATATTTCCAGGGCCACTTCCTTTAGTATTCTGGGACATACAGCATGGTGGCTCACTGGTTAGCACTGCTGTCTCAGTGCCAGGGACCCGAGTTTGATTCCACCCTCAGGCGACTGTCTGATAATGTGCAAACTCTACACACTGTGTCTGCAGGGATTTTCCCTGGGTGCTCCGGTTTCCTTCCACAGTCCAATCCTTGAGATTGTTGATTGGTCAGTGCATTGAATATAGGAATTTGGAGGTCATGTTGCAGCTGCACAGGAGATTGGTTAGGCCACTGTGTTCAATTCTGGTCTCCCTCCTATAGGAGAGATGTTGTGAAACTTGAAAGAGTTCAGAAAAGATTTACAAAGATGTTACCAGGGTTGGAGGGTTTGAGCAACAGGGAGAGGCTGAATAGACTGGGGCCTTTTTCCCAGGAGCACAGAGACTGAGGGGTTGCCTTATAGAAGTTTACAAATGAGGACATGGATAGGGTGACTAGCCAAGGTCTTTTCCCCAGGGCAGGGGAGTCCAAAACTAGATGGCATACATTTAAGGTGAGAGGGGTAAGATTTAAAAGAGACCTAAGGGGTAAATGTTTCATGCTGAAGGTGGGGCATGCATGAAATGAGCTACCAGAGGAGTTGGTAGAGGTTGGTGCAATTGCAGCATTTAAAAGGTATCAGGATGAATACTAAGGGTTTAGAGGGATATGGGTCAAATGCTGTCAAATGGGACTAGATTAATTTAGGATATCTGGTTGGCACAGATGGGTTGTACTGAAGGGTCTGTTTCTATGCTGTACATCTCTACGACTCTAACAGCCTGATCTCCAGAAGGGTCCAGACCCGAAACGTCAACTTTCCTTCTTCTCTGATGCTGCTTGGCCTGCTGTGTTCATCCAGCTCTACACCTTGTTATCTCAGGCTCCAGCATCTGCAATTCCTACTATCTCTGTTCTCCAGAGATAAAAGGTACTTGAAGGGTTTAGGCCCAAAACGTTAAGTTTTCCTGCTCCTATGATGCTGCTTGACCTGCTGTGTTCATCCAGCCCCATGCTTGTTACCTCTGTTCTCCAGTTGGTTCTTCAATGTATTGGTCTAAAAAAAAATCACGTACCTTGCTGAAAATCCTTCTCCACAACACCATTGCTTGTATGTATGTAAATTAAAATCACCTTTTTTTTCTCATATCTTCTTGTAGTCTAGATGAGACCACCAAATTTATGTGATGATTTGGCTAGGGACCAATGTAATTTTCATTATATATGTAGATATACTATGAAATCCAGTGAATTATCCCCCTCAAGCCTTCTCCGTAGCTCACTACTACTATGTCTTCCTCCTCCTCAACCACGACCGCTCCGCCCCCCCGCTTCACTTACACTCCGCTCTAGCCCCGCCCCTTGACTCCTTCCGCGTCACTGTCACTGCCCCCACTGGTGTCCCCACACCATCACTCAACAACGTCCCCGCCTCCCTAGTGGCCCCGCCCCCCGTTGCATCGCCCCCTCTGGCCACGCCGGCATGTGGCCCTGCCCCATCTCCCAGCGTTGGGGCGGGGTTTGTCGTCGGGCTCGGCCTTAGTCGACGGCGTTACTGGAATTAGTGTCTGAGGCCTCGGGTGAGTGCGGGTAGAAGTCGTGGCCCCGGTATGGTGCTGCCTAATTAACTTGTTTGGGTGCGGGCCCACAGCGGGAACGGCCCGGTTACCGTCACCCGCCTCTCGGGGCCGGTCTGGCGGCATGCCCACGGACCTGACGCTGCTCTTTAAGGCGAGGCCATGCACCCACCTCCCCCTGGCCTCGGACCCGCTGAAGCCCTCACTGTTCTCAATTCATCCCGCGAAGCAAGGCCTAGGCCCCTTGCCCAGTTTCAGGAAATAACGGAAGGTGCCTAGATCAGGTCCTCGCTGAGGGTGAGGGGAGCGAAATCTGAGGAAAAAAAGCCTTTCGAGGGGCAGATCATTAAATGGAGGGGGAGGGTTATTGGGTACTTTTATGGGTGGAGAGCAAAGCTTTACACGGTCTGAGGGCCGCTCGATGAGATGAGAGAAGATTTGAAGCATTTAAACGGAACGGGAAGAGTCTGGAGTGTCAAATGGGATAGGCTGGGTCTTGGCCGGCTGTTTAATAAGATGTGAAAGATCTTGCGGGGTTACTTTAGGTGGGAAGCGTCTGGAGGTTGTTAAGGATGGGAAAGATCTTTGGATGGGTTTAATGAGATGGGAATTGTTTGGGTGGGTAGGTTTAATTGGAATGTGTAGTGTCTGGACCGGAATGCTGATTAGAATGGCGAGCGGTTTTGGAGATTTTAAATAGGATGCAAAGTTCTGGGGTAGTTGGGCGTAACTGGGAGTCGAAGTGTCTTGGGGGTGTTCAAATGGGATGGAGGGCCTTAGGGGCTATAAATGGCAATGAAGGGTCTTGGTGGGTTTAAATGGAAATGAGGACAATCCCATTCGGGGGGAGGTGTTAGATGAAGTGGGGCAGTTTAGAGGAATTTAGATGGTGTTGGGGAGTGTCTGAAGGGGTTTTTGATGGGCTTAAGGATATATTGTGGGTGATTTGTGGCTGAGAAATAATGTAAATTTATCAATGAGGTGAATTTTTAGAGAGATGTATGGAGTGAGCATTGTGGTTTAGTCTGTTGGGTTTTGTATTGGGATGGTTCTTAAGTGGAGTGAGTATCGCAAAGTTTGAGTAGGATGTGTTCACACACTAGTCTAATAGCGATAATAATCTGATTAAAGTATTAGTCATTCCTAAAGGGCTTGACTGCACAGATGCTGGGAGGTTGCTTCCTCTAGGCTGCGGTATCTGATGCACTAGTCATAGTCAGCAACTTGGCCTTTTGGCCAGAGATAAGGAAAACGTTTTTGACTCAAGGCTGTGAATCTTTGGAATTCTTGACCCAGAGGACTACCGGTACTCAAGTCATGTAATACATTCAAAGCTGAAATGTGTAGAGTCTTTGAACTTTTGGATAATTGAAGGGGATTGGGTGGTAGAGTGAAGTTAAATTGCAGAACAATTTTGATCTGAGTAGTAAAGCAGGCTTATATATGGTCTAGTATTCCTCCTATTCTTTATGATCTTCTGATCTTGATTCTATGAAGGTTGGATAGGGTGTTAGAGTTGGATTTTATGAAGGCTATTTGAGAGTTGTGTTAGGTGGATTATTTAAAAGGGTGGATGATGGAAGATCTATAAAAGGATGAAGGGTGAAACTGTATGCCACATTACATGAAGGGTGTCGTTTATGTGGTGTGAGTATCATACAAGTATAGGACCGACCTGAAATGTCAACTTTCCTGCTCCTCTGATGCTGCCTGGCCTGCTGTGTTCCTCCTGCTCCACTGTGTTATCTCTGACTCCAGCATCTGCAGTTCTTGCTGTCTCACAGTTAGCTATGAGATATGTACCACGCTAGTGGCAGACTATTATCACTGCTCATTCACTGTCAGGCAGTCAATATCCTGACATGCAGTCACTGTAAGGGATTAAGGGTGAAGGCCCATCAGTATGGGCTTTAAGACAGGGCACTAAATGTGTTCTTAACAGTTCAGTCTTTCTCATAGAATGAGTACGATTGCATCTATAAGTATTCTGCAGGAATGGGAAGATGACAGGAGAGTGGTTAACTAAGTTGTATGAGAAGCATTACAAGTTTTGGCTCTGCTTTTGATATTTTCTTGATGCAAAGGGATTGCTATATTAGGTCTGAATATCTGGCCTTCAGCAATGTGCTCCTAACTTCCAGTATCTCATTGTATGGTGGCATAACCCAGGAAGTGTAAAATGGGCCCATTTGTGATCTGAAGTGGCTACTGTGGGTGAGAATTTTTTGATGTCTTGCTTCAACACCTCTGGGCTAGCCACCAAAGTGTGTGTATGTTGAGGTGGGCGGTGTTGTGATTGAGAGAATCCTCCTGGAAATAACTGACACTTGCCTTTTGCTATCCTTTTGATAGTGAATTGAAACATTTGGTGTGATTAGGCCAGCTGTGCAGCATTCAGCTGCAGTATTTCCATAACCAAGTGAACACGCATATTGTGCTCGAAGCAAATTCTGCTTAACTCAATCTCAACTCCTTTCTGGAAAGATAGAAAAGGATAATAAACTAAGTGACGTGATTTTTTTTTTTCAGTTTGATTCATTTGATGTTGATATAATCATTCCAGGCAACTTCTAACTAGATTCCTGGAAATGAATATTTAGCTTCTAGCTCATACAATATATTCTGCTTTAAATCCTTTGTTCAAAATTTGATGTCCCAAGATGAAGAAATTTTACCACCTTTGCTCTTGATTTTAACCCTCAAGAAGCAGGTGGGTCATGTCTTCAACACCTTTGTGCTGGGACCAGTTGACTACCCTATTCCTTAGCTGCTGGCATCCACGTAAGTTAAGTTTGACTGTTTGTTGCCCAAAGGTCATGAATTGTTTAACATTCCTAGGTCATCCTTCCTAAGGGACCTGGAGTGGTGGAACAGACCCTCAGCTTGAAATGGACTGAGACTTGTGAAGTTTCCTGTTGGGCTGTTGATGTTCATTGTGCACAAACTGTAATTTTTCTTTATAGAGCATGCAAGTTCCCCTTGTTTTAAAATAATCTCAAATACAACTCATCCCACAATCTATTAGAAAGTGAGTACTATCTAGCTGATTATTACATAATGGTTAAACATAATTTGGAAATACTCATCAAGTGCTATGTAATTTGAATACTGTATCACAGTGAACATTGCATGAGTATTTTGAATCATGAGAATTTTTTGAGTAAAGAGACTGTTTTAAATGAGCAGTCGTTTTTGTAAAGAAAGATTATTTATTTCTAGGAGTAGAATAGTTGTCACTTGTATTTGGATCAAATTATTTGCGATGCCCACGTCACATAAATGAATGAAGAGGAAGTCCTGCAGCTTCATAGGGTGGGTATGTTTTCTGGTCAAGAGTATTATATAGAGTTTTTACAAAGAAGGTTTTATGAACTTTAAATGTTAGATGGGTTTTACTGTACAAAAAGGTCAGAAATCTGATTACATAACAAATGCATCATGGTGAAAGCAGGGGTTCAGAGGTGTGGTCAGAAATAAGATTTTATAATTGTACAGTTGCTTTCAAAGGAGATCTGATCCGCTTTCAAAATATTCAATTGAACCCTGAGTGACACACAACAAAAGAAGGGTGAATGAAATCCTATAAACAGCGATACAAAGATTGGCAGCTGTTATCTCATTTATTGACTGAATATGAAATATTGCCTCCCAAAACTTTTGACTAGTTAGCCTATCTGTAGTGTTTGGAAATTTTCCTTGTGACGTTGATATAGTAGAAGTAGTCACAAATTGACATTGTATAGGTTAATCATTAAACACTGAAATTGAGATGCCATTAATGGAATCATTAGTATAGTTTTCAGCCAGTTCTGTCTCCTGATGTAAGTAGCTGCTTATATTGAAACAGCACCTTTCAATGTGCAAACTTCTCATGCTGTTGGTACTTGGGAAATTTTGATGCTTAAACCAAAACAGGAATTGCTGGAGAAACTTAGCAGGCTTGGCAGCACCTAGGAAGATAAACCAGCGTTAACATTTTGAATCCTGTGACCCTTCTTCAGAACCCTTTTGTTAAACAAAGGACAGGAAATGCTAGAAATCTGAAACAAAAACTGCTGGAGAAGCTCAGTAGATCTGGCAGCATTTATAGAGAGGAAGCAGAGTTAACCATTTCAAGCCCATCTGTTTTCTCTCCATAGATGCTGCGTGGCTGTTGAGTTTCTTCAGCAGTTTCTGTTTATGTTTCAGATCCCCAGCATTCGCATTTCTTTGTTTAATGAAAGGGTTCTGAGAAGTGGCTGCTGGAGTTGAAATGTTAACAACTTTCTCTTCACAGATGCAGCCAGGCCCACTAAGTTTCTTTTTAAAGTTTGTTATTTCAAAAAGGTGGATCTTAGTCAGCATTTTAATGGAGGATAGTGAGCTGAAGAGGTTTAGGGAGGGAATTCGAAAGCTTAGTGCCTCGGCATCTGCAGTTACAGTCACCAGTTGACTATTGGAAATTGGGCATGTGCAAGAGAAAATGCAGTGTTCTTGGTAGTTGGGTTATGATAGTTATTCAGGAGATGCAGACAAGTCATTGCCAGCATTCAGTGATATCTCTATTCACAACTGGAGGGAGACAAAGCAGGAATGAGGCCAGAAATAAAAACTAAGTTCTAAAGAAACTTACCAGATTAGGCAACATTAGTGGAGAGAAAAACATGCCATATTCATGAATACTCCAGAAATGCTCAGTGTTGGGAATAATGTATTAGCACAGATAGAGGACTGGCTAACTAATGGGAAACAGTTGGGATAAATGGATAATTTTCAGGTTGGAAAACTAACTAGTGGGGTGTCGCAGGTATTGGTGCTTCAACCATTTTCAATCTAGATTAATGATTTGGATGAAGAGACAATGTAATGTAACCGAATTTGCTGCTGGTGCAAATATAGGCAGGAAAGCAAATTGTTTGAAGGACACAGTCTACAAAGGGATTTGTTTTGGGGAAAAATATAGGCAGATGGAGTACAATGTGAATAAACGTGAGCCATCTACTTAGGTGAGAAGAACAGAAAAGCAAATTATTATTTAACTAGAGAGGAAATTGCAGAATTCAGCAGTATACTATGTTCTAGACCTCGTGCATGAATCACAAAATAGTTAACGTGCAGGTTTAGCAAGTAAACAAGAAGGCAAGTGGAATGTTGGCCTCGAAATGAAAGGGGATGGAGGATTAAAAATAGGAAGATCTTGCCACGGTACAGGACATTGTTTAAACCACACCTATTATTATGTACAGTGTTGATTTCATTATTTAAGGTGGGAACTGGAAATAGTTCAGAGAATGTTCACTAGGACGATTTGTGGATGGAGAGGTTATCTTGTGAGGAAACATTGGGCCTATACTCACTGGAATCTAGAAGAATAATATGATCTTGCTGACATATATAAGGGTAGTTTTTGAAAGAACGTTTCCTGTAGTCAGGAAAGCTAGAACTAGAGGGCGCAGTTTCAGAATAAGGGGCCTCCCATTTAAGGTGAAGACAAATGGGCTATCGTGTCTCAGATTGTTAGTCTTTGGAATTCTCTACCCAGAGAGTAGTGGAGGCTGGGTCATTGAACATATTCAAGGCTGTGTTAGCCAGGATTTTGATTTACAAAGTTGAGGATAATGGGCTGGCAGGCTGGACACTGGAGTTAAAGCCACAATCAGAACAGTGACAATCTTATTAAATGGTGAAACTGGCTTAATGTGTCACATGGCCCACTTCTATTTGTTTTTGTGTTATTAGTGCAAATCCTTGCTCTCTAGCCAGGGTTAGTAATTAGCAACTTTCTTTTTCACTCTTCAAGGCTAACAGCCATGGCTTGTTGTCTTTGTGCATTATGAGAACAGGAGCTTCTGTCTTCAGGTTACTGGAATTCCAATCAAGGCCGATAGTGCTAAAAGCATATTAAGATGTGGAGTGGGGCCCCACCAATGCATTTGCTGCCAGACATGGCTAGCAGTGGAGAGGAGGGAAATCAAAAGAGACTGCAAAGGAAAAGAAGAGGCTGGCAGGTGGACAGAGAATACTGGCAATGGGGGAGGAGTGAAGACAAGACAATGTAAAATAATAGCATGCATAAGAGAATGTAAGGGGAGGAAATTAAGTACTTGAAGAGAAACAATAAGTCAATAGCATGGGGGAAGGGAAGAGAGTGAACTTGTTTTTAAACTCGCACAGATTGACTCTATTTTAAACAAAAGGGCCACAGGTTGCATGAATTATGAGGTGACTGGTCGCAGTGAAGAGGAAGTAGGATGATTTTAAAGGAGTTGTTAGGATCAGTGGAGAGAATCTTTTTCCCCGTAGGTTGGGGTGTTTGGTGGGATGTCCAGAACAAGGCAGCAAAACTTATGAATTTGAGCAAGTCCCTTGAGGAAAACGTCAGGAAACACTTTAGTACAAAGGATGGTGCAAATCTAAAACTCACTGCCCTGTACCAACCCCTGTCCAAAAAGAAGGGAATAGCCACTGAACCTCTGAGTGCAGCTGGGATGAGGGCTTCAGGTGAAAACTTCCAAATTCTGTTGTTTTTTTGTTAGCAAAGGTATTAAGGTTTGTAAAGCTATGGCAGGTAGATGGAGCTAAAGTACAGATGACCTATGAAACAACAGACTTTGTTGTAATATGAAACTTGAGGGCATTGCACAGACGCTCAGAGGTGTGTTAAAACATGAGAGTTTGTTTAATTTCCTTTTGAAAGCTTTTGCTTAGTAGATATTTAAGCATTGAATACAGAGGAGTGAAGTATATATGAAACATCCAGTTTAATTAAAAATTTATTTTGTTTTGAGTTGCTAGGAAAGTGAGAATATGGGCTTGTTGGACAACTACGATCATAGTGGGCAGAGGAAGGTGCTCATAATGACTCATGATTTTCACAAAAATACTTGACTAGAAATGACAGTGTTTGGCTTCAAGGGCTGAATGGTATCCCATTCATCTGAGATGGGCTTGAGAGGTTGAATAGCCTCCTTGTGTTCCTTTGCCAGGCTCCACTGTCGTGGCCTCCTGTACCTGTGCAACAGGCTCAAGGGCTGAGTGCCCTCCACCTGTTCCTCTGTAACAGGTTCAAAGATCAGGTCCTGGGTATCTACTGAAATTGTTCTAATGATGTAATGATATTAATGAACTTCTTCCACCAGGACTGAAAAGGCCATAATGGAGCAACATCTGCACTGTTTGAACTGTGTGAGCCGGCGTTGCATGGTTAGACCAGAGATGAATGTGTCGTGTGACTTGATTGGCTGCCCCCTGGTGTGTGGAGCTGTCTTTCACTCATGCAAAGTGAGTGAACATCGCCTACTGTGTCCTCTTGAGAGAGTGCCGTGCCTCAATAGTGCGTTTGGATGCCCGTTCATCATTGCACGGAACAAGATTAGTGAACACCTGGAGCTTTGTCCTGCTAGTGTGGTTTGCTGCACAATGGAATGGAATCGTTGGCCTGTAAGCTATGCTGACCGCAAATCCTATGAAAGCTTAAGCAAAGATGGTGATGGAGTGGAGCAGTTGGACTTGGCTTTAGCTCTTCAGGATCAGCGGATGCTCCTTGAGTCACTCAAAGTTGTGACCACTGCTTCAAACTCAGCTCCCAAGCAGTTCAAAAGTGAAGAGCAAATCTCCAAGACTATGGAGCCATTGGATGAACCCCCTTCCAGTTTGCTGTCAGTGAATGAAGAAGCTTACACTGAACTGTATCGAGCGACAGTTGAAACGACCAGAACTTTAGCAGTAGCCCTTGACCTCTTGAACAATACGGCAAAAGATGGGGAGCTGGCAAATGGGAGTCTACCTGAGGAGCGATCTGAAAGGAATGGAGGTGTCCAGGTTGTAGAGGAGGATCGATCAAAATCACCGTGCTTTTTGGAGATCAGTGACGATTCCTGCAAAAGCATAATGGAGGGAGGAGCAGTTGGTGGTGCAGACTGTGATTCTGTAGCCTATGATCCACCTTGGAGGGATTGGAACTTGTGTGTGGAGGAAAATGGATTTCATGCTTTGTCTGGTGTGGTGACTGAAACAAATGATGGCACAGATGGATGTATTCAGTTAAAGACAAGTGCCTTATGTAATGGTTTTCACAAAGCAGATGTGAATGCTTATACTTTGGATCAGGAGGGAGTGGAGTCATACAATTGTGATCAGCAAGCAGAAGAGACGATGAATGGTTCTTGCCATGAAAATGATATGGATTGTGATGGGAATTCCTCGGAACCTGATCACTTCTTACCTGTATTTGCACAGCTACTTACTGTGGAAGGTCTGTTACATCCAGACCGTTTTCAGGAGGGCTGCTTGCCTTCTGATCCCTGTGGAGTCAGAAAATTAGTCAACACACCTTCTGAGCGGCAAGCACTCAAGAAAATTGCCACTTTCAAACTGTTAGATGGACACAATGGGCGTAGGCCATATCTTGGGGACTTGAATTGGTATAGGAAAAAAATGGAAAGCAAAGCAGTTGACACGTCAGATCTGGAGGTGGATGATGACCCTCTAGAATTACAGGGAATTGATCTGATTACAGCTGCTTTATTGTTCTGTTTGGGAGACTCTCCCAGTGGTAGAGGGATCTCTGACAGCCGGAGTGTTGATGGAAACCGTGTTGATTTGGGCACACAAACTTTCTCCTTTCCAGCAGCCATATTAGCTACCAATACCACAGTTGGAGAGATTGCCTCCGCATCTGCTTGTGACCATGCAAATCCTCAGCTATCGAACCCGAGCCCTTTCCACACACTTGGGCTGGACCTGGTCTTGGAGTGTGTGACCAGATATCAAACAAAGCAACGCTCAATGTTCACTTTTGTATGTGGTCAGTTTTTTAGGAGAGATGAGTTTCCTTCTCACTTTAAGAATGTGCATGGGGACATTCATGCTGGCCTCAATGGTTGGTTGGAACATCGATGTCCTTTGGCCTATTATGGCTGTACCTATTCCCAGAGACGGTTCTGCCCTTCTGCCCAGGGTTCAAAAGTTATTCACGATCGCCATCTGAAGTCTTTTGGAATTCAGCCACGTGTTCCATCCATGTTGTTAGGATCCCATGACAGTCGGTTATCCAGCACAGCAGTAGCTGTTGACCAATTGAGCAAACTGCCCTTTGAGATTTTGCAACACATTGCTGGATTTCTAGATGGGTTCAGCTTATCTCAGCTCTCTGAAGTGTCACATTTAATGAGGGACGTATGCAGCAGTCTGTTGCAGGTTCGGGGAATGGTCATCCTGCTTTGGGAAAAAAGACAGGACCTTCATGGAAAGGTCTCTTGGAAAACAAAAGGCAAGGTTTGTGTTTTTCCATTAAATTTGGTTCACTGTTTGTTTAAGAGTTAAGACACAATATTGTTTTGATCTCCATAGAGACTGTTAAGGTTTAGAGTAATTTGTGTTGTTAACCAAATCTCTCAACTGTGATTTTTAAATGAAATTTAACTGTTCGAACTAAAGTAAACACAACTAGATACACATGTTGTTAGCTAATTATTTATACTTCAAAAATAAAACACAACCACACATACCTTAGACCAAAACCTAACTAAACCTTTTCCAGTTTCGCACTGACGCTTTGGGTCTGGTGACTCTTTCTCAGAATTAATGGTAGCTAGGAAGATGTCTGTGTATATGCAGAAAACAGGTTGTGCGGAGGAAGTAAAGAGTAAACGATAGGTGTGGATAGAGCCCAAAGAGAGAGGGGAAAAACAGTTGGACAGACAAAGGAGTTGATACCGATCTGGCTAGGAGGGTGAATAGCTGTTAATGGAGACTGATAGTGGCTAATAACAGGTAATGTGTGATGGCAGGTTATGTGGTAACAAGACCTGGGCTGGGGGTTAGGGGACTAGGGCATGGCAAAGTTCAGGTCCTAAAATTATTGAACTCCAAATTGAGTCTGGAGGGCTGCAGGAACCCCAAGCAGAAAATGAGGTGGTGTTCTTCCACCTGAGCTTCACTGGAACACTGCAGCAAGCCTGGGACAGAGATGTTCTGCTTGCAAAAAAGACACTATTTCCAGTTGCCTGCCATTTTAACACACCACTGTGTTCCCTGCCTAATATCTCTGGCTGCCAGACTTGTTGAGCTTTTCCAGCAACATCAGTTTTTGTTCCTGATTTACAGCATCTGCAGTTCTTTTGGTTTTAATTAGTTTCTAATCACTGGTTTTTAATACTCTATTGGCAGGACAGTAGGGAGCTCAGAGGTACAGAGGGCAGTTGGGATGTTTGGAGTCCACAGGTCCCTAAAGGTGGCAGGACAGGTCATATGATAGCTAAGCTATGCAAGATTCTTGCCTTCATCAGTCATGTCACAGATTATAAGAGCAGAGAGGATATGTTGAAGCTTTGGTTAGGCCACAGCCGGAGGGCTACGTGCAATTGTGGTCACCACACTTACAGGAAGGATGTGATTGCACTGAAGGAGGTGCAGAAGAGATTCGGCAGGATGTTGCCTGTGATGGAGCTGTTCCTCTATGAAGAGAGTCTGGACAAGCTCGGGCTGTTTTCTTTGAAGCAGAGAAGACTGAGCGGAGACCTGATTGAAGTGCACAAGATTTGAGGGGTCTGGACAGGGTGCATAGAAAGCAGCTGAAGCAGTTGAAGGTCAGTATTGAAAGGCATAACTTTAAGGTGACGCAGGAGGTTTAGAGCTGTTTTGGGAATGTTTTTCCTGCCGGTGGATGACTAGAAGGTAGTTGAACTGGAAAACCTCAATTTTTAAAAAGTACCTCGATGAGCAGTTGAAATATCATGACATTCAAGGCTGTGGGTCAAGTGCTAAGTTGGATCGTGTAGACGTAGTAGTTTTCGTCAATGCGGATCTGATGGTTCTGTGCTGTACGATTCTCTGATAACCAACTGGTCCACAGCGTTTCTATAGCTCTTAGCACATTTCTGTCTCTGCCTGATTTAGTTGATGCATTCCACGATGATGATCCTTGCATCTGAAAACAAAGGTTAAAAGACATGCTGAAGAGAGTTGCTGTTAACATGCAGCCTGGTTTAACACCATTTGTGACTAGGAATGGATCATAAGCCTTGCTATCCTCTGCCCTCCAAAGATACAGTCATGGAACTGTCAAACCATAATATTTAATGTTTCAGGGCAATTACATTCCTCCATTAGCTTCCAAATACACTCTTGGCTACCTGTCAAAGGTCTTGATCATGTCATCATATGTGGTATAGAGTAATGTGTCCTAAACTTAACATTTCTCCTGGTGCTGTCTAATTGCAAGCGCCATCTTAGTGATTCCTCAGCCTTTTCTAAAACCACACATTCAATGACAGCACATCCTCATTGAGATATTGCATAAAATTGTTCAGGAGGATGCTTGTGAAGATTTTTCTGATGAAGAAGAGGGGTGAGGTTCCTCTGTAGTTGTCACAAAGTTTATTTCTTTTCGCTTAGAAATAATGTAGCTGTCTTTGTAAACATGCCGGATGCCGCAGGGACTGAAAGAATTCAGTGAATGTTTTGGCACCAAAGAAGAGTTTGTATTTGTTGTTTATAATGGTGTGCAAGAGTCATCAAAGAGACTATTGATGGTAGCCCTTTTGTTTGCATTATTGATGGACAAAGGTCAGTTGAGGATATGGATAGTGTTTTGCACCTCCTTCTGGAGTTTGGCTGTGTCGATTCATAGACGTACATGAAATGATGTTTCATATAGGTTATGGTTTGCAACGTAAAAAGGTTGAAAGGTGAAGTTTATTGACTGATGGCAGTTTGTTTATTTTGCTCCGGATTCATTTCAACAAACAGTCATGACTATGAAAATCTGATTACAGAGCCAGATAATGCAATTAAATGACCAAGACGTTCTTTTTGGGCAAATAACCTGAGGCAGATGTCAGGCTTGAGTATAATATAGTGTTTGTACTTAGACCGCTTCAGGAGAAATGACAAGAACAGAACATGGGCCTCTTACAGCATTCTTGTTGACCTGCCAAAGCGCTTTGACTCAGTCAACCGTGAAGGGAATGGATAGATTTGGTTGCCCTGGAAAATTCCTTCCAATGGTTTGCCACTACACAGGTGGTATTCTTACACCTGCCCTAGATGGTGGTCATTTTTCTGATCCATTCCCAATCATTAATAGAGTTAAACAGGGTTGAATGCTGTCGTAAATTCTTTTCAGCATTTTTTTTTTCCCCCCCCCGTGATGTCCAGTGCTGGGGTCACGACTGTAGAATACATCAAAATCAGTTATCACGTGGACAGGAAGCTGCTCAATTTGAGATGATTCCTGGCAAAGATCAAAGTCTCCAAGGACAAACTTTGCAACTTCCTGCTAGCTGATGACTGCACTAGCTGCCAGTTCAGAACTGGAATTGCAACATAGCATAGACTTATTCTGCAATGCATGTGATAACTTTGACCTTAAGATCAGCACAAAGTAAATGTACCAGCCTGCTCCGGAAAAGGCCTGTTTTCGCTTTCGTGGCTGCCATCTACTGTGGTTGCTGATTGCATAAATCATTTGAAGGGGGGAGTTGAACAGGTATTTTAGGGTTAGGAATTTATAGGATTACAGCAAAAAAAGTGGATATAGGCTGAATGTCCCCTATCTATGATCTATGTTTCTATGTTTATTATGATTCTTATGAGAAAAATATTTGAATTAGCTTTTTGGGGTCCTAGTCTATTTTTGGAGTTGTATCTCCGATTGACTTTGCATTCGGATTGTATCAGGCATTGTAATGAGATTAGCCTAAAATTAATGCACAATATATTTTAATACACTGATTTTTTTTTTCTAAAACAAAGTCAAAGTAAGCCACTGTAAGGGTAGTGCTGTTTTGGATTACCCAATGTGCAATTGTTTTTAATTCCTTAGAATTTAAAACCTCAAAGGCTAGGTCATTAGTTATACTGTTGAACTGTGTTTATACACATCTTGTTTGTTAAATGATCAGATTGTTAATTTCATACCCGCAGCACTATTGTTAAAGATGATTTATATCTGGCTGTTTAAAAATGAATACCAGGACCATTCTTTGATAGATAGTTGACAGGCTAAATGGCCTGTTTCTTTCTAAGATGTTTGTCCAGGCTCTTGGCTAGAATATTTCAAAATTAACTTCACTGCTCATCCCTTTCCTTAAGCTCTATCTCTAAATGCTCATCTCTCTCTGGTGAAATAAACCTGAAATTGACAGAATGAAACCAAATAATGCTGAAGGATGCTAATTGCTTACAGTTAATTTTGAGAAGGAGCTGCAAATGTGAGACTTGATCCCAGTGAGTTACTTTGTGCCACCTAATTAGAATTTTCATTTTGGAAATGGATTATAATCAGTTTATAGCTTGCAAATTCAAAGGTCACATGCACACATACATAGAACCTCAGTTTTTTTGTATTTGTCTCTTATTTATCTAAAGCAGGAAACACAAAAAACATCACTAGTGCAGAGGTAATATTTATCCATGATTGCATCAATTAATAAATACGTTGATAACAATAAAAAAGAACGTCTGAATACCAATCTCAGGAAAATCTCAAGAGCCCTCAAAATTTGAGCCCTGCTTCCAAAGTTGTACACTGAATCAAGTTTCACCACCTTTTTCAAGTAGTGTTCTGAGTCCTGATAACTGAATAGAAAAGATTTTTTCTCATTTTCCACCATATCTTTTGCCAATGATGGTTATTAGTTCACACAAAGAATAGGTACTCTCTCTAGTTTAGTCAAATTACCTCACCTCTTAATTTTCACTGTTCTGAAGCAAGCAGTCCTAATTTCTAACTTTGCATAACTGAACTGCCTTTACATACCATACATTTACCCATTTAATCATTCTGCCTGTATACTTGATGTCTGCAATTGTGCGCATCATTATTACATGCTGCGTTTCATATGAGCTTCCAAATTGAACATGCTCCCTATACCTGAGTCTAGTTTTTAAATAAAAAGTAAGAACAATTAATTTGAACCAAGACTGACTGATTCTTGAGGAACATCACAGCAAGCTGCCTCCCAGTCTCCCAAATTTCCCTCTTCCAGCACTTCCTATAACTGAACCAATTTTGTATACATACCACTATCTTCCTCTTAATTTTATGCGCTGTCCTCAATAATTTTTCAGTTTGACAATTTGAATGCCGTGTAATCTTTACTAATTTATCACTATTATTACTTCAAAGAATTTAATCAAGTTAGTCAAACACAATTTCCCTTTAATCAATACTGATTCTTGTGGTTAGTTGGATTGCTGAGCTGGTTCGTTGTTGTTCCGCAGACGTTTCATTACCGTGCCGGCTAACATCATCAGTACAGCCTCCGATGACGTGCTGTGTTTTCCCACCTGGTTTTTAAACTCTGGGGTCCGTTGAGCTGGATTACCTCACTTCCGGTTTCCCTTCGTAGTGGAGTGTATATAGGGTCGAGTTCTATTGTGTTTGTTGACGGCTTTCGTTGTGGAGTACCAGGCTTCTAGGAACTCCCATGCCTGTCTCTGCTTTGCTTGTCCCAAGATCTTGGTGTTGTCCCAATCGAATTGGTGGTTCTCCTTATCCATGTGGATAGAGATGAGCGACTATTGGTAGTGTCTTTTTGTAGTCAATTGGTGTTTGTGTACCCTTGTTAATTTCCTTCCTGTTTGTCCGATGTAACGTTTGTCACAGTCTCTGCAGGGAATCTTGTATACGACCTTGGTCCTGTCCATAGTGGGTAGTGAGTCTTTGGTTCAGGTGAGCAGTTGTCGTAGGGTTGATGTGGGTCTGTGTGCCACTCTGATGCCCAGTGGTTGTAGGAGTCTTGTGGTTAGTTCCGATGTGTTCCTGATGTAAGGTAGTGTGATGAGTGTGTAGTATCTTCCTGTAATAGGCATCCTTTGACCCAGTTTTTTGGATATCCGTTGTCCTTGAAAAGCTGGAAGAGGTATTCTTCTTGTTCTTGTTTTTGTTCTTGTTCTCGTAGCGCTGTCATTGTTTCCCTTGCTAATGGTATGTCTATTGAAGTGAATAGGGCAGTGATGTCAAACGATACCATGGTCTCATCGCCATCTATCCTTATGTCTTTGGAATTGAGGAACTCTTGGGCTGAGTGGATTGAATGGGGTGATTTGTTGACGAGGTGCCTTAGTCTCCTTTGTAGTTCCTTGGCTAATCTGTGTGATGGAGTGCCTGGCAGGGAGACTATGGGTCTAAGGGGTACTTCTGGTTTATGTACTTTCAGGAGGCTGTGGAATTGGGGTGTGTTGGTTCCTTTGGGTTTCATTCATTCGGGAACCAACACCCCGATTCCAAGGCCTAGAACATGAAGAAAAGAAGAAGAGTACCTCATCCGGGTTTTCAGGTACGATGGATATCCAAAAAATTGGGTCAGAAGATGCCTATTACACGAACAACGTCAGGAAGATACTACATGCCCCGACACACTCATCATGCTACCTTACATCAGGAACACGTCGGAACTAACCACAAGACTCCTACGACCACTGGGCATCAGAGTGGCACACAAACCCACATCAACCCTACGACAACTGCTCACCTGAACCAAAGACTCACTACCCACTATGGACAGGACCAATGTCGTATACAAGATTCCCTGCAGAGACTGTGACAAACATTACGTCGGACAAACAGGAAGGAAATTAACAAGGGTACACAAACACCAATTGACTACAAAAAGACACTACCAATAGTCGCTCATCTCTATCCACATGGATAAGGAGAACCACCAATTCGATTGGGACAACACCAAGATCCTGGGACAAGCAAAGCAGAGACAGGCATGGGAGTTCCTAGAAGCCTGGTACTCCTCAGAGAAAGCCATCAACAAACACACAGAACTCGACCCCATATACGCTCGACTATGAAGGAAAACCGGAAGTGGGGTAATCTAGCTCAACGGACCCCAGAGTTTATAAACCAGGCGGAAAAACAATGGCGCTTTGGAGGCTGCACTGATGATGTTACCCAGCAGGGTAATGAAACGTCTGTGGATCAACAGTGAACGAGCTTGGTGAGCCAACCAACCACAACATCCACAACCCGAGCTACAAATCTACTCCAAAACCTTCAGAAATACTGATTCTCCTTTATTAACCTACCCTGACATGGTTTCCTGTACCTTCCTTAGCATGGCTGTCAAGCTGATTTGCTTCTATCAAGGAGGTGTATCCACTTCTTTAAGAGTGGGGTAACATCGCCAACCCTCCAGTCCTTTTTATACTTCTATATCCAGTGAGGGTTGAAAGATTGCAACCAAAACCACCTCTATTTCTATCTTTGCTGCTTTTCAGTAACCTGGGATGCATTCTATCTGGATCAAGCTATTGCACGTTTACAGTTATCTAGTCTTTTTAGTACACTTGCAGCTATAACTCTTTCTTTTTTCCATAACTTGCCTCTCTGTGCAAACTTTACATCATTTGCACTCTTTGTAAAGACAGGTACAAAAATTTTGTTTAATACTTTAGCTATGTCCTCTGCATGTACGTGAAGATTTCCCCACAGACTGGTGCTGCCATAATGTTAAGGGCTTGGATGGAGAGAAATTTAAGTGTGTACAAGATAATTTTCTTCAATTATGTGGATGTACCTGCTAGAGAGGGCAAAACATTTCTTCTCTTGGGAAATAAGGCAGGACATGTGACTGAAGTGTCAGTGGGGGAGCACTTTGGGGCAAGTGATCATCATAATTGCATTAAGTTTTATAATAGTTTGGAAAAGGATAGACCTGATCTAAAAAGTTAAAGTTCTAAATTGGAGTAAGGCCAATTTTGACAGTATTAGGCAAGAACGCTCAAAAGTTGATTGGAAAGGCTGTTTGCAAGTAGAGGGATGGTCGGAAAGTGGGAGACCTTCAAAAATGAGAACAATAGTTCAAATACAGTTATGTTCCTGTAAGTGTGATGGGTGAGGCTGGTAGGTGTGGGGAATGCTGAATGACTGGAGAAATTGAGAGCCTGATCAAGAAACGGGAGACATATGTAAGCTATAGACAGCCTGGATTGACTGAATGCTTAGAATAGAACAAAGGCAGTAGGAGTATCCTTAAGAGGGATATCAGCAGGAGTAGAAAGGGGATATGAAATAGCTTTGGCAAATAGGGTTAAGGAGAATACATAGACATTCTTCAAATATGTTAAGGGCAAAAGAGAAACTAGGGAGAAAATAGATGGCCACGTTGGTCTTTAAGGGGTCCTATGTGTAGAATCATAGGAGATGGGAGAGATACTAAACAAATATCTTGCATCAGTATTTGCTGTGCAGAGGGATATGGAAGCTGCTGAATTTTGGGAAATAAATAGTGATGTCTTAAAGTGTCCATATTACAGAAGTGGAGGTGCAGCAGGTCTTAAAATGCGTAAAGGTAGATAAATCTCCAGGACCCGATCAGGTGTATCTCAGAACTTTGTGGGAAGCTAGGGTAGAGATTGCTAGGCCCCTTGCTGAGATATTTGTTTCATCGATATCCACAGATGAGATGACGGAAGTCTGGAGGGTGACTAATGTAGTGCAATTATTTAAGAAAGGTGGTAAGGAAAACCAGGAAACTATAGACTGGTGAGCCTGATGTCAGTGGTGGGTAAGTTGTTGAAAGAGATTCCAAGGGACAGGATTTACATTTATTTGAAAGGCAAGGACTGATTGGGGATAGTCAACATGGCTTTGTGCATGGGAAATTGCCCTTCACTGGCTTGATTGACTTTTTTTGAAGAGGTGACGAAGACGATTGTTGAAGACAGAGCAGCAGACGTTGTCTATATGGACTTCAGGGCATTCGACAGGGCTCTGCATGGTAGATTGGTTAGCAAGGTTATATCACGTGGAATACAGGGGACGCTAGCCAATTGGATAAAGAGTTGGCTAGAAGGTAGGACACAGGGTGGTGGTGGAAGTTTGTTTTTTGGACTGGAGTCTTGTGACCAGTGGTGTTCTGACTGGCATGTTCTTACTAGGAAACAGGTTGAAAAATATTATGATCACTGCTTCGGATCCTAAAGAACTTGGATGTCAGCCATGAAGAGCTATTTTTACTTAGTGCTGGGTCCACTGCATTTTGTCATTTATACAAATGAAGTGGAGTGAATATAGGAGGTATGGTTAGTAAGTTTGTTGATGTAGTGGACAGTAAAGAAAGTTATGAGTACAATGGGATTTTGATCAGGTGGGTTGATGGGCGAAGGAGTCCCAGATGGAGTTTAATTTAGATAAATGTGTGATGTTGCATTTGGAAAGGCAAACCAGGGAACGACTTATGTAGTAGATGATCGGGTCCTGATCCATGTATTGATGGTCATCTGGTCGCCTCTCCTGGCGGTCCCAGGGTCGCCTCCTCTTTAACAGTGAGGCTTGTATGTTGCTTGTGATAGTGATCCTGATGAAGTAGATCCTGATTGTTTCATGTGGTTATGGTTGTTCTGAGGGAAGATGAAGGTTGTTTCATTTATCCTTGGTTAATATCTGAATAGTTTTTATAACTTGCAATGCACACCCTCTAACTCTCCCCCCATTTTCTTTTCGAATGAGCACCCACATTTGATTCGGGTGTAAACAAGTAATTGTGGTTAATCCCACTAGAATTTATAAGAATGTGAGTTGGTCCCACAGGACCTACAGAGAAGTGTGAATTATGTACGAGTGCCAACCATCAAACAGTTGTACCTCACCTGTGGTGGTCGCCAGGAACTGTTTCATCCTCTGGCTTAATGACTCAACGCATTCATTGAGTAGGCACCCAACGGAGACTCATCTGTTTGTTCTGAATCCTCTATCTCTGTGGGCCCGACAGTATTGTGTCCTCCATGTTCAGGTGCTGTCATCCCCCTCTGGTGATGCCATTAATGTTGAAGGGTTCTACCTGACAGTCTGGTTCCTTTTTTTGTTCCCTTGTCCGCACTAGTCTCTTAGCATTGTCTCGTATCCATGTTGTGGATACGCTGACGGGGGTCTGAGTTGTCAGGGCTTGGTGTCTTTTGACTTCTTTGTTTGATCAGGGAGTTATTGGGAAGTTCTGCCACGTCTGGGTTGTCTGTCAAGTTGTTGCGGTCGTTTAGAGGAATCAAGTCCTCTGGTAAGTCAATTAGATTTTCTGGGGGCCCGTTAGTCATTGGAGCTACAGTCGGTGCTAGTGATGGGACAGTATAAATTTTGTGAGGAGAGCAATTCCGCTAAGAGGATGTGTCTGGGCAGGTGTCCTTGGTCTCGTCACTTGCCCTAGGGCATTGTCATCCGCCATGCATGTTTTAAGGTGGTGAGCGTGGGATGTGTTGAGTGCCATAGGCTTTTAATTGGTTTACGTGGTGCCAGCTGATCCTTCCTGTGGCTAGTAGAATATTTGTATACAGAGGGACTTGATTTATCGACCACAGTGTGGGGACCTGAGTATTTAGAGAAAAGAAAGGAACTAGGGTTCTATGTCTGTAGCATCACCTGTTGTCCTAAAGAATATTTAACAGGGTTAATTTTACTGTCAAAATAAGCTTTACTTAATTTGCTTTTGGTTCCTAGCCTGATGGCTGCTGCTAACTGCATGGACTTGATATTTTCGGTGAGCTGCTGCACCGCTGTTTCGTGGGTGGGGGCAGGTTCTGAGATGTCAAGTCTGAACAGGTAGTCAACCCCTCTCGTGGATCGGCCTGTCATTAGGGTAGAGGGGGCATTACTATGTGGATCGTGAGATGATGTTGACTATCATCGTAAGGACAAACGGAAGTACCGTGTCCCAAGTTTTATTGTTCTGTCGCACCATCTTCCTAATCATCCCTTTTAGGGTGTGATTCATCCTTTCCACGATCCCAATAGATTGGGGGTGGTATGCAAAGTGGAATTTCTGTTTGATACCAAGCATAGTCATTACATTCTGCATGACTCAGCCAGTGAAATGACTTCCCTGATCTGACTTGATAGTGCAGGGTAAAATCCATCTCATAAATACCTCGGAGATAGGAAGAAGGGTCCAGACTCGAAACGTCAGCTTTCCTGCTCCTCTGATGCTGCTTGGTCTGCTGTGTTCATCCAGCTCTACACCTTGTTATCTCATAAATACCTGTTGTGTTAGTGTGGTTGTTTTGGCTGTATTTGTCCTCTTGGGAAAAGCCTCAACCCATTTTGTGAATGTATCTGTGTTTACCAGAAAATAGGTAAATCAATTCCTACTTCATGGAAAGGGACCTATATAATCAATTCGTAGATTCGTCCAGGGCCCTTCCACTGGACGGTTATGCATCAGTTCTCCCTTTTGGGCATGCCTATCTGGTGTGTGCCCAAAATAATCCAGACAATTTTCTATGTAGTGTGACACATTTTTATGTAACTCGGCCCACCAACACGGTACTTTCAATCATTCAGTAGTGGCTTCAGTTCCCTGGTGTCTAAGCCCGTCATGGTATTGGTATATGATTTGATTTCTGTCTTGAATTGGAGCAACATAAACTCCTGCTTTTAGAACTAATCCATCCCGTACTTGTAAGGAACTTTTTTCCATTTATCATAAGCACCTGGATAAACTCCTCGTAAAATTTGTTTCAAATCAAGGAATTATCGCAGTGTTGTGTTTGCCTACGGTCCTCTATGTTTGGCTCACGATGATCGCATTTGCCTGCTGAACTATGGATTGTTGCTAGAATTCTCCTACATGAGCACCTCTCAGCTAACTCATCCGTTTTGCAGTTGCCTTCTGGGGATGTTTTGTGGTGGCTCCTAATTTTGATTATGCCATACTTCCTTTCACCAGTGGCCTGTAGTATGTATTTCAATTAGGGGGCTGATGGTAGGGGTTTCCCATCTAGAGATAAAACCTCTAGCTTCCCATAATGGTAAAAATTCTGAGAGGCTGTTGCATACAAACTTGCTATCGGAGTATATGTCCACAGGTGAAGGAAACCGATTGGATGGCTGACCACATAGGCTACAGCTGCTACTTCTCCAACTTGAGCACTTAGAGGGCTGGGTAATTTCAAAGTGAGTTCAATGAGTCTTTGTCCCTGAGCATCTGTCATATATACACCACAGCTGGTGATCTGACTGCTGTTCTCCACTGCGGAGGATCCATCAACATAGATTTTGACTGGAGTTTCTACCTGTTCATCCTTTTGCCTTTGCTCTGTCTGTTCTGTTGTTTTTGGGCAGAAAAGGCCAGCGACGTTTTGCTGTTGTTATTTGGCAGTCATATGGGTCTCTCCCATAATTTAGGTGATCAGCTTGGAAGGTGGGCACCTTAGTACGTTTGACCATGATGTCTTGACTTTGAAGCAGCAGAGCCTGTCGTGCAGCTCGGGCCTGGCTCACTGAGCCGTCATTAGATTCACCTGTTCAGCAGGAACTGGATTGAGGTGTGCTCAGTTAGATAGTCAGTGGGCTTAAACCAATAAAGTACTGGACTGCCCAAAAGACTCTGAGGACGTGTCATTCACACATGGCAAACCCTTGTTCTGTGGGCTGTAGGACTCTGGAGGCGTATATCATTGGGCCTAGCCTACCATGTCATTCCTGTAGCAGAATGGCAGCTATGTAGTCTGTGGCTGCAACTTCTAGGGTGAATGGTAAGTCAGGGTTGGGAACTAGCGAAGCTGGTACTGTTGCGAGGGCATACTTTTAATCAGTTACTGCCTTTGAATGTTGGGATGTCCAATTCCAGGCAGAGTTCCTTTTCAGCAACTCTTGGGCTGCTTTGATGACAAACCCATCAATGTAGTTCCTGCAGTATCCCACTAGACCCAAGAAAGATCGGAGTGCACTAACATCTCTTAAGTGGGAGTCACGCTGTGGAATCTATTCGCTTTTGGTCTACCTCTTTTCTCATGAGTGACTATTAAGCATGTAACCCCATGGCTGTAGAATCTGCGCCTTTTTCGGATTTATTTTACAACCTGTAATGTGCAAGAAGTTGAGTAAATCATTTCAGAGTTGGATGTGTTCCTCCATTTTTTTTTTTTTCAATTTGTAAGAGTAGATTGCCTAATACGATGTGTAAGCAATCAGGCAGGGAAAACTTTTCCAATGAGTCATTGGAAACTTGAGGGTGAGTTATGGAACCTTTAGGGTAAATAGGTCCAGGTATACTGTTTGTTCCTGGAAGGTAAACGCAAATTTATACTGACAGGACTGGTGTAGGGTATGGACCAGAAACCATTGTTAATATCAAGTACTTTGAAGTATTTTGCTTGTGCAGCTTGCTTCATTATTGTGGCTGGGCTGGTGTACTGTTGGTGCAGTGAAGTGGGGTGACTTTATTGAGTTTCTGGTCGTCAATAGTCAAATGCCATGAGCCATCTGGCTTCCTGACAGGCCAAATTGGAGCATTATTAGTGGAGGTCACAGGTTGCAGCACTCCTTTTCAATCGCCTCCCCGTCTGCCTGTCTGGGGAAACCGTATTGCCTTTGCGGTTTTGGGTCTGGCCCCCTGATTATCACCTCTCCCGTTATATGCCCACAAGCATGTTAATGCTGGGTGATTACCCCTTTTGTGTTTCATAATCACTTCCAGCATAGCTGGATCCTTGGGCATTGTTAGGGGATTGAACCAAAACTCTCCTATTAACAGCTCCGATTAACATAATTTTCTGTTGAGATGATGGGTAGCACCATGCTAATCTGGGACATCTTCCGTATGCAGGAATTTACTGGATCAGTGGCAAGGTTACACCTTGTCATGAAATCGACTCCGAGGATGTGTTCTACGTCTGAGAGAAGGTTAACTACGATAGCAGGGTGGTGGTGTGTAATGTTGCCTAGTTTAAATTATATAGGTTCAGTAATGTACCCCTCCCGTGCATGGCCAGTAAATCCACGTAAGACAAAAGCCCTTGTGGTCTGCCAGGGTAGATCATTAAATTTTGAGGTGTTTAGGGTCGTGTGGGAACTTCTGGTATTCCAACAAAATTCTATAGGGCAGCCTCTTACCTCTCCATTGACTAGTGGTCTACCTACACTATCCCACTTTGGGTCGTAGACCCATATTGGGGAGGCAGGGGCTTGACATCGTCACGCGGATGCCTCGTAATTTGGGGGTGGGGATTTGCTAGTGTCCCCAGCATGGACCAGAGCCTGCCAAATTGGACTTTCTAATGGGAGTTGGTGCCTTCCTCTCTTACTCCTTGTTCCCGTGATGTTTGGTGGTCCCTTTGGTTGCAGGTGCGGCTTACAGGGGCTCTACAGTCTTGCACATAGTGTCCTGGGTGCCCGCAGTGGTGGCACTGCGTTGGCTGCTATCTGTTCCTCTGTTGTACTCCTCTATCTCTCCCTGTGGCTGTGTGAGGTGGAGCTGGGTTCCTCTGATAACGATTGCCTTCTCTTCATTCATTCCTCCATACTGGACCTTGGTTGGAGGCTCAGACAGGAAGCATTTTCCCTCCTTTCTCTGTTTTATTTTTGTGTAGTTCGTGGACTTCTTTCTCCCCCTGCCCGGGACATTCTCCTTAGAACCCGTGCCTCACTGTGAGTTGGCTCTGCGGGGTCAAAGTTCGCGTCCCAGGGACGCCTCTTCCAATTCTCTTCGATAGCATGTGAAACTAAAGCCCACTTAACTGAGTCAGCCTCTGATAACTGACCTCTGTCTTAATCTCCATAGACTCCTGTAAAATGTGTCCACAAGCGACCTGCAAAGGCAGTTGGCTGTTCTCCCTTCTTTTGCCTTCACATGTAAAGTCCAACTATTAGGGTCTCCTCAATTGTACCCAATTGCTGTTAGGATTGCCTCTTTCATATTGACTAAGGTGGCTTCCCCTACATTCAGAGGGGCAGGGACTGCAGACTGCACTGACTGGCTCAAACAGTGAGTTTTGTCTTCTCTCTGTCATCGAGCCCATGCAAAACCTTTTTGTTGTCTGATCCTATCAAAGAATACATGTGGGTCTGCTGATGGCTCAGAATCTGGGATCTTTTTGGCGATTTCTGCTAATTGTGTGACTGTAAATGTGGTAGTGTATGTTACTGCTGGGGTGTCAGAGGCATTGCCAACCCGTCTTTCAGTGGTAATCAGGTTCATTACATCATGGGTAGAGACAGTAGGAACTGCCGATGCTGGAGAATCTGAGATAAAACGTTGTGGAGCTGGATGAACACAGGCCAAGCAGCATCAGAGGAGCAGGAAAGTTGACGTTTCGGGTCGAGACGTTTTCTGAAGAAGGGTCTCGACCCGAAACTTCAACTTTCCTGCTCCTCTGATGCTGCTTGGCCTGCTGTGTTCATCCAGCTCCACAATGTTTTATCTCATTACATCATGGGATGTCTGTGGGGATGCTGAAGGGGCTGATTCCTCTGGGAAGGTTGGTGGTGGATCCCAATCCTCCACGCACATGGCATACTGCTGTGTGTCTTCCCTGAGTTCATCCCAGTCTACCTCCTGCTATTCTTCCCTTATAACATCCCCATATGCACATATTATTCCGTTGTGGATTGAGAGTTGGGATTTTAATTTCTCAATCTCTTGCAGGCGTTTAGTGTGGTCTGCGGCTGCTGCCTGTTTCTTTTCCTTATCAGATTGGTGCATTACCTTTACTGCTGCTTGTAGATCTGCACATTTACCTTTCAACTAGCTTACTTTGCTTTCAGCAGCGTCTTTAGCTGATACTGCATGCTGGATGTCTTGGTCACCTTCTTACATTGGGTTTGGAATTGCCCCATGTGTAATAGGTTGGCTGGATTTCTTTGGTCCTGCTCTGTACTTTTCCATTGTAATTGCGATTTCTTTCTTCTCAACCTCTAATTCTTCATGAACCTTTTCCAATTTCTGCTCAATTCCTAACATTTGCCCCAGACAGCATATTATTACTGTGGGCTTTTCAAGTTTGGAAGACCACACACAACAAAACAGTTGTTTGCATGTTTAGGAGTAAACACCTGTTGGCTTTATTCTTTAAAGAACAGTCTAATGTGGATCTTTCTATTCCGTTCGATTTACCTGAATTCCTGGTCTTCTCATGGAACTTAGTCCGCTTAATTTCAGGCTCAGGCAACATTTCAGGGAATATCTGGTTCAGGTGGGGTTCGATCTTGGAGTGATGAAGTCACTTCTTAGAGTCCCATCTGGGGTGCCAATTTGTTGCACTCGCCACAGTGTGTTTAGCCTGTATATCCCGCAAAGGACTGAGAGTCGAATCTTAATTGTAATATGAAATGATCTATATAAGTTACAACACTATTAACACTATAATAATGATTATGCTGCAAACTAACAATTAATACTATAACTCTGACAATACTGTAAATCTAAGTCTGTATCTTGTACTTTAACTTAACTTTGAAAGATCAAACATCACCATTCTAGATCTTGGCTTTGATCCATGTGGTAATGGCCATCTGGCCTTCCTCTCCCGGTGGTCTCAGGGACGCCTCTTCTTACAGTGGTTGGTCTTGAGTTAACACTCCAGAGGGTACTGTTGCGGTGATTCTTATCCTTGGAAGCTTCCGCACCCCTTTGGAAGAATCTTTGATTCCCACCAATGGATCGATCAGGAATTGATTACCCTGATTGGGTCTGATCAAATCAGGCAGTGCCACGTGGATGGTGCTGTGGTCTTTGAGCCTCCATTTATGAAAGTGTCAGAAGCACATATGTCTGGTCGGCTTCCCAGATAAGAATGTGAGGTTTCCCTTTGTTCCAGGAACATCTGGATGTTTCTTATTGTCCTGGTAAATAGGCTTAGTCAACTGTGTATTTTTTTCCTGAAGAAGGGTCCCGACCCAAAACATCAGCTTTCCTGTTCCTGTGATGCTGCCTGGCCTGCTGTGTTCCTCCAGCTCCTTATTGTGCTGTCACCAGCTGCAACTTGCCTGTCTGGGTCTGCAGCTTGTTCATTTCAGTATCTTTGCACAGATACTTTGACCAGTGCTTGGCTTGATTTCCCAGCATGCTTGGTGTATTATCCGATTCTGCCAATTTGAGTGGCCTGTCTGGCTACGAAGAGACCTGGGTGCATAGTTCCATGAAAGTGGAGTCGCAGGTACACAGTGGTAAAGAAGGCGTTTGGCAAGCTTGCCTTCATTGGTTAGAACATTGAGCATGAGAGTTGGGATGTCATGCTGCGGCTGTACAGGATGTCGTTTAGGCCACTTCTGGAAAACTGCATTAAATTCTGGATTCCCTGCAGCAGTAAAGATGTTAAACTCAATGGTGTAGAAAAGACATACAAAGATATTGCTAGGCTTGGAGGGTTTGAGTTATAGGGAGAGGCTGAATAGGCTGGGCTCTTTTCCCTGGAGCGTTGGAGGCTGAGGGCTCACCTTGTAGAAGTTTATAAAATCATAAGGGGCATGGATAGGCTGAATATCCTAGGTCTTTTTCCCATGGTACGGGAGTCCAAAACTAGAGGGCATAGGTTTAAGGTGAGAGGGGAAAGATTTAAAAGGGTCCTAAGGAGCAATTTTTTTCATGTAGAGGGTGGTGTGTGTATGGAATGAGCTGCCAGAAGAGGTGGTGGAGGCAGGTACAATTACAACATTTAAAAGGCATCTAGATGAGTACATGAATAGGAAAGTTTTGGAGGGATATAGGCCCAATGCTGGCAAATGAGACAAGATTAGTTTAGGACATCTGGTTGGCGTGGATAAGCGGGACTGAGGCTTTATTTCTGTGCTGTGTAACTCTGACTCTATTTCCCTTTCAATCCTATTGGCCCATGTTTTTCCTGAGCTGACTGCTTACATTTATGTTTATCAAATGCTTTTGGGATAGTTTTGGCCTGCTAACACTCTCTATTCTTTTTTTAAAGTTCTCCTGTACTTTCCATAATTTTTCTAATTATTAAACTGACTTACTTTCCTGACATCTCTCAAACCACAATTTTCTGTTTTATTTTAACCCTTATTTACTTTACCATTTGTGGAACTCTAGCTTTGGATGCTCTGCCTTTTTTCAAAGGAATTTGTTTAGCTTGAACCAGAACACACACCTTCCTGATGTCCTGCTCTTTTATTGCTTAATCTTTCAGTTACCTTGACCAAAGGATTTATGTTAGATCCCTTTTGAAATCAGCTCTTAGCCACGTATGCATTTTTGCCTTTAACATTTTCTGGTCTGTTTCCATAATTGTTTTAAACCAGGTGCTGTTGTGGTTGCTATTTAGCAAGACAATTGCCTTTAACACGCTGTTTATCTAGACTCCACGTTAGCTTGCTCCCTGGCCATGGTTGCTGTCTGACCCGCTGTGACGTCCAGCATTAGTTGTTTTCTGTACAGATTACAGCAACTGCAGTAAATTGCTCCTGCTATCTAACATAGGTGGTCAACTCAGACCTCCATCTGTTTCGTCCCAGGTCCTGACAGCCTCAATTCCCCAATATTTCAAAAACCTATGTCGCACCTTATTAAATACCTCCAGTGATCTAGCCTCTGTAACACACTCTGGTTGGGAATTCCAGACAACCACCATCCTCTTAAAGAAATTTCTTTCAATTTAAGTTTTTAAATGAGAGTCACAGAATAAGGGGACAATGTCCTTCAGTTCAAGATTCCCCCTCCATCCCATCAAATCCCTCAGAATCTTGTATGTTTCAATAATATCACCCCCCCCCTCATTCTTTTAAATCCTAATGAATAAATGCCGAACCAATTTAGCTGTTCTTGAGAAGTCAACACTTTCAGCCTAAGGATCAGCTCAGTGAATCTCTTTTGAACAGCCTCCAATACTGTTACACCCTGTTTTGAATATATGGATCAAAAATCTCCAGTTATGGCTTCGCTAACACCTTAAATAGTTGTAAGAGGACTTCGCTAGTTTTAAACTCCAACCCCCTAGTGATAAAGTCTGAAATTCCATTTGGCTTCTTAAGTTACTTTATTTCTTAACTACTTATTGCACCTTCTTGTGCATGAAATACTAAACATTATCATGAACACCCAGATCCTGCTGCACTCCACTTTTTGCAATCTCTCTCCATGTAAATACTGTAATCTGTTCACTGTTATATTCACTCACTGGTTTAGACGGGGAGTCTCTTTCCTGAGAGTAGTAAATTGTTAAACATTTTCAATTTCAAAGTCATGCATTTTAAATTTTACTTTTCCTTTCTCCATCATTTATCTCTCTCCAATCTTTCTCTCCATCAGTATTATCCTTTTTTGTAACTGTTTTGACTAGAATTTATTTGGTTTCCTTCTGTCATTCCTACTTCTTTCTCAATCCCTAAATCGGATTAACGAGAGAGACTGTTTGTGGAATGTAGATGTCCATTGCCATCACCATGCTGCAGTTACAGCCAGATGAGGAAAGACAGCCTTGTTTACTACTCTTCCTACCACTCATTTCACCACAACAAATTTTTGGATTTTTACAAGGGTGATAGATTGTCAATTCCTTATGTATTTTAATGCTTGCAGTCTTGTGAGAAATAAGCAGAAGGGTATTCTTGAATTAAACATGTAAGGAAGAAGTTTTGTTGTTTTAAAAAAAAAGCCCATTCAGAAAATTTTTAAGAAACATTAGCAGTGTATAAATAGATCCAACTTCATACTAGTGCACACAAACACACCGTGCCCAGACTTTACATTGTTAGATGTTAGACTTGACCAAGTAAGAAAAATGCAGATGAAAGTAGTAAAGTCAAGTAAAATGAAAAGATTCACTGCCTCTCTGGATGTTTGGTTATTAAGCTGAAGAATTCATTTTCCCCAGTAGTGCCTGGTATTTTTTCTTTCATCTTCAAATTCTTTCTTCAAAATTATCTGTTTGAAGTGAGGTGGTTTGTAGGTAGTGGGTCAAATTTGAGAGAGCTTTCAGAGAAAGAGACTTTGCAACTCCAAATTTAAATATTTACCCAAAATATATATAAAATGATTCATCTCTCCATTTTGGTTGCATTTTCTAAAAAATATAGATGACTAACTCGTATCACTTGCTTTCTTTTAGTCGTTGTTTTGTAACTGTGGTGATCAATTTTTTTAGATATCCCTAATTATTTCTCCTGAATGGTCCATCCTGGATTTCAGTGAGGTTGGAAGGAGAAATTTGGCACCTCTAGGAGGTCTTTGCCTCTGTCTCACTGTGATATTATGACCGTGCAAGAAGGCAGATTTGTTTTTGCCATCTTAAAAGCTGCCTTTAAAAGTCCAATGTGTAGAAGCAGTCAATGAATTTGCAATTTTATATTTGATGTAAGCACATCTTTGTTATGTTAACAGTTAACACCGCCAGCAAATTACAGAGCAAAGAAAGTTTCAATATAAGGCACGATGGAAACATTCTAACTAATGGGCACATTGTTAGAATGCTCAGCTTGCAGGATCCTGCCTAATTTAGTTGAAACTGTGGGTTCGACCACACCTTACATATCTTCCATTCCATACTTTTCCTTCCAAAATGTAACCCATCACATTTCATAGTTGTCATTTCCAAACTCAGTATTGTCCTAACAATCTCAGTATCTTTATAGGTGACAAAAACAGCCCATTACTTTTCTGAAGTAGACCAGCAATCCTTTAAGATCTGCTGCCTTGCCTGATTTTGTACTTTCCAACCAGTCTGAGAACAGGTCAGGCTCTCTAAACATGAACCCCAGGGAGCATAGGACATTAAGGCAAAGTGTGGTTGTTTAAAAAATAAAATTGGCAATGCTTGTATTCCTTAGTGCTGGCATTGACCAGCCTGTCAGTCAGGGGCCCTAACTCTCTATTGCTGATGGGTAGGCACAGCAACTTCACATGCTTACATGCATGATGACGCCAAGTTTACTGGCAAAGTTTCAGTGTAATCGGTAGAGGGTCGAATTAACCCAGATAACAATTGATGAACTTCCAAACCTAATTGCAAGTACAGACTCTGGACGTTGCTGTCCAATATGCTGTGTTAACAATGGTGTGCATTAATAGCCTTGCCACATTCTTAGTGTAAATTCTAAGCCAGTGTGGCTATTTCATCATTCACTTTCCTATTTATGGGTATTAAGGCATCACAGATTTGCAGGAATGTTTCTTGAAGTGTGCATTTTTTAAAAAAACTCAGTGGTCTTCTTCCTGCTCCCCATCTCCCATTGTGTTGCGCTTCACTGCCTTTTTTCCTTGTATAGAGCTGCCACTCTTATAGATTGTAGGCTAATGGATCTCCAAAGTCTAATTGACTGCACTTTCAGGTTCATTATTCATACTCCTCCTAATGGACCATATGTTTAATCTTGGATTCTAACGTTAAACACAAACTTGATTCTGTAGCAAGAAAGTGCCAATTGGTACAACTGGTATCCAAGACCTACCGCATAGCCAAATTACAACAACTTGGAAGAAATGCACAGTATTTGTTCAGTTGCTTAAATACCTCCTTGGGTTGGTCAGAGGCCCTTTCTCCTTCCCCTGCCGTCAAAGTGCCTATTAATTGTATAGCATTTTGTGAAACATGTGCTATTTCTCTCTTGCAGGCCTGGCGCTTCAGCACTGCCTTCGGCACGGTTAAAGAGTGGAAGTTTGCAGAAATTGCCAGCATGGCTGATCACCTGAAAAACTGTCGGTACAACACAGTGGAGAGGACCGGGGAAGCTGTCCCATTGCCCTGCATGTGCGTGACAAGGGAGCTTACCAAAGCAGGCCGCCCGTTGCGTTCTGTTCTAAAACCAGTTCTCTAATCTCTTCGGACACTGACTATGTACTGCAAAACATTCTAATCTTAAATGTGGTCTGTCACTTTGTATATGATATATTTTGCTTTGATGTGAGATTTATTTTTGTAGTACAGTACCTTGAGCATGCCAGCGCAGGTAATGAAAAGCGCCTTGATGACAGGCAAATTGAACAGATGGACACTTTTTGTGGATGAAACCTTCCCCTTATTGGAGTCTTCCATTTGTACATATGGTTTTCTTGCATGGATCTGGCCCTTTTTTTGGAAAAAAAAAGTTTACCCCCTACTCCTTCCTCTACCCCTAGGCCCTGAACAATCATATTGTGAATGTTGTAGATACAAAGAGTTATTGATTGTTGTGACAAGATCCTCATCAAAACATGGCAATGCTCTGTCCTTATTTGATGACTCAGAAAGATGCTCAACCTGTGTGGAATAATTAAAAATTAGATGCTTCTTGTCTTTTTGAATCACAACTCGAGCTCATTCTGAGGTTAGAGGGATTATTTGTCTACATTATGTCAGTAAGCTAGCTGCTGCAAAGCAATACTATACCTCACGCTCATCAAAAGCAAAAATGCCGCAGTGCAGTGGATTCACACTGTACAATTTTGCCACTTTTAGCACTTTAGTTTTACAGCCTCGTTTTATTAATTTGATCACCAATATTTAATATTCATCATTGTTCATGTTGTTTCTCACCCTCCTGTCTTTCCTAACTGTATACCTTTTGTGAGTGTTACCTGTGACTTTGAATGGGGAAATGAGCAACTTGCTTTGAAACTAAATCTAATAGGGCTGTTTTCCGTCTGCCAAATGAAAGGCTGTGCTTTGTGAATCCATCCACATTACTGAACCCAAACTCTTCCCTCCCGTGGGGGGGGGGGGGGGGGGGGGGGGGGGGGGGGGGGGG
>JAHRHZ010000111.1:8486088-8517742 GCA_024137785.1 Ginglymostoma cirratum | reverse complement strand
CCCCAGACACAAGGAGCGGGTGTCCGTTTGGAGGCCAAGCACTCGGCTACCAAAGCAACTTTTACTTTTTGGTTTCACTTTTTAATACAGTTCATACCTCCAACTTTAGAATGCTTTATTAAGGGAGTGATTGTGTGCATTTTTGTTTACGCATTTAGCTCCAAAAAGAAATTTGAATGTCTTTGCCTTCAGCCTTGGCGTTTAAAACTCTGATCCTGTAATGTGTTAATGTGACCTCACAATCAAATGTAATGCCTTTTCATCGCACTTTATTGATTTGAAACCACTGATGGAATGATATGAGGAGTGCAGGATTGTTGTGGAAATCTAGTTTGGATTTTTGAAGGCTTTGTTCGTCAGAGTATTCATGGATTTCACTTGTGCTGTAAACAAAACACTGCTGCTAAATGTAGAAATCGGTCTGTTTTCCCTTAACATGTTTTAAAGTTTAAAATGAAACAGACTTTGAAGAAAATCCTGTATGTAGCTTAGTGCTAACATCTGTTTACAGACCTTTATAAAATACGTGCTTCAGATTCACACATTAAGACATCTATATGGGAAAACTCTGAGCTTGTCTTTAAGAACACTAATTTATTTTAATTTTGAATCATTTGTAGAATGAGGTGAAATGAGAATCTATTGGATATCAGTGTCTGTTGCCTGAAAATTTTTCTACTGGCTTCTCAGAAGAAAAAGATAGTGTAGTTTCAACAGCCCCAAAACTAAATTGGCTGGTAATGTGAGATTCAAATGTAAAAAAAGGGACCCGTGTTGATACAGCAGGTGATTAAATCAGGTATTACATAGCATAGTAGACTCGGTGAAAGTTATGGTTCAAAATGGTGCTGCTGTGTTGGGAAGTTTCTCTCAGTGCCACAGGTAAATGTTTGAAGCCCATTTATTTGACTTGTGGAGGGGAAATGTTTCTGGAGCATCATAGACATTAGCATTAAAAAGGCCAGGATCAGTTTGCTTGCTCTTTGGATCTGGATGTCTACCCAGTCCCCTTGGCTCTGGGCATCTAACTAGCTGGTGCCCTTGGCTTTGGGTTCTAACCAGTAGTTGCCCTGGCTTCTGAATGTCTAAGCAGCTGGCACCATTAGCTGTGGGCTCAAATCAATGGGAGTTCTTGGCTGTGGGCATGTAACTGGTGAGATGTTCTGTACTGAATGTTTAACTTGTCACAAGAAGAAAGCAAAAAAAAGCTAAAAATGCAAATATTTTGTTTAGAGAGCAATGGAACTGAATGCATCATTTGAAGTTGTGCACGTATGCGTTTTAATTTGTGTGGAGATACCTACGTGTCAATTAAATGCTGCATTCATTACAACTTCATTAAACTTTGTTCAGTGTGAGTGTATTTTGTTGCTGCGGTTTGAAAGTATGTACGAATTTGTTCCATTGAAGATCATTTGATCTCTGCCCCTTTTCTGCAGTTGCTTCATTTACCAATAATTGTGTCATTTGGTTCCAATGCTTATTATCATGCTCCAGGAATAGAAACTTTGCTTCACTAACAAAATTCATATCATTACCATTCACTTAAACATTACACTGGTCTACTCATATCTAATATATTTACATTATTACCTTTTTTAATCTCATGCCAGAAACATCTGTGTATTTTCTGCTTTCAAGTATGAGAAGTAAAGACAATGAAGGGTCACATAAAATTCTCTGAAACCAAGATGAAGATCAAAGGAGTCTGTAACTTAATGTAAAAAGTAGACTTCTCTTTTCTACATTCTAAATTTCAGTTATGCAGGAGTTTGTGTTGGGGGTGGGGGGGTGCGAAGACCTCTCCCCACTCTGCTGGTCTTTCAATGATGCACGATATTGAGCTTTTGTACTAAATGTTTGATTTCATTTTAAACTACAAGAATTCTAATAAAAACAACTTGTCATTTTTATTAACTACTGAAAGACTATGTTTGTATTTTGTGTTGCATGAGAATTGAATTTTTGGAGGTTTTTGGGCATGATGATAAATTGAATCATTGAGGGATAGATGTGGAGACAGCAATCATAAATTTGCTCATTTAGCCACAAGTTTCTGTTTTTCTGACCCAGTGCTTTTGGCATAACAAATTGCTAATGAAAATGCATCAAGGTTCATCTAGGTCTCTTTCTGCATCATAACCATGTAATGCAATGATAGTGGTGGTGTTGACAATTTGCATAGAGCAAAGTACCAGACATAAGGTGGGTGAAAATTTACTGGTGGGAAAGTTTGGGAACAAGTGGCATAAAAATATCTGTATGCCAGACTTCCTGTCTCAAATTACTCCTACGTTTTACCCCAAAATGTGACCATTTTGAAAGAAATATATCAAATTTGTATATGAATGAATAAATCATAACCGCTCACAACTGTCTCCCTCGTAAATCTATTTCTTAGATTGACCCATTGTTCACTACATTGTTTCCATGACTAGTTTGAATTTGCCCCTCAAGCATATCATTTCCTCAGTGTTTTAGTTCGAACTAAGTTTAAAAATAGCTCATCATGGTTTTATATCTAATTTCTTTAGACTCCTAAGCAGTAATTGTAATATTTTTCAACTGTCTGTATGTCACAAAGAACATACTTATTTTACACCATTGCTCCCTCATCATCCAATTCTTTCATTCCTTAAATCATTGATTTTTACTCCTATCCTTTCAATAGATGTAATATTCTCTTTATAATGTGGTGAGCAGAGCAGTATCTATTGTGACTCATTTGTCTTAACACATCCCAACATATGATTTACATTCCTCACTGCCTCAATCATCATTTCCAGATTTCCTCTATTTTCATGTACAGTTGCTTATTTTCAAGTAATAGTTAATTCCTAGATTTTTGTCTCCACGTGACGTTGCATTTGGCTACATTGGGTTTCATCTGCTATTTGTCAGCCTGTTTTCTGTAGAAGGTCTTGCAAGCATACTATTTCTTTTGGTTTTACAGGACCAATGCAGTGGGGCCCAAAGATTACAGCTGACCTCCAGAGGTGTTTTGGTCATTTGATATCCTCATTAAAGAGACAGTTTAACAATTGAATTCTATTCCTCTGGCCAGAGGTGCAGTATAGATATGTACTAATCAACCAGCTGAATTATTATACATCTCTGGACCCATGTCTACGGCAGTGGGACTTAAACCTAGGTTTGGATCAGAAGTAAAGATGCAACTACTGTATCACAACGTTCACCATCGAATATGATTTGTTGTTCCTGCAGCCCAATGGTATCAATGTGGATTTCACAAACTTCAAAATCTCCCCTCCCTCAACCGCATCCCAAAACCAGCCCAGCTCATCTCCACCTCCCTAACCTGTTTTTCCTCTCACCTATCCCCCCCTCCCACCTCAAGCCCCACTCCCATCTCCTATTTACTAACATCATCCCACCCCCTTGACCTGTCCGTCCTCCCTGGACTGCCCTATCTCCTCCCTACCCCCCCACCTACGCTCACCTTTACTGGCTCCATCCCCGCCTTTTCGACCTGTCTGCCTCCTCTCCTCTATCCATCTTCTATCCGCCTCCCCCTCTCTCCCTATTTATTTCAGAACCCTCTTCCCCTCCCCCATTTCTGATGAAGGGTCTAGGCCCGAAACGTCAAGCTTTCCTGCTCCTATGATGCTGCTTGGCCTGCTGTGGTCATCCAGCCCCACGCCTTGTTATCTCGGATTCTCCAGCATCTGCAGTACCTTTTATCTGAGTTAACTGAGCATTTGCATTTAATATTCTGCTGTCTGTCAGCCTGGTTCAACTATCTTTTCCTCTGAACAGTCTCCAATCCATTTCATCCTTCCTTAAATGAGGAATCCAAAGCTGCATATAGCATTCGAGATGTGGTCTCACCAGTACTTGAAGCTGACTCATCCTTGTTATCCTTCGATGTAACCTCCTTCTGGGAGATGCTCACTGGTTTTCTAATGGATTCTGTTTCATCAGCACCTGAACTTGTCCTGTGATAGTCACAAGTGCAGTGGACTTTGAGGGTTGCAAACCTTCCCTGTTCTGTTATTTTGAGGAGGGATTGGTCTCAAATGTATCCACAACTGTAGAGACACTACTGTTGCTAGGGAGCTGTCCAACTTACTGTTCTGCTGTCCATGTCTTCAGCCTGTTAAGTGATCTCTTTCACCATCTGAAATGTTTATCTGGGAACTTCCCTGTTCTCCCTTTAAAGTAAGAAAGATGATGTTGATGAGGGAACCACCTGGTCATTCAGCAAGGGTGCAGGCTTCTTTCCTTTCAAAGTTTATTGCCTAATTTATGGCTGTTCTGTGTCAGTATACAGTCTCATACTTTTGGGACAGGCTTGCTCGCGGGGTTAGGGCAAGCTTGGGCTTCTTTTGGGAACCCATGGGTGCCCCTCTAAATTTGGGAGGAGGATATCCAGATATCATGTTTATCCAGGAGATGTATGCATTTCTTTTCATTTAAGTAGTTTTCTCATCAAATGTGTATCTAGTTAGGATACTTGGTCTCTTCAAAAATTGATAACAAGGCTTTGGATATTCAGATTTGTCCAGTAGACATACAGGCTTCTTTTCTTTTTAAAGCTAGAGGAATTAGCTTCCTCACCTACTGTGTATCTGTCTGAGAACTTTCCATTATCTCTCTAAATGTAGAAAGAAAGTTTTGAATAGCTAGCCTCCTCATCTGCCATGGGTTCTTTTAATGCGTAGTACGGCAGTGCCGTCACCAATTTGTGGGTTTTGAAATTTCCCTGATTTCCCTCTAAATATGGAAAGTTTTCAGCTAGTCAGATCTTCCACTCATCCAACAGGGGTACAGGCTCCCTTGAATGACACTTGCTTAGCGACTGTTGCTCAGTTTGGGTTCAGCCAGGGCCACTCAGCCTCTGACCTCATTACAGCCTTAGTTCAAACATTCAGAGCTGAGATGAGAATGACTGCATTTGACTCAGCATGGTGCCTAGTAAAACTTGTGTCAGTGAAAATTAGGAAGGAAATTATCTGCTTGTTATGGTTATACCTGGCATAAAGGAAGATAGTTGTGGTCGTTGGAGGTCAGTTATCTCAGCTCCAGGACATCTGCAGGAGTTCCTCAGGGTAGTGCTTTAGGTCTAGGCATCTTCACCTTTCCTCCATTGTAAGGTCAGAAATGAGGATGTTTGCAGATGATTGGACAAAGTTCAGCACCATTCCTGACTCCTTTAGTACACAGATTAAGGATTTATGATATTACTGGATCTTTATTGCCATCAATAGATTTGAACTGGTTCTACAAACTGATCATGTCAGAGCAAAAAAACTACAAGGACACTGATCCTCGGACTCTGGTAGAATAAAGAGCCTGACTGACTCTGCCCAAGTCTCTAGACTAGATCAGACCAGCCTCTTGTCTGAGTGTGTGGTACTCCCTGATTGAATATGATTCCTCTTCAACCAACTAAGAACTGGTCCCTTGGATTTTTAGACTTGGCCATTGAGTTGAAGCCCATGTATTTTGTTGTCAAGTAAACTGCTGGTCCATTAATGTTCAGGAGACATGTCAAAGGAGGCCTGGGAAAGTGCAAAGTTGAAGACTAGGAATGAGTTTCATCAGACTGGGTTGCTGAGGGAATGATTATAGTGAAAAGGGACAATTCAAGATAGGGTGGGATTTCATAAAGCATAGGAGGGGACAGGAAACTAAGGAAGGGGGTGTTTTCATAATGGTAGGTGATGGCCTTGTGGTATTATCGCTAAACTATTAATCACGAAACCCATCTCCTGCCACAGCAGATGGTGGAATTTGAATTCAATTTTTAAAAAATCTAGAATTAAGAGTCTATTGATCATCATGAAGCCATTGTTGAAATTCAGAAAAGCCCATCTGTTTCATTAGTAGCCTCCAGGGAAGGAAATCTGCCATCCTTACTTGGTCTGGCCTACATGTGACTCCAGACCCACAGCAATGTGGTTGACCCTCAATTACCTTCTGAAATAGCCTAGCAAGCCATTCAGCTGTACCAACTGTTGCAAAGTCTCAAAGAATGGAAACCAGACAAATCACCTGGCATCAACCTAGGCACCAGAAAAGACAATGGCACATATAGCCCTATCAACCCTGCAAAGTCCTCCTCACTAACATCTGGGGGTTAGTGCCAAAATTGGGAGCTCTATCTCACAGACTAGTCAAGCAACAGCCTGACATAGTCATACTCACAGAATCATACCTTACGGACAATGTCCCAGACACCATCCTCACCATCCCTGGATATGTCCTGACCCATCAGCAGGACAGACCCAGCAGAGGTGGCGGTACAGTGCTATACAGTCAGTAGGGTGTTGCTCTGGGGGTCATCATTGACTTTGGACTCCATGAAGTCTCCTGGCTTCAGGTTAAACATGGGAAAGGAAATCTCCTACTGATTACCACATACCATCCTCCCTCAGCTGATGAATCAGTACTCTTCCATGTTGAACAACACTTGGAGGAAGCAGTGAGGATGGCAAGGGCACAAAATGTACTCTGGGTGGGCGATTTCAATGTCCACTACCAAGAGTGGCTTGGCAGCGGTACTACAGATTAAACTGCTCGAGTCCTAAAGGACATAGCAATAGGTGGCAAGGGAACCAACAAGAGGTAAAAACATACTTGATCTCATCCTTACCAATCTGTCAGCTGCAGTTGCATCCATCCATGAGAGTATCAGTAAGAGTGACCATCGCACAGTCCCTGTGCAGATGAAGTCCCACTTTCACATTGAGAATAACCTCCGTCATGTTGTGTGGTACTATCACTGTGCTAAACGGGACAGACTTCGCGCAGATCTAGCAAATCAAGATTTGGTATCCACGAAGTTCTGTGAGCCATCAGCAGCAGCGAACTGTACTCCAGCACAATCTGTAACCTCATGGCCCGGCATATCCCCCACTCAACGATTACTATCTAGCCAGGAGATCAATCCTAGTTCAATGGAGAGTGCAGGAAGGCATACCAGGAGCAGCATCATCTGAAGATGAGGTATCAACCTGGTGAAGCCACCAAACAGGACTACTTGCACGCCAGACAGCATAAGCAGCAAATGATAGACAGAGCTAAGCGATTCCACAACCAAAGGATCAGAACTAAGCTCTGCAGTCGTGCCAAATCCAGTCGTGAATAGTGGTGGACAATTAAACAACTCACTGGAGGAGAAGGTTCCTCAAATATCTCCAATCCTCAATGATGGAAGAGCCCAGCACATCAGTGCAAAAAATAAGGCTGAAGTTTTCGCAGCAATCTTCAGCCAAAGTGCCGAGTGGTGAGTTTGTTTTAGATATGTAAAAGGTAAGAGGAAGGTAAGAGTGGAAATTGGAATGCTGAAAAATACAGCTGGAGAAGTAGTAATGGGGAATAAAGAAATGGCAGAGGAACTGAATAGGTATTTTGCACAAAAACAAAGTCGCTGGGAAAGCTCAGCAGGTCTGGCAGCATCTGTGAAGGAAAAAAGAGTTAATGTTTTGGGTCCGGTGACTCATCCTCAGAACTGTATTTTGCATCTGTCTTCACATTAGAAGACACCAGTGGCATTCCAGAACTTCAAGAGAGTTGTGGCAGAGGTGAGTGTGGTGGCCATCACTAAGCAGAATGTGCTGGGGAAGCTAAAAGACCTTAAGTTGGATAAATCACCCAGACTGGAAGGACTAGCTAAGGAGATTGTGGGGGCATTGGTGGTGATCTTTCAGGAATCACTGGAGTTACAGACAGTCCCAGAGGGTTGGAACATAGCGAGTATAACATCCCTGTTTAAGAAGGGAGGGAGACAGAAGGCTAGCGTGATCTCGTTTGTTGGTAAGATTTTAGAGTCCATTACCAAGGATAAGATTGCAGAGTATGGTAAAATAGAACAGAGTCAGCATGGCTTCATCAAGGGGAGGTTGTGCCTGACAAATCTGATGGAATTCTTTGAGGAGGTAATAAGCCAGTTTACAATGGAGAGGCAGTGGACATTTTTAAAAATTCATTCACAGGATGCGGACATCACTAGCTAGGCCAACATTTATTGTCCAGAAGGCAGTTGAGAGTTAGCCACGTTGCTATAGTTCTGGAGTCCCATGTAGACCAGACCAGGTGAGGATGCAGATTTCCTTCCCTGAATGACATCAGTGAACCTGAAGAGTTTCTTGATAGTCAGCAATGATTTCATGGGCATCATTAGACATTTGTTCCAGTCTTCTTTTTATTGCATTCAAATTTTACAATCTGCCATGTCAGGATTTGAACCCAGGTCCCCAGAATATTACCTGAATCTCTGGATTGATAGTCTAGTGATAATAGCATTAGGTTATCACCTACCCATTTATTGATCTATTAGGAATTCCAGAAGGCATTTGACAAGGTGCCACACAGGAGGCTGCTAAATAAGGGAAGAGCCCATGGTATTAGGGGCAAGGGACTGGCATAGACGGAGGATTGGCTGCCTGGCAGAAGGCAGAGAGTAAGGATAAAGGAGTCTTTTTCAGAACGACAGCCGATGATCAGTGGAATTCTGCAGTGGTCAGTGTAGGGACCACAATTATTTACGTTGCACTTTAATGATCTAGACGAAAGAACTGAGGGCACTGTTGCTAAGTTTGCAGATGATACAAAGGTAGATGGAGGGACAGGTAGTGCTGACGAAGCAGGGAAGCTGTAGAAGGTCTTGGACATGCTAAGCCGGATGGCAAAGAAGTGGCAGATGGAATACAATATGGGAAAGTGTGAGGTTATGTATTTTAGTAGGAAGAACCAAGGCACAGATTATTTTATAAGTTGGGAAAGTCTTCAGAAATCTGAAGCACAAAGGATTTAGGAGTCGTGGTTCAGTATTATGTTAAAATGAACATGCAGATTTCATTGTTAGCTAGGAAGGCAAATAACTGTTAACATTCATTCTAAGAGGGCTAAAATACAAGAAAAGAGATACACTGCTGAGGCTGCATATGGCTTTGGTCAATCTGCATGGGCATCATTAGACATTTGATTCCAGTCTTCTTTTTATTGCATTCAATATAATATTGTGAACAGTTTTGGGCCCCATATCTATTTAAGGATATTCTAGCATTGGAGGAGATCCTGAGGAGGTTCAGAAAAATGATCCTGGGAATTAAGGTAGCGTCATATGAGGAGGGGGAGGATGTGTTGAGGATTCTTGGTTCTGTATTGATGAAGTTTAGATGGATGAAGGGGATTTGATTCAAACTTATAGAATACTGAGGGGTCTGGATAGACTGGACATGGAGAAGATGTTTTCACTACTAGAAGAGTCTAAGCTCCTCAGAATGAACGAACCGAGATGAGGAAGTAATTCTTTAGTCAGAGCATGGTTAATCTGTGAGACTCATTACCACAGAAGGCTGGTAGGCCAGGTTTATAGATCATGGAACCCCTAGAGTGTGGAAGCAGGCCAATCAGCCCATCATGTCCACATTGACCCTCTGAAGAGCATTCCACCCAGACGCACTCCATCTCTGTAATCCTGCCTTCCCATGGCTAATCCACCTAACCTACACATCCCTGGACACTATGGTACAATTTAGCATTGGCAATCCACCTAAACTGCGGATCTTTGGACTGTGAGAGGAAACTGGAGCACCTAGAGAAAACCCACGTAGATATGGGGAGAATGTGCAAGCTCCACACAGGCTGGAATCGAACCCAGGGCTGTGGCACCGTGGGGCAGCAGTGGGGCTAACCACTAAGCCACCTTGCCACACCATTGAGTGTATTTAAGATAGAAATAGATGGATTTTTGACTAGTATAAGGATCAAAGGTTACGAGAGAAGGCAGGAGAATAGGGTTGAGAAACATATCAACCCTGATCAAATGGTGAAGCAGACTTGATAAGCTGAATGACCTCCTATGTCTTATGGGATAGAGGGAGCCTGCTCTGTGGTTGGCCTTGTTGGCGCAGTGTTGTTCCCCTGTGTGTTTGGGCCTTGAGGTCCAAGGATTGCTGAGAGAGTCCTGCAAGCTCACCTTCCTCAGGAACAAAAACACAAGTTGCTGGAAGCTCAGCAGGTCTGGCAGCATCTGTGAAGAAAATATCAGAGTTAACGTTTCGGGTCTGGTGACCCTTCCTCAGCTTGGACTTCTGCAGGTTTTGGCATCGCAGTGTTATGACAGGGAATGGCCGAACCCCTCTGATAATTAAACTAAAACACAAGCCCCAATCTGTTATGATAGGAGTAGGGGGCTTTCCTCTAATAATTACCCCTTTAACACCCAGAGAAGCTCACTTTTCCACTCGTAATCTATTAAAAGAGTGGTTAAAAGAAAGAAAATCCCTGATCTCCACTTCACAAGTAACACGTAACAAATTATTTATTTAACCCAACAATGAACAAATTAACAAAATTACAAACAAACTGACAAATACCCCCTCCACTACTAACTACTTCCTAAATGGCCTAAATTCTACCAGCATGCTGTTTAAATAAAAACAAGTCTTACTAGTATACAGCCAATTAATAAGAAGTAATAAATTACAACTTAATCTCTTCAAGTTCGCACGGACTGTCTTCTGGAATATTCTGTCATTTCCACTCTCTTCACAAACACCTCTCTTCTGTTAATTCTTTCTAATTTCTTCAATGACGATTTTGAGCCAAAATACCATGCTATCTTTGATTCATTAAATGGGCTTTCTCTGAGAGCTGGATCGTGCTAACTCTGGCAGGTGGCAGTTATCTCTCTCTTTCAGATGACGGTTGGCTCTCTCTGATTTTCCAAATGCCCTTGTCTGATAAACCTGTAATGACATAATCAAATTCTTATAAATTGATTGATTTCAGGTCATCAAGCCATCAGATTTAAATTCAATTGGCTTTGAATTGCTGAGTTTGGTTTGAAATTAATTGGCCGAATTCAAACTCGTTGTTACAACATCAAAACAAGACTGTGCTGTTTTGCCTGCCATCAATAAAGCTTTTTTTTGATTCACTTTTTGAGGCTCTCTGTACTGGCAACGTCAGCTGCTGCTCACAGAGGTAATTTTTAAAAAAAAATTCTAAGTACAGACAAAGCACAAATCTCTTAAAGGAACCACACATTTTATCTTCCAGCCTTCCACTTCACAATTACTCTACCCAACTTTGTAACAATCGAGAGGAGGAAGTGAGAGGGTTGGGGCATCTCTGGAACATCCTGAGAGGGCATTATTGAGGGTCTTTCTCCCTGTGGGCACCTGCTGACACCACCGTATTTCCCTGAGAGGAAGGGGTACCTAGTGTGAGATTGTGTTACTTTGTGTCTCTCTCACTTTGTCCTTGATGGAGTGCAGGTTCATGCTCATTTCCGGCAAACACTGAGTGTGTTGGACCTGGCTCTCCATGGTAACAGCCAACTATCCCATGGACATGGCCAGACTCTGCAGACCAGAGCCTGTACGGCATTGTTAACTTTCAAGGACTCCTTCATCCTTCGCTCCAGTTAATCGACAGACTAACAAAGCTGCTTGCTGTTCCTAAGCCTTTCTGTGCATTTTGATAAGATCATTAATGGCCCAAAACATAGGATCTTCTCTGCCTGACACTGAAAAGTTGTCTGGTCTCCAGCAGGGTCATGAGAAGCAGAGACCTGGCCATCTCTTCCTCGGTCAACAGAAGAGAAACATCAGTGAAGTGTTCATCAAATTGTGCTTCCACGTCTAACCTAGAAGTGTATCACTTGAGGAACAGTCTTGGAGCTGGTGGAGCATACACGTGAATGCCTTGCCATTGCACCCTCTCAAGCTTCAGTAGCTCCTTCTTCAAAGATGGAAGTGGAGGTGAGGGTCAGCAGTAGCATGTTACTCTCACAGTGGTTCTCTGGGTGCTGCTAGTGCCAGCATAAAAGACGGAGTTAGATGTAGAACAGGGTTAAATACACAGGGATAAACCTTGTGCAGGTTAAGATTAAATAGCAATAGTGTTGCTGAGAGAGCTTTGCAGCACATTGAGACTTACTTGCTTGATTGCTCATGAAGGCTTCCTCAGCCCTTGCTCTTCTCTAGTCAACTCTGGCATTTCCTTACACGGGGTGAGGAGCAGTAGCATGAACATTGCAAAGTCCAGGCAGGGGACTTCTGCTCCTCGTGTTGTATGATTCCAGGGGATGTCGTTGGAGAGGTTGGTCACATCGTTAATGAGCTGAAGGGCGGAAGATTAAGTGAGAAAAGTCAACTGGACCCTGGTGGACCAGCTTCTGGATCTCACCGAAGAAAGCACATTGCCAAAAATAATGGAAAAAATTCAGGCCTATGTTAATATGCAACTGACCTACCTATCAGTTTAATGCATCGGGGAGGAAAACAGAAGTGGAAGGAGACACAAGTAATGAAGTGACAGAAGGCATCAGGGACAAGTAAGTCAGAGATTGCACCATCCAACTAACAATGTAAATCTAATTAGTCTCATTTCCCTGATCTTTCCCCTTTGCCCTAGTGGAAATTTTACTGACTCTGTTCCCACTGTACTTTTAGATAATACATTCCAGATTGAAACAAAGCACTGTGTAAAATAAATCTTCATCTCCCGACATCCTTTTCTTACAAATGACCATAATTCTGCATACCCTAGTTTCTGACTCTCATTTTAGATGGAACAGTTTCTTCCCGTTTACTCTACAAAACCACTCATAATTTTGAAGCCCCATCCTAAATTTCTCCTAAATTTTTCTACTTTAACAAGATCAACCAAACTCCACAAAAATGAATCTTTTATCTCTCTCTATTCTGGTAAATTAATTACATTGTATTTTCAGAATGTGAACAGTTTCTGCAAATTCAATCTTTTGCATTTATTAATTTTATAAAAGTTTGATACAATGTAATAAACAAGAAATACATCTAGTTTGATTTGGAATTTCAATTGGATGCAATGTGAAAGGTGGATTGAATTGGGTGTTGGTCAGTGGAAGCAAAGTCCTGAAGGAAAGAGTGTGAGCGCCACATTCATTACAGTGACAGCAGGGGGCAGGAGACACACATAAATCTCACAAACCCTCTGACTCTCAGAAGTGTTACAATGTAGTTAAATGCAGCTTTCCTTTTTTTTTACTGAATGTGGGTATTACTGGTTAGGCTTGTGTTTATTGCCCTTCCTTGATTGCCTTTAAGAAGAGGGTAGTGAACAATCTTCTTGAACCGTTGCAGTTCATGTGATGTAGTTACATACTGCTCTTTCCCTTAGCCCTTCTGAAGGTTGTTACTGAATTGTTTACAAGAGAGTTCCAGGATTTTGACACACCTGCAATGATGAGGGAAGATATTTCCAAGTCAGGATGGTGTGTTACTTGGAGAGCATCTTGCAGATGCTGGTATTTCCATGAATCTGCTGTTCTTGTCCTTCTAGATAAGAGAGGTTGCAATTTTGGAAAGTACTGTTGAAGAGGCATTATGGGTTGCTGCAGTGCATTTAGAGGCTACTGTGTGTTGATGATGAAGGAAGTGGCTATTGAAAGTGATGGATAGTTGTCAATCAAATTGGGTACTGTGTCCTGGTTGGTGTTGAGCATTTAGAGAGTTTTTTTAACTGCACTCATCCAGGCATTCTATCATGGTCCTGATTTGTGCCTTGTAGATGGTGGACAGGCTTTAAGAAGTGAGAAGACAACTTAGCTGCCATAGAAAACCTAGCATCTGACTTGCTCTTGTAGCCACAGTATTTATATGGCTAGTCCAAATCAGTTTCTGGTCAATAGTAGCTCCTATAGTGTTGATAATAGGGGATTCAGCAATGCTAATCTCATTGAATATGAAGAGATGGTGCATTTTCTCTTGTTGTAGGTGGACCATTGCCTGGTGTGATGCAAGGTGTGTGATTTATGTATATTTCAATATCATTTATTTTGGAGTTTGGATTTTGAACTAGGTTTGTGCATTTTGGAGTGTGTATGAGACAGTTTAATTAATTTATTGGTATTTCTGGAACCAAGACTTCTTTTAAAAACCCAAACCCATTGTCAACTTGGACAGACAATGGAAATATGTTTGCATTGTGAAAGTTTTGGGAGCTGATAGAGTAAACATTAGGAGCATTAGCATGCTTTCGACTGAGAAGAAAAGTGCAGGGAGAAACTCATAGCTTTTGTTTTCAATTCACAGGAGTGCTGGTTGAGCATAGATGCATGAAGCAGTTGATCATTGAGAAATAAGTTATAGAGAAGTTAGGAAACATGACCTCAGTATAAAGATTCTAAAGTTTGCAGACTAGGAGTGTTTGGTGAGATCCTGGAAAGGGTTATTTAAAGCTGAGAAAATCTAAGCTCAGTTGTGTGACCAATCAAGGAAAAGCCTAACAAACTCAATACTGGAAAACAAAAGAAATGGTGAAGGTAAACCTATAGATGTGTGAGAGAAGTGAACTCTCACTTGTATTTTAGTACTGTAATGTGATGGTGCTGGGATAGATTGGATTATACTCTTATTGTGTTTCAAAATCTTTCAAATTGTGTTACATGTAAATAATTTGGTTTATTCTACTTTACCGTTTTGCATGCATTTTTATTGTTAAAATCAAAACTGCAATATTGCCTGCTTGTATATCAATGAAAAACCTTCTTGCTGAATTTTAAAAAACTAGTATGATGAAGCCAGATTTCAGTCTGGAACCTGATTTGTCCAATAATAACAACATCAACTGGGATCAAAACCAACTTTCTCTCTAAACAGCACAGCTTGCACATGTACGAAGTTGCTCCAAGGTTCCACGCAACAAAATCAGTTCCGCAAGTCACTGCTGCACATGAAACTCAGAGGCCCATGCAGCTGGAAAGAAATTGGTTGTAACACTGGCATGAAAGTTAATTGTCATTTATCAGCCTCAGCCTGAATGCTGTCCAGGTGTTGCTGCGTATGGATATGAACTGCTTCAATATCTGGCAAGTTGCAAATGATACTGAACCATGTTCAATCATCAACAAGCACTCCAACATCTAACCTTATGGTGGGGATAGTGTCGTTGATGAAGCAGGATGAATCTATGAATTCCTGCAGGGATGTCCTGGGACTGAGATGACTGACCTCCAGTATTCTCAACCATCTTCCTTTAGACCAAGAATGACTCAAGCCAGTGGTATGTTCTTCACTGATTTTAATTGACTTCAGTTTTGCTGGGGTTCTTTGATGCCTTGATGTCAAGGGCTAAACTCTCACCCTAACTGTTAAATTCATAAAAAAAAGCAAACCGGACAGCTATATAAAAGGAATAAGGGATTAGGAACTGTGGTGGGTAAACAAATCTCCCTTTGACATTCAATGGCATTGCTGTCACTGAATCCCCACTATCAACATCCTCAGTGCTTCCTGTTGACCAGAAAGTGAACTGGACTAGCTATATAAATACTACGGTGAAAGGTAGGTCAGAGACCCAGGATCCTACAGCGATTAACTCACCTTCTGACACTGCAAACTCTGTCCACCACCTACAAGGCACAAGTTAGGAGGGTGATGGAATACTCTCCACTTTCTTGAATGAGTGCAGCTCCAAAAATACTTAAGAAGCTTAACACCTTCCACTAAACAGCAAGCCATTTATTTACAGCCACAATCTTCAGCACTCACGCCTTGTACCCTCGATGTACATTCGCAGTAGTGTGTACCATTAACAAGATGCACTGCAGCAATTCACCAAAGATCTTTCGACAGGACCTTCCAGACCTGTGACCTCCATCACCTGGAGGGACAAGGGTAGCAGATGTATGGAACTCCACTATTTGTTAATTGCCCACCAAGCTACACATCATCTAGACCTGGATTTTATACTCTTACCCACACGATTGCTCGGTCAAAATCCTGGAACTCCCTTCCCAACAGCACTGTGGTGTCCCTCTTCCCCATGGATTGCACCAGTTTAAGATTATTCAGTACCACTTTTGCATGGGAAATTGAGGATGGGCAATAAATGCAATGACAGCCATACCTGCATCAAATGAATGAATAGAGAACTTATAATGACATTTTTGTGCACTACTGTGGAAGTCATGCACCAATGGAGGAGTCAGCTTTCAGATGGGATACTAAACCAAGCCACCATCTTATTTTGAATGTCTTCCCTGTTTTGGGACCAATATTATTTCTCAATTCACATCACTAAAACAACAGTTTATCTGGTTATTATCACATAGCTGCTCGTGGGGTTTTGCTCAGTGAAAATCTGCTGTGGGGTATCAATTGGATTTTAGTCTTTGGATTGAAATTTCTCATTTTTTGGTAAATTGCTTTTGCCAGTGTGGTTTATGGTGGGTAGAGAAACATTAACTCGCTCAACCTGGTGGCAACTCTTTTCTCTTGTTATTGCACAGTGCAATGTGATGTGAAAGGCAGGATTTTCAACCTCAAGTCCTTTTGTATAAGTTTCAGCTTCTGACTTAGACCAACAATGATTCCTCCATTTGTCATGTTCCCTTTAGAGTTGTTTTTCCTGCTTCCACACTAACCTATTAGCCTCTTTCGTCATTTCCATTCAGCACCCTGATATAACATTTATTATCCTTGAGCCCGTGGGCTTTTCAAACTGCCACACCCTTGTCAGCCATACAATCACCTCATGTTGAAGCCAGAGTGATTGTGACTTACGAGAAATCCCCTCCTGTAGCTCCCCATCCCTTCGTATGCTCCATAAAAACCTACCATTGTGACACTGACTTAGCACGGTGCCATACAACAACACGCCAATTCCTTGCCTATATTGTTCTGAATACTGACAACCCGCTTATCTCTCCCTCTGCCCTGAAAGACAATGCAAGCCACAGAGGCTGGCACCCTACAAATCAACACAAAATGAATAAATACTAAGAAATTAAGCTCAAAGCCAGGAGATACATGTCCCTGTGAAGAAAGCAACCTGGCTGAAGCATGCAAGTCATAGGTCTCCTGAGCTCCAAAGTGAAGTCCTGAGGGGCTGAATTGGTGGTCTAATCTGTTGGTCTAAATGCATGATGATGTGGTGAGGCTAATGGTTTGGTGAATCCGGCTCGCATTGCTGAAGATTATGATGTCCATGGAAAATGTTGTGTTGAAGGTTTGCCTGGAGAAGCGAGCGATGAGCTGCTGCCAATTAACTGATCTAACATTCATGTTGAGAATCTGTACCATCTACTTTCTCAAGGAAATGGAGGAGAATTTGGAGTTGCACAGAAATAAGGTAAGGTTAGCTAATAATAAAATATAACTGAATGAAAATAAGTTGTATGCTGCTCATTAGTGAAATTCAGAGCTCATCTTGTAAAAACTTAGAGGAAAGTTGGAACTTTTTTCTCAATGTCAGGAGTCTGATTCTTTCATTGGTGCCGTACTTTATAGCCATTGCCAATATTGCTTAAGGCAATGGAATATTCCGCTCTTTATTTCTAAAAATACCCTAATGAGTTAAGATTCCTGCTGTTTCCTGCATTAACAATCCAGAATGGCTTAGAACATTTGTCCAGCTAGGAAACTGGTAAGGAACCTGAATTGAATCCTTGTTTGACTTGCAACAATTTCTCCTGGATGTTCCATACTACTCATAATGTTCCCACCCATTTCCACTGTCTCCATTGACACATCTGTTTCATCCAGTGTGTCTACATAAAACAGTTTATTGGACTTATCCATTATTGGACTTGGGATGAGTCACATTCGTTCATGTGAAGTACAGCTGCTAAACGTGGAAGTAACTGAAAAGGGCTCCGTACCTTATTTCTGAATGTAAAAAGCAATTTTACTTTTGTGCATTTCGGTCACGAACAGTTGCTTCTCAGGGGATTGGGACAGCAGTTAGTTTTTGGAACTTGCCCAGTGTCAGGGTTAGCGTTCCCGAAGGAGCGATTGTCTTCCTCCTTCCATACGCTGCTTCTTTATTTTGAAGAAGAACAGGCAAAGTCTCTCTGTTTTCCTGGTCAATATTTAGTGCTCAATCAATGCCACTGAAGCAGATTATCTAACTGTCATTATGTTGCTGTTTGTGGGACCTTTCTTTGGGCAGGATTGCTACTGCATGCTTTACATTACTATCATTGCAATGCATTTTGTGATGTCCTGACGCTATAACTTCAAGCTCTTCTTTTCCTACTTCTCATCTTGTCTTCAGTGTGTTTCTACAAAAAGACAGCACAGAGGTTTCCTGTTGGTTCAGCTCTTTGCACTGATTTTACAGCCATTACTATGCTGATGGAATTCAAATTAGCATAACTAGGAAACTTCTATCATTATCCCTGTACAGACCAGTGGTAGATATAAGCTATTTTTCTTAAAATTTGCAATGAAGTATTAACTATCTCAAGCAAATACTGCATCTAATAGAAGGCATCAAAACAATTGTAAACCTTGTAATGCACGCTGATCCAACTTTGATCAGGCAAGAGAATGCTAGATACAGTGGATTATCTAACTGTTCTAAGTTTAGAGTTGTAAACTACTTTCACAAAAAGTAAAATTCTTGTCTCTTACAATAACTGAACATTAAAGAATAAGGGATCAAAATTTAAGCGTTAAAACTCCCAATGATATTCAGGAAATGTTAGCTTTCTGTATACCTTTCTCAGAGGGAGAATTTTAACAGCTATACCTGCTGAAATGAACTGCACCTGAGACACTCCGTGTATTGTAAGAGCACAGAGATCATTGTGCATTGCTAATCTAGAGATACCACAGGAGATTACTTTTTCCTCCTTTGATTGTTGAATTGGGGAACAATTTACATTACAATGTATAATTTTGACTGTCCTGTTTGATTAATTTAATATTCAATTTTAATCGCCTTAAAATTACCCCAGATATTTCTCCCTTAGAAATTAATTTAAATGTATCACTTCCCATTCTGGCAGTGCTAAGGCTAAAATCACGAGTTGTATTATATTGACTGCTCTGTAATTTCTGCTTGAGTGTAAGTTACACTATGTAGTATACATATGTTGCTTGCCTGCTGTAGGAATAAATTAATACCATTCTCCATTACTGGTTTCCTCCACATTGTCAAATCCTTCCACTAGTAATCTAAGCTTCTTACAGCATGTGGGAAGGATCCCACACACATTTTTCCAAGCATCTGATTCCAAGTCCTATTTTGGCTTCAATAACATGGCTAAATTTCCACAGGATGCATATGAACTCTTATCGGTTTACCATGTCTGTAGCATGAAAATGTGACTGAAATATTAAGCTTCCAGAAAGTCATAATTTATTTGATGTTTTGAAACAATTTTAAAGTTTGACCGTGGGGGAGTTCAGTTGGAGTTGTGCCAACCAGATGGAGTTTTTCAGAATATTGGAACAAGGACAAGGGTGTGGGCTTGTAGGGGTGACTTTTGTAAAATTCTTTCTGCAATGCAATGTTCTGTGTCCTTTTTGGAGTTTACAAACATATACAGAATTCACAGTCAGGGAAAACAGATCCATCTCTGTTCCACATCAAAATAGCCATAGCCTCATGGTTAAATAGTTCATTTCCTAGCTAATTATTCCCTGTTACCCAGCACTTTCTGTTGGTCAGTCCACCGAAGTTAGCTAATTAGCAACAACAACTTAGATTTATATGGCACCTTTAAAGTAGCAAGATGTCCCAAGTCATTTCACCAAAACATTATCGCACAAAATTTGATCTGTTTGAATCTAAGTATCCTTGTCATTGCTAGAAGAATATCTGGGATATTGTCATCTTAGCCTGTATGAAATCAATTCAAAAATCTATAAGCAATTCTATTCAAAGTTTGGGACATTTATCTTATGCAATAATAGAAATTTTAGCATGACTTTTTCAGTTGCTCTAGTTTTTGAAGTATATCCCAAGGGCCTTTGGCCTGACTCAATGTAGAAGATTCACAGAGAACACTAGATAAGTGTACAAGATATGTCATTAATGGAATAGAAAACAGGTCATGTCTTCTATCCATTGTATAACAATAGGTAATATAAGCCTCAAATGTAGTATATAAATGACTTAAATGCTATAAACCTTTTGCATTTTTGCTGGGAGGTAGAGGGGTGGAGGGCGTGTAGGGGTGGATGTGAAGATACAAGGGTTGGACACATTCCACACAAATGCAGTTCACATTTAAAAGTGCATCTGCCTTCAGCAATTTTCATCACTGAAGTTTCTGAAAAGTCACTCGTGTGCTTTATGAATTTGAGGAAAATATCTAAACCTATCGGAGGTCTTTGGAAAGGCCAGATGCCCCTTTGGGATTGCTAATATGTGAATATGTGTTGAAAAGCGGGTTGACAGTTCCAAGTGGTTATAAATGGATAATGCGGGTACGAATACAATATTTTGAATGATCAATTTAATGTTGTGGTCAAGCAACCATGGGCCCAAAATTTGATATTCTAAATTGACCTAATTTGGGAGAAATCAGGCCTGACAGAAAATTGGCCAAACTCAATCAACCAACAGCTATCACAACAGAGAAAAGTAAAAACCAAGATCAAAGAGGTCACAAAGGTTCAATGAGAACCAATTACAACCAGCCTGAGGGTTATGTGTTGGAGAAGTATCGATCAGATTTTCTGACACCTTGATTTCCAGCCAGTGCCCAAGGACGTGCTCTTTACACGTCTCCAACACGGCACAGCGAGGGGTGTTGGCGCAACCCCATTGGATGCTTTGAATCCCACCAACGATCTGATTGGCCAAAGGCCACAGAACATTCTGGAAGGTCTGGAGTGAGGAGAGATAAAAGCACATATCTGGAAGCTACACCCTCAGTGAAGACTTGCAGCTAGTCTTGTGGTGGAAGACCATGCAGCAACCGAAGGAGACCCACGAGACCCACCTTCATGGAAGAGAGCCAGCCCTATGTCAGAGAGGAAGGAGATTCCAGCAACCCAGCTCAAACATACGAATCACTGCAGGTAAGATCTTTTCTCAGATGGATGGAGATAGTAGGATGGAGACTCAGATAGAAAGTAAAAATTGTGGCAATTTGAGAAATGCTCATATGGTGTTTTTATTAAGAAATATTTTGTTAATAAAATTGAGTTGAACTGCAAACCGAATTCTGTATCCCTTTGTGCACCTCACCGACAAGAGCACTTGGCTAAAGTGTTTTTAATACATAAACTGGTCGAGATGTTCAAAGCATGGACAACATTTGTGTCCCATTTCTGTAGAAGGGTCCTGACCCGAAACGTCAGCTTTCCTGCTCCTCTGATGCTGCCCGGCCTGCTGTGTTCCTCCAGCTCCACACTGTGTTCATAGATCATAGAATCCCTACAGTGTGGAAACAGGTCCTTTGGCCCAACAAATCTACACTGTCCCTCAGAGCATCCCACCCAGACCCATCCCCCTAAACACCACCTAACCTACACATCCCTGAACACTACAGGCAATTTAGCATGGCCAATCTACTAATCTGCACATCTTTGGACTGTGGGAGGAAACCCATGCAGACACAGGGAGAACGTGCAAACTCCACACAGACAGTCACCCGAGGGTGGAATGGTACCCGGGTCCCTGGCGCTGTGAGGCAGCGGTGCTAACTACTGAGCCTCTGTGCTGCCCCTGTTACTTACGTCCCTAGATGGTCTTCGATTAGAAGTGTTTGTATAACTTCTGAAATTGAACCCCACCAACCATGAGCTCTCGGACATCGAGCCTGAGCCTGAATTAAGGCAGCTACTCCATGTGATGGCCAGGATTCAAGTGGGTGAAAAAGGGTGAAGGTTTGCAAACAGTGATCGAGCCATAAAGCAATCGCATGTGACATGAAGAGGACAAACAGCCAGAGTTCCGAGTGACAATAGTCCAGAGTACAGGTGCAATTGGGTGGGAATTTAGTGAGAATTGGACCCTGGTCCCATTCATCTCCGGTGTTCTTGGGCGAACCCTCGTGGGAGGTAGAGAGAGCAGAGTGAGTCAGAGTTAGTATAGGATCACAGACCCATGGAAAAGGAAGTGCTACACTACTACAGGATCAGGGACCTAGAGAAAACAGAGGCAAAGAATCGGAATAGAGGGTCAGAGACCCATGAGGTGATGAGAAGCCAGATATTGGGATTGGGGACCCACAAGAAGCTAGAGTAGTGTCAAGAATCCGTGAGATAAAAGACAGTGGAAAGGGTTGGGGACCCAGAGTTGCAGAGAAGCAAAAAGGCAGCTAATACCAGGTCAGTAACCCCAAGACAGAGAGAACAGTAAATTAAATGACAAGAGAAATGACACAGTGTCCAGGGTGGGAGGAGGTATGAAGAAAGTATCTAAATAAGAACTGGCCCAGGTAGGTCAACCATTGTAGTGAGCAGAAACAGAAATGGGGAACAGAAATGACAGGAGGCAGTGTGGAAAGCTGAAGGGACGTGTGCTTTAAACCTCAATTAGGCTGCAGTGATAGCAGGTTACATGGAGCAGCTGTGAGGTAGACAGTGGGAGAGGTAAGTAAGGAGCTGGGAGAAGTGAAGTAGGAACTGGAGAAAGTAAGAATCAAAGCAGCAGAGCCAGATATGTGCATTTGGGATACTAAAATCAGATGAGGATCATGATTTTGGGATAGACTGGGAGGAAATGGAAGAACAAGTGAAGACTGGGGACACCCACCTCCCTATTCAGGGATGGGGTAGATCTTTCAGCACCCCTGGAATCTTACCTGCCCTGATGAATCACTGACCACAACATTAGGATGTCCGGAACAATAATCCAATTACTCATAAAACCCTGTTTACAGCAGTACAATTGGTGGAGATAGCAAGATGTATCCCATATTTGAGCCCACAGCTGACCTCCAAATGTTTTTTGACAGCATCCTCCAATAAAGGATTCTCCACAGCTTTGATGCTATCAAGGAGGTAAAATTAATGTGAATGTTACTGAGCCCTGTGATCCATTCGGACCTAATCCTGCGAATGGGGGTGGAGGGGAGCTGCAGGTCATTAAAAGCAGCAATCCTAGCCACTGTAAGATCCAATAGAGATTATCTCAGTGTAGATAGTACAAGTTTTCCAGCCAGGAATATTCCTGTCCCCTAAATATTCAGGTCTCCACTTGATGGTGGACAAGGTCAGCATGTCTGTGGACAGAAGTTTGCTAGATACTGGGAAAAACATTAATCAGTCAAAGGCCCACAGAGCCCAAAACTCCACATGCTCCACAGGGAACTGGGGGAAGTGGACTTTAACCTGAGTCCTGATCCAGACTCCAGACTAGTCACTGATTCAGTCCAAGTTCTAATTCCCGATCCTTATCTACGATCAGACCCAGCTACCAATCTGGGCTGGGATCCTGGACCAGCCCCGGACAGGGACCCTCCTGAGGCTTCAATGTCGGGAACTGAACCACAGCTGGTCCCAGCCAGAAGATACAGGCCTGGGCATGGAGCAGCCCTGAAGCTAAAGGGATGGTTAGAGACACTCCATCCTAGAAAGCATCCTATGCAGCACACTAGGCCAAAAACAGAGACTGTCCCATTCTGAAAGCAGTCATTCGTGCACAGCCAGACAGACAGACACAGACATACACACAGACACACAAATGCACACACAGACAGATGGACACACACCGATGCAATATACACACACACACGCACACATGCATGCAAACTTGAACATCGTCATAAATCTCTGCTACCACTGTAGCACAAATCTTACCAGTCTATTCTGATCATATAAGGTCTCAGGACCATACACAGTCCTAGATAGCCATTAGCATCATTTTCTCCTTTTGGCCATTTTCATCTTGTCATCGAAATTTTAAACATCTGGATCACTGATGGTGCAACGCCAATGCATCAAACCACTTCAGACACGGCACTTTGGATTAACTAATGTTGGGCTTTGAGTGGGCCTTACACACACAATTGACTGAAAAAGGGAGTTGGGATAATTCAATTAAAGAAAATTTTGGGAGGAGTTTGGCCAATTGCAGTCCAGACGAGACAGAGTTAAAAACGTCTCCACAGAAGGATGGGAGGGATCTAAACTTGGTCAGATTTTATATAAGGATAATAACAGATACCATCTTGATCCCCTCTCCAGGATGATGACATACAGCCTGTTGGTCTACATCATCAGCTAGATTGGCAGGATGCGATCATCAGAAGGGCTGATTGGGTACACATATCCTGGCTCTGTATGGCCTGCCCCACTGGAGGCAGATGATTGTGAGGATGGTGTTTGTGGGTTCATTCCAACAAATTCATGATGTTCAGGTGTAATAACCAATGGGTTGTGTATTGGTGGACAAAAGGGAGCTTTGATTATTGCTACATGAGCACAGACACCATGGAATAACTGGTGGGATTTTTCCAAAAACGGATGGATAGAAATGGGAAGTTTGGCTATCGGCCCAGGAAAAGGGCTAGAAATTGGGCAACGTTGCCCCAGGAAGGTCATGGGGAGGTCATGGGTCATTTCTTTCCTGCAAGGAATTAGAAATGGACTAAAGCCAGCCAATAGTGCACTCCTACAAATGCACCCGAGGACTACCCCAGGACCATAAAATGGGGTGGTTGTAAAACACACAGACAAAACTCTGTGTAACAACATACAAGTCAGTGCTTATGGTGCTTATGGTGTTAGATATATCTGGAACTCAGCTGCCAGAATGGTGCCCTTCCCATCTTCGGAAATGGTACTTGTGTTTAACCCACTTGCTATTTGAAGGGAAAACAGGGATTGACATAGGGTATGCGAGACCTAAGCCAGTGGGGTGTAGCAAAAGTGATGCATTGAATAATTTGGCAACAGCAGGAGTGTCCACAGTCAACTCGAAATTTGGCTAATTCAGATAATCTCAGACTTTGAACCCAGCAAATTAACAGACCCTGAATAAAATTAATTTGGGCAGTCAGTAAATGCCAAGAGGGGTCTGAAAGAAAATCAAACAGACCAGCACCTGGTAAAGGTGCTGGAATTGCACACCAGGACCATAAGCAAAATCGTCCAGGGACAGATAGATAATGACGGTAGGCAACAGGACCTTGTGCAGCATCTACGGCCAGTGGATGATTGAACGGTTGCGAGAAAACCTAAAACATACTAAGCAAGGACAGGTCCCCTCTTGGTTCAGTGATGAGCACTTGTTTTGTGGAAAGAGACATACCAATATTTCGAATGATCAACTATGCAACTGACCAAGGTCTGGTTTACCAGTGATTGTATGGGGACCCCAGGAAAGGCTGTGGTGGTGGTACTGGGATCCTGGTCACAACGCCTAATCAAAATGGGCAACAGTCCTCAAGGTGGAAAATATCAGCATTATCTGAGAGGGAGAATGGTTAGAATACGATGGCACCCTTCCATATGCTGTTGAGAAAGAGGGAAGGCTCATAGGTTCCACTCTGATAAATGTCACTGGAAGAAAGAAGTAATTGTATGCCCTTAATCCGTACATTCAAATAAACATGCCTTGTATGATTTTTGGACAAACGCCATTCTAAACTGTGCTGTAGAGATCTGGAGCCTGAACACAGACATCACCAGGGTAGCATATAAGGGAAAGGGAGAATACTGCATCACAACTTCCTAAAAACACAACCAATATGGGACCTTCACAGGTAACATCCGAAACACCACCTTTTGTACATGCTACTCATACCAGCCAGGGTAGGCACAAGCAAACTCAGAGACATCCACAGGAGGAGTGAGATCTTTGTCAATGTCAGTGACAAACTCAGACAAAACTTTAGGAGATTACTGGAAGAAGTACAACACTGGCATTAAACTTCTACCAGAAACATTATAGCAGGTCTGGACACAATTGTTAAACACATGAAGAGGTTTTGCTGTTAGTCATCAGGCAAAATAAATTCATTAGGGTATCAGGGAAACCAAAGTGACTAATTGATGGAGAGAGATAGTAGGAACTGCAGATGCTGGAGAATCTGAGATAACAAGGTGTAGAGCTGGATGAACACAGCAGGCCAAGCAGCATCAGAGGAGCAGGAAAGCTAACATTTCGAGCCTAGACCCTTCTTCAGAAAATGGCCGAAACGTCAGCCTTCCTGCTCCTCTGATGCTGCTTGGTCTGCTGTGTCCATCCAGCTCTACACCTTGGTATCTCTCCTCATCAAATGCAGTGTTTTAGTTTCTATATACCCTGAAGTCTGTAATAAATAGTTGCAATTGCAGCATGGACCCTGAGGTTTGCTCATGGTGGATGCTGAGTATGAAGGTGCAAAGGCAAACTGTAATGAGTGGGGCAGGTTGGCTTGGTGTGATTTTGGACTAAGTTGATATGTGAACTATAGTAGGACTTGAGATAAGTAGGGTGCTATAGATTGGCATGGAGGGGATGAGGGTTCATGGAGGTGGAGAGGCATTAGTTGGCACAGATGAGTCATGTACACAGGTGACGGAGTGTAAGGAGAGAGTGATAGATATCCTTATAGGGTCAAAGTTTCAAAGCATCAAAACAGGCTTTTTAGACGGCCCAGATTGTCGTTTGGACTTTACTGTGGCTGTCTACAGGAGGTTTCTGGTTCTGCAACTCCAGTCAGTACCCACAGACCCCACCATCCCCTAGAAAACAATCCAAAACAAAAACTATTTGGGAAGTTGTTCCCAGTTCAAATTTGTGTAGTTGGGAATTCCAACTCAGAACCAAAAATTTGGACCAATGTAGTCATGGGTCATGATGTTACCTTTCAAGGTGGAATTTGTGAGCTAGGTCATTTCCTGATATAATGATCCTATGTCCTGCTAGGCAGTATCTCTCTCAGCTATTTTCATTGTGGGGTTGAGGGGGATAGCAGGAATCAGGACCAGTGCCTACTAAAGTAGGATGGAAGCTGAACTGGAGGTGAGCAAATGCTGAGAAAGCCTGCCTTGGCTGTCTGGGTCATCAACTTTCTACACCATGTCTACGCCTATCCATGGTCCCCAATTTCCATTCACTGACTTCCATATCCGCTCACCCCTCCATGAAGCTACTATACACTCTATGTCAACTCACTCATCTCCACAGACCTCCAACCCCAAGCCCACCCCATAGCCAAATGTCCCCATGCCTCTCGCGCACCACCTCACCTTCTCATGCTAACTCACCTAGTATTTAGTGTGTACAGAACTTTTCAGCTCTACAATAACAGTGGGTAGTCTTTGAGATATTCATGAAACTATCATAATAAACACAATCAAAAACTGTTTCAACAAAGCATTATCATGTTAAGGGCTGATAAATGGTCACAGCTATTAAACTCAGCCCTCTTGCAAGTGTATTGGAAACCCCTACTGAGGTAGATCCATTACTGTTTGGAAGAAGGCCACTCAGCCCATCGAGTCTACACTGAATCTCCGAGCAACATCCCACTACCCTATCACTCCACATTTCCCAAGGCCAATCCACCTAACCTGCAGATCCTTAGACTGTGGGAGGAAACCAGAACATCTAGTGGAAACCCACGCAGACACAGAGAGAATGTGCATACTCCACACAGACAGTCACCTGAGGGTAGAATCAAACCCGGCTTCAATTTTATTATGAATCTATTATTATAGCTTAAAGTTTGGATAGGCATTCATAATGGGATTCCATGGCATAATGTAAAACTTTAAATAAAGAAATCCATGTGTAAACTGAAATGATGCAGGTTAGTTTTAAACAAAAGTTAAAATTTCAGTCAACTTTGGACATGTAAATACATTTGGGAGGGTAATGGCTGATGGTGAGAATTTGACTTTGCTGGAATCCCACCTGATTTCTTTCTTCCAAATAACAAAAGTAAAGATGGTCGCCCTTGCTATCCAGATCAAAGTTAGGGAAGCTATCACTGTGCCACCAAACCCCATTGTAGACTGAGATTGATTGAGATTGATTCTTGCGATTAACTTAATTATTACATCATGTGACTCAGAAGACAGAAGAAAGAAGATTTAATGGACTATTTTCTTTTTTATCTATCAATTAAAATAGATTAATTTACTTCAACTTTAAACAACCAATGTAAAATGTCTTGCTTAAACTTTTGTAAGTGGCTGATATGCTTTTGATTTTGTAAGTTTCAGGATTGTGCATACATAACCTGATTGACTTTCTTAAAAATGCTTTTCTGGCTCTCCTTTGGCAAGCTGCAATATATTAGCAAGAATTGGATCAATTCCTAACTGCACAAAGAACAATGAAATATAGCTTGCAATAGAAAAAGGATCTTCAAGAAACTCAAATCAGATCATGCATTAAAAAATGAATGATTGAGTGAGCTGAACAATGCTTTCTCTGTCTTAAATTATTATGTTCTTGTATTTGTATGGATGTACGTGCTTAATATTCCATAATTCTTTCACTTGATAAATCTTCTATTTCAGTTTAATACGATTCATTTTCAGAATTTTGCTAGTAGCAATTCAGAAGGAATTATAGTGTCATATTTATGAGAGAGACACAAGTCGCCAGCTTGAGAAATAACCTACTAGAGTATAATCTGTAATAATGGAAAGGTAGGGTACAGTTAATCATTTCTATGATCTTATGAGACACAATATTTTCTGAAGTGCACTTTTATAATGGGCATAGTTTAATATTTCAGACTTAAAACCTTCATTGCACTCTCTACATAACCAGAACACCCATTTTCCAATAAGGAGACCAAAATTGCACATAATACTCCAGGTCTGATCTCACCAAGGCCCTCTATAACTACAGCAAGACATCCCTGCTTTTGTACTTGAATCCTCTCACTACAAAGGCCAATATACCTTTTGCCTTCTTCACTGTCTGCTGTACCTGCATGCTTACCCTTAGTGACTGGTACACAAAGACACCCAACTCTCATTGCACCTCCCACTTTCCCAATTCAATGCCATTCAGTAATTATAAAATCCAACATTTTCCTAGCCACCATCAGTTCTGTGGAGGGTCACTGGACCAGAAATGTTAACTCTGATTTCTCTCCATAGATAGGGATATAAGGCAGGATTTCAGGGAGCTAGGGTGGAAGCTGAGAGCTATAACAATGAGAGCTTGTTATCTCTGGCTTGTTACCCGTGCCACGTGATAGCGAGGCAAAGAACAGGGAGAGATATCAGCTGAACACGTGGCTGCAGGGATGGTGCAGGAGGGAGGGTTTCAGGTATATGGATAACTGGGGCTCATTCTGGGGAAGGTGGGACCTCTACAAACAGGATGGTCTTCACTTGAACCAGAGGGGTACTAATATCCTGGGTGGGAAATTTGCTAGTGCTATTCGGGTGGATTTAAACTAGCTCAGCAGGGGCATGGGAACCTGTGGTATAGTTCCAGTACACAGGAGGATGAGAGTAGGGAGGACATGGACAGGATTTCACCGTCACAGGAGTGTGCTGGCAGACAGCAAGCTGATTTGAAGTGTGTCTACTTCAACGCCAGGAGTATCCGGAATAAGGTAGGTGAGCTTGCAGCATGGATAGGTACCTGGGACTTCGATGTTGTGGCCATTTCGGAGACGTGGATAGAGCAGGGTCAGGAATGGATGTTGCAGGTTCCAGGGTTTAGATCTTTCATAAAGATCAGGGAAGGTGGTAAAAGAGGGGGAGGTGTGGCTTTGTTAGTCAAGGACAGTATAACGGTGGCTGAAAGAACTTTTGACGAGGACTCGTCTACTGAGGTGCTTTGGGCTGAGGTCAGAAACAGGAGAGGAGAGGTCACACTGCTGGGAGTTTTTTATAGGCCTCCACAAAGTTCCAGGGATGTGGAGGAGAGGATCGGCAAAACGATTCTGGGCAGGAGTGAAAGGAGCAGGGTGGTCATTATGGGAGACTTTAACTTACCCTACATTGACTGGAAATGCTATAACTCTAGTACGTTGGATGGATTGGTTTTTGTCCAATGTGTGCAGGAGGGTTTCCTGACACAGTATGTCGATGGGCCGACAAGAGGGGAGGCCGCACTGGATCTGGTACTTGGTAATGAACCAGGCCAGGTGTTTGATTTAGTGGTAGGTGAGCACTTTGGAGAGAGCGACCATAATTCGATTACGTTTAGTTTATCAATGGAAAGGGATAGGAACATGCCACTGGGCAAGAGTTATAGATGGGGGAAGGGCAATTATAATGCGATTAGGCAAGACTTAGGAGGGATAGAATGGGGTAGCAAAATGCAGGGGATGGGGACAATCGAAACGTGGAGCTGGTTTAAGGAACAGATATTGCGTGTCCTTGATAGGTATGTCCCTGTCAGGCTGGGAGGAAGTGATAAGGTAAGGGAACCGTGGTTTACAAAAGAAATTGTATCTCTTGTTAACTGGAAGAGGGAGGCTTATGTGACATTGAGACGAGATGGTTTAGATGAGGCGATGGAGAGTTACAGATTAGCTAGGAAGGATTTAAAGAGAGAGTTAAGAAGAGCAAGGAGGGGACATGAGCAGTCATTAGCAGGTAGAATTAAGGAGAACCCTAAAGCTTTCTATAGGTATGTGGGGAATAAAAGGATGGCTAGAGTAAGAATAGGGCCAGTCAAAGACAGAAGTGGGAAGTTGTGTGTGGACCCTGTGGAGATCGGAGAGGTGCTATACAAATATTTCTCATCTGTTTTCACTCAGGAAAAGGAGAATATTGTAGAGGAGAAGACTGAGATACGGGCTATTAGACTTGAAAGGATTGAGGTTAGTAAGGAGGAGGTTATCAATCCTAGAAGGTGTGAAGGTAGATAAATCCCCTGGGCTGGATGGGATTTTTCCGAGGATTCTCTGGGAAGCTAGGGAGGAGATGGCGGAGCCTTTGGCCTTGATCTTTGAGTCGTCATTGGCTACAGGTTTAGTACCAGAGGACTGGAGGATTGCAAATGTTGTGCCCTTGTTCAAGAAGGGCAGTAGAGATGGCCCAGGTAATTATAGGCCAGTGAGCTTTACATCTGTTGTAGGAAAAGTTTTGGAAAGGATTATAAGAGATAGGATTTATAATCATCTAGCAAGCAACAATTTGATTGGAGATAGTCAACATGGATTTGTCAAGGGCAGGTCGTGTCTTACAAACCTCATTGAGTTTTTTGAGAAGGTGACCAAGCATGTGGATGAGGGTAGGGCAGTTGACGTGGTGTACATGGACTTCAGTAAAGCCTTTGATAAGGTTCCACATGGTAGGCTATTGGAGAAAATGTGGAGGCATGGGATTGAGGGAGATTTAGCAGTTTGGACTAGTAACTGGCTTTCTGAAAGAAGCCAAAGAGTGGTGGTTGATGGAAAATATTCAGCCTGGAGTCCGGTTACTAGTGGTGTGCCACAGGGATCTGTTTTGGGACCACTGCTGTTTGTCATTTTTATAAATGACTTGGACGCAGACATAGGTGGATGGATTAGTAAGTTTGCAGATGACACTAAAGTCGGTGGAGTGGTGGACAGTGTGGAAGAATGTTGCAAGTTGCAGGGAGACTTGGATAAACTGCAGAATTGGGCTGAAAGGTGGCAAATGGAGTTCAATGCAGATAAATGTGAGGTGATGCACTTTGGGAAGAATAATAGGAAGGCAGAATACTGGGTCAATGGAAAGATTCTTGGTAGTGTGGATGTGCAGAGGGATCTTGGTGTCCAGGTACATAGATCCCTGAAAGTTGCCACCCAGGTTGATAGTGCTGTTAAGAAGGCATACGGTGTGTTAGGTTTCATTGGTAGAGAGATTGAGTTCCGGAGCCGTGATGTCATGCTGCAACTGTACAAAACGCTAGTGTGGCCTCACTTGGAATATTGCACACAGTTCTGGTCGCCCCATTACAGGAAGGACGTGGAAGCATTGGAAAAGGTGCAGAGGAGATTTACCGGGATGTTGCCTGGTCTGGAGCGAAGGTCTTATGAGGAAAGGCTGAGGGACTTGGGTCTGTTCTCATTGGAGAG
>JAHRHZ010000111.1:8374396-8466088 GCA_024137785.1 Ginglymostoma cirratum | reverse complement strand
GGTTTAGGCCCGAAACGTCAAGTTTTCCTGCTCCTATGATGCTGCTTGACCTGCTGTGTTCATCCAGCCCCATGCTTGTTATCTCGGATTCTCCAGCATCTGCAGTACCTTTTATCTCTTAGTAGATAGATATGGGTGAGATCTAAAGAATGTGAAGGAAAGCTTAGAACAGGAGGAACTGGGTGAAGAGGCAGAACTGGAATTGTGGGAATAGATAGCCAAAGCTGGGCAGTAGGTCAGACACTCATGAGATGCTAGCAAAGAAGGTCTGTTGAAACCGCACAGATTGGGAAACTTAGACCATGCTGGAGACTGGCTAATGTCTAGAATAAGGCATAAGTGCGAGAGAGAAAGCTAGCATTTTTTAAAGCCAGCCAGGAGATAGCAGGGATGGGCAGATTTGTTATCCAGTAGCCTAATGGCATTCAGGGCACCACAATGTAGAAGAAATGGGTGAAATGCATATGAGTTAATGGACAAAAAGAGATTGCCAGGGAATGTTATGACTGGTGCTGAGGAGGTAGGACCCATAAGAGAAAGAGTTAAATGACTTGTAAGAAGGTTGTGCAAGCAGCTGAATAGATTGAGACAAGAACTTAGGGATCAGCAGATCATACATGACAAGGCAGGAGCAGAACAGGTCGAAGTATCTAGTGTAGAAAGTGAGAATTTGTGCCAAAATGGAAGGGACCTTATGACGTCATCATAGTAAATAATATGTATTCCTTCATAGACAAAAATGGGATAGGGTATTAGAAGAAAAAAACCCCAAAGATCTGCGGATGCTGGAGATCAGAAACAAAATCGCAAATCACTGAAAAAACTCAGCAGATCCGGCAGCATCTGTGGAGAGAAAACAGAGTTAATGTTTCAGGTCCAGTGACTCTTCTTAAGAACTGATTGTAGCTGGGAACAGGTTGGTATATATACTAGAGAAGAGGTGGGGGGAGGGTGAAAAAATAAAGAGGGAGATGGAGCCCAGATACAAAAAAGAACTGTTGGGCAAGCTCAGGCCTGGGAGAATGAATAGCTGCTAATGTGGACTGTTAGTGGCTAAAAATGGGTATTGGAAGCAGTGGTTGCAATTGGAATAAGTTGGCCGACTGATTTATGATTTTCAGAACAATTAATCATAGGAATAATTGAACTGTGCTAGCCTGAGTAGTGGCATATATTGTGCAGATACTAACTGCTTCCCCAGTATCTCCTGAGGAGCTCTGTTCCTAGGTTCTGAGGGGAAATATTCTTTCACCATTTACCCTGTCAAATGCCTTAAGAATCCTATATGTTTCAAAGAGATCAAATGAGTAGAGTCACAACTTGTTTAACCTTTGCTCATAAGATGATACCAGGTATCATCCTAGTGAACCTTCTCTGAACTGCCTCCAATGAAATGATGGCTTTCCTTAAGGGTACCAAAACTGCTGACTGCACTCCAGATGTGGTCTCACCAGTCTCTTGTACAGTTGCAGTAAGGCTTCCCTACTCTTATACTCTAATCCCCTTTAAATAAGGGCCAACATTCATTAACCTTCCTGACTACCTGCTGCACTTGTGTGCTAGCATTCTAAGTTTCGTGTACACCCAAGTCCCTTTGTGTTGCAGTTTTCGGCAGTTTTTTCTCCATTTAAATACTCTGTTCTGCTCTGCTTGAATTTAGCTTCCACGTGCTCCACTTGGTGATGCTTACATGGATGCTTCTTCTCCAGTTTATGCATTCGAAGACAAGCGATTCCCATGTATTGGTAGGAAGGTTACATTTGTTTAGACAGGCTTTTGGAGTGCCCTTGTAGTGTTTCCTGTCTTCCTAGTGAATGCAAACCATTGCGGAGGTCAGAGTAGAGTCTTGTGTCAAGCATGCAGACAACACGGCCCACCATTTGCACCTAATCGTAGGTAACTATTGCCTTGATACTAGGGATATTGGCTTAGGTGAGGACACTCACATTGGTGTGCCTATTCTGCCAGTGGATTTGCAAAATTTTCTGAAGGCAGAGCTGATGATAACTCACCAGGGATTTGAGGTGTCTGCTGTACATGGTCCATGTGTCTGATGCATATAAGTGGGTGGGACCATGGCTGCTTTGTAGATGATTAGCTGGGTTGTGGTGTCAGACTTTGAACACTCTGCTCCTCAGGCATCTGAAAGCTAGACTCGCGCATTGAAATCGAAGTTGCATTTCATTGTCAACGTTTGTTTGCACTGAGAGGAGGCTCCTGAGATATGGAAAATGATCCATCTTGTCCAATGACTCACTGTAGATTTTGATGGTTGGGGGTGGGGAGGCAGTGTTGTGTAGCAGGCACGCGCTGGTAGAGAACCTTTGCTTTTTGAATATTTAGTCCAAGGCCCATTTTCTCATATGCTTTGGCGAATGCATCGATGATGGTTTGTAGCTTGGCCTTTGAGTGTGTGCACATGCAGATGTTGACTATGTACAGCAGCTTGATGACAGAGGCTGAGGTGGTCTAGGTTCTGGCCAGGAGGCATTAAAGGTTGAACAGTTTCTCACTTGTCCTGTGGGTTAGCTCCAGTTTGCACTTTTATCGGGTTCGTGGTGGATCATTGGTGAGGTTCACAGCTTGCACGTCGTCATGAAGCAGGCAGCGAATGGTAATGAATTTCTGCGGGCAACCCAATTTGAGAGATTGAAAAAGGTTGTGCACAGAGGTTAGTGCTGTTCCCTGCATGTTTCTTGATTTTCAGAGCACGACAAATCCATGTCTCTTGATGGGGAAAAGCTGCATTGAGGCTCTAGTAGGAGCTCTTCAATCACTGGATGCAGACATTTGAGGAGGATTCTCACAATGTCCTTTCCTGTAGTGGACAGTAGTGAAATCTCTGTAACTTCTACAGTTGAACCTGTTTCCTTTCTTGAAAATGGTTATAATTACAACATCTCTGAGATGTCCCAGTAGGTCCTCTTCCTTCCAGACCAAGGCGATGAGGATGTAGATTTGTGACAAGAGTGGCCTTCTGCTATATTTAAGTACTTCAGTGAGGATTCCAGCTGGGCTGTAGGCCTTGTTGTTTCTCAGCTGTCAGATAACTTTCTCAACCTCTCGAGGTTGGAGGTGTATCAACAGTGATGGATGGTATGTTGCGGAATGGTGTTGAGAGCACCTGCGTTGAGGACTGTGTCTTGGTTGAAGACATCCTCAAACTGCTCTGTCCAGTGGGTGTTGACTGCCTATCGGTCTTTGATGAGCGACTCTCCATGTTTGGTTCTCAGTGGAGTAGGTCCCTGGGCACTTGGACCATAGATGGCTTTGATTGAGTTGAAGAAGCGTCACACTTCATGGTTGTACACCAGTTGCTGAGTTTCCTGTGCTCTTTCCAACTACCATCTATTCTTTTGGTTACAGGTTCTTTGGGATGTGACCTTATATCATTCGAGTTTGCATGTACACCATTCTGGTAATCCTGGTAAAGGATGACCATGTTGAGGAAGGACTAATGCGGATGCTGGAATCCTACCCTCAATTATCCTTAAAGGCATAATAAATATCTCCATCAACACTCTCCTACTCCTTATAAAAGTGACTGAAAGTTGGCACAAGATGTGAAAACATTTCAGGGAATCAGGGCATCTGGTTCTCCAGTTTAGCCTTCATATCTGCTGGCCATTTTACCATTATGTTGTATTTACTGGCTTTACTAGGGAATTCTCAGATCTGAAATGTGGAAACTTCTGAGTGGTGAGTCTCTCCTCACCTTAACGGCACCTCCTGTGAGATAGAAACTTAATTTATCTAGATTTCTCTGTAATTTCCACCCTCAACCAACTGACTCATGCAAAAGGAGTGCATTAGATGTTTATTCAGATTTTCAATAGCTCCAAACTGTAGAACCTAAGCAAAAAAAGTCAGCAATAACTAGCTGTGGCCAAATGAAACTATTCCACATTAGACTATTTCTATTTATTTTTATAAGTTATTTTATATCCTAAATTAAACGAGAGGGACAACACAATTCTATATTATACCTTGATTACACTTCAAAATTATTTCAATGGCTGTAAAGCACTTAAGTTCATTCTGAGGATGTGCACGATACTGTATAAATGCAAGCTCCTTCTTTCTTACCAACGTATCTCAGTCACCTTGGTTGGATTTCTCTATGCCTTGAGGAGTATGGGCAATGGCAAGAAAGTCAAAAAAACAGTGAAGTCGAAAAATCAGATTCTCGCTGTTGGAGATTCCTCTCAAGGTTTAAACCAAGAACTCTGAATTTCACTAATTATTTACATTTAATTGTTAGCTAATTTTGTCTCATTTCTGTGCAGCTCCCAACCCTCCTCTCCTTCATGAGAAACTAGAGGGTGCCAATTCCTGACACGAAAGTCAGAGTAATTATCTGGTGGCAGTAGCTCACAGTTTGGTTCTTTGGATCCTCAGAAAACTTCACCTTCATCAGCAATTCCCTGAATGCTTCATGGACACCACTCTCTTCCTCCAGGCAAGTGGGCATTGTCAAACTACCAGCCTCACTACAAAATCACGGCTGCGTCAGGATCAACTCACACACTACTTCAGCCCTTCAGGACTTCACCTTGGAGTGAAGGGACAATTATGACCTACATGCTTCTGCTAGGTCACTTTGTCCACAGGGACACACATGCACCTCATGAATCTACACAGGATGCTTCCTATGCTCTTGACTTACCTTCTTGGCTGTGTCTCTTGACACTTCCAAATGATTCACAATGCTCTGCCAGTAAAAATAGGGCAGAGACCAAGTATGTAAAATAAATATGAATGAATGGAACAGAATGATGTCACAAGCAGTACTGGTGGGGGTATTGCCATGCACAATTTGCACATGTTAACTGAGAGTATTTTGTGGGTGTCAGTAGCAGCGTTCCCTCTAACTTTCTTTCTTCCTATATGGGCCTGCAAGGTCCATAGGTAGCAGCAACCTTCAGAACATGAAGTCAATGCCGTGATCACTATGTTGTTGCTGACCGCTGTGCACAGAACCTTGGAACGGCTGTGTGTGTACACAGCTTGGTGGGAATGTTGGTTAGCAGACTACATTACTTATTCTCTGTTTTCTTAGCACTCATTCACTTTACTTGAAAGTTGTCTACTTTTCAAAAGCATGTTTTTTTTTTAAATGCAGAAGAGTGGCAGGCAGTCTGTCACAGTTTGGACCAAGGAACAGTCAAGGAGGTGGGCCACTTTTTTTGCAATGAGACAAAGGCAGGGCTTTAGTGTGATTGAAATGGATGGAAGACCAGTTACTTTGTCTCATCTGAGCAGGAGAAGAGGTAAGGTGTCCTCAGTGAGTGTGTAGGAAGTGCAGAGAGCAGGAAGGGTTAAGGATAAGTTGGGGCAGAGATATTGAGTGGACATAATGCATGGAGTACAGGCAATTGTAGTCTATAGGCTTTCATAAGAGATGTGTGCTGTTGCAGACTTAAGAGTGAGTGGTGGCCCACTGAGCATGAGGTAACCGAGGAAGACGAAGGTAGCATCTTCCTTTTCAGAGCTTAGGGGATCATTAACTGCATTGAGTTTTATTTGGGATATTCCACTGACGCAGCTGCTTTATCGGTCCAGGCTATCTGAGTCTGGTGGCATAGCCACCTTTGTTAGTCAGCAGGAGAAAACACAGCCCTTCTTTCCACCACCCCATCCACAGGCCATTTCCATGGGGATAACAGTCCAGGACAACAGTGTGAAGGGCAGCTCTTAGCTTGTAGCACTTGAAGTGCTGTGGAGTGGAGATTTAAATATTGTGCCAGTGGCAAAGCGCCTTGTACTTTTGCCTGTCCTGTCACATGATTCTTTGAGATGTGTAATTAATGTACTGCAAAGCAGAAAATTGTATGTGAAAAATCTGCATGGGCCATGGTGGACCATCCGACAAGAATCTCACCAAAAATAAATTTGTCCGAAGAATGGGAAAATTCAGCCTCTAGTGTTGTCCTATTCTATGGTTTAGAAAAGTATTCAGAGAAACCCTAAGAAGAAATGTCTTGCATCTTACAACAGAAGAAAAATATTGTAGATGCTGGAAATATTTAACACAAAAGTGCTAGACAAACTCAGCAGGTCTGGCAGTATCTGTGGAGACAGAAACAGAGTTAACGTTTCAAGTCCAATATGACTTTTCTTCAGAACCCAAGTGTTTTACTATACCATGGTGCAGACCTCCTCTCACAGATGTTAAGAGGCAGATTGTGCACAAAAGGAAGAGTTTACCACTGAAACGTTTGCACTCAGGTCACTTCCAACTTGTAATTCTAAAGTAATAAGAGAATAAGAAAAATTAGACATATAGTCATGCCTGTGAACAACTTATCGTCCAAGAATAGCATGAAGCCTTGGCACCCATCATCTGAAACTGCTTAATTGAGCTGACAAATTAAGGTTTCAATTTAATCTTAACTGTGTCTGTCTGTCTGTGTGCATGTGTGTGGGGGCTTGTGATCAAGGAAGGTTGGGTTTAAATCATAGATATAACTTAGACTACTTTGTGGGGCAGCGTAGTCCTGCTAAAGTTACAATATTAATACTAAATTGTTAAGTTTTGTTTAAGTTATAAACTTAGTGTCTAAGATCTGTTGTTTGTAAAATCTGTTAGGAACAATTGGGCAGTTTTTAGGGTAATTGAATATTGTAAATTAGCTGTTCTCTGGCTGATTTGGTTTGGTTTACTATCAATGTGTTGTAATGCTACTTATATGCAAATTCCATTTTCATTCCAAGTTGAAAAACAAATGTACTTACATGTGACTGTTCTTGTAAAGTTCAGCACAACTTAACATTGTATTGTTTTGAAAATGGAAAAATATAAGGTCATTGTAGGCCATAAAGGACCATAGGCATCTCTTTCCATTTGAGAGAGACAAGTGGTGGTGAATAGCTTTAGGGTAATCATTCCATAAGCAAGAGGTAAGGTGAGGAGCCAGAGAAGAGTGAACTAGGTAAGGTCTTGAGGGAGGAAAAACATAGAAAAGTACGTTGATAGTTAAATGAATTATGATGTGTGAAGGCTTGTAAACACTGGCATAGAGCAGTTGTTTCTGTGCTATTGATCACAATTCTGTGCAATGTAAATTATGATCACGAAGACACAGGATTTCTTTAATCTATCTGCTATTTTTAAAATGGATGATACATTTATAAAGTAGTCTTGTGATCTGAAGAAGAGTCACTGGGCTCAAACTCTTCACTCTGCTTTCTCTCCACAGATGCTACTAGGCCTGCTGAGTTTCTTCAGCAATACAGTTTCTGTTTCAGATTTCTAGCAAATGTAGTTTATGTTTTATTTTATGCTTGTGATCTAGTTCTTTTTGTCAATAACCAATTGTTCTTTGTTTGTAATAATATCCAATTTGCATTTTTAATTCATTTTGAAGGTAAAAGCAGATTGAAATATGACAATTTATTCATGAAATGTGAACCAAAGAAAAATAAAAGTGATGCATATGAATAATGAGTTTTATCTTAAATTGAATTCCAACATTTTTGTCAAACTCACCCATGAGTCCTTGAATACCTGGAAGACCAGGTGAACCCAAATGACCTGGTTGACCTTGTTCACCATCCAAACCTGGGAATCCAGGTGGACCTTGAAGTCCAGGAGGTCCTGGTGGTCCTGGTGGTCCTGGTGAACCATTGCGTATCTGACAATGCCAACAGTTTTCATTCCTTTTGTCACGCAAAACCGAAGGCAACTGGGCTAATATGGTTAATAATATGGAATGGAAATGAAGAATCAAGAATTAAATCAAATAGTAATGTTGATACACATACACTTTTATAGTATACAGAGAGGTAATTGTGTGATCCTATGCTCCAAAGGGGAACTGAAGAGTGCAGATTGGGAAATGTATACAATATTGGCTCCTTTTATCCCAACCTTGCTTCGTCTGGAGCGGTTCACCATTCAGATTGTGATATCATGGAATCACCAAGTTAATGTGTACATGTGTGATTATCTTTAGCATCACTGAACTAAAATTACTTTAGAATTTCTGTCTTAATGTCACTTTGGCTTAGTAAGTACCAGATTTGTCCAAGTTCAAAGGCTGTAGCTTTAGGCATGAGTATTGAATTAAGCACAGAGAAAAACAAGCAATGTCAGGGTGGCACAGTGGCTCAGAGGTTAGCACTGCTGCCTCACAGCACCAGGGCCCATTTTCGATTCCACCCTTGGGCGACTGTCTGTGTGGAGTTTGCACATTCTCTCCGTGTCTGTGTGGGTTTCCTCCAGGTGCTTCGGTTTCCTCCTACAGTCCAAAGATGTGCAGGCTATGTGGATTGGCCATGCTAAATTGCCCACAGTGTTCAGGGATGTGGAGGTTAGGTGGGTTACAGGGGGATGGGTCTGGGTGGGATGCTCTGAGGGTTGGTGCAGACTTGATGGGCCAAAGGGCCTGTTTCCACACTGTAGGGATTCTAAGAACGCTTTAGTGCAGTACTGAGGGACAACTGTACGGACAGAGGTACAGTCTGTCTACTGAGTCGTGCTTAAAAGAATCCAACGGCACTATCCACAAAAAAAAGGGTTTTCTTGATATTCTGGTCAACATTCTTCTCTCAACAAACAACACAGGTTAACTGTAATTAATTTGTTGTTAGCTTATTAGTGGTCAGAACAAAACGCTGTGTAAAAATAGTCTAAAGGTTGGGAAGTTGGTCCAAGTTGGAATCTCTGGTAGGTTGTACTAGTAGTTCTAACTGAAATTTGACTTTTAGCTTAACTTTTTGAACTTAGAGCTCTAAGAACTGTAAAGAAACTGAAAATTATTCATCACTTATCAGAAACTGCCTATCAGTTGCAGCTAATTATTATCTAGCTGTAAGGGATTGCTATAAAAGGGCTAATTTCTGTGACTAGTCAGCAGCAAAAAAATGGTGTACTTCACTAGCTTTGGGATATCCTGGGATGATGAAAGATATTACATGAATTAATTTTCTTATTTTTCTTTCTGCAACTCCACATTGAAGAAATTCACCAAATTTAAACGACTTGTAAATGTTGTGATTTCCTCAAAAATGCAATTACATTCATCAAGCATGATCAACCCTTTACGAATCTATGATGATTTACCCTGATTAACTCATGCCTAGCGCTTATACGCATTAAAAAAAATTCTTTCATAGAATGCAGGCATCTCAGGAAAAGCATTTGTTGCCCATCTCTTATTTTCTTGAACTGAACAGCTTGCTAGGTCATTTCAGAGAGCAGTTAAGAGTCAACCACGCTATTGTGGATTTGGAGTTACACATTGGCCAAGGAAACAAGGAGGCAGATTACCTTCTCTAAATGGCATTAGTGAACTTAATGGCTTTTAAAACAACTGATGTTAGTTGTTAAGTCTGAGACTAGCTTTCAATTCCAGATTTACCAACTGATACTAAATATCCATTGGCTGCTGTGGTGAAATTCAAACTCAAGTCCCCAGAGCACTAGTCTAAGCTTCTGATTACAAGCCGAGCAATATTGTCATTATTTTATTATTTCCTCTGGAATTACATTAAAAATATTATAGAATCACAACCAATAGGATCAAACTACCTTACCATTTTCTAGATTAGCCTTTTTTACCCTTCATATTTTAGAGGATCTAATATTTGCCATTTGACACAATTCCTGTTCCCAGAAATTCCTTGAAAATTATGTTCTTTATCTCTACATTCCCCTACACAACTTGTTACGGAGTAGGCTGAGATGTATACCACCTTGTCCCAGCGATTCTTATACTTTTAGCCCCATTAACATTTTTAACATAGTTCGAATATTTACATCCAATTATAGCTGCTACTCATCCTCTTTAATTAATTCTACAATCCCACTTTTACTTTTCTCCACTAAGACAAAATACTTAAGTTTTTTTGCTATTTTCTCACTGTGAAGTACAAAATATCTGCTCAAAGTATTTATCTAATTTCCTTTAGAAAGTTATTATTAATTCTGTTTCCATCACCCTTTTAGATCATAACTCACTGCATTATAAAGAACTCACTGCCGTCTGGTTCTTCCAACAATTATCTAAAATCTGTCTCCTCTGGTTAGCGATCTATCTGCCAGTCAATCGTTTCATCTTGTGTAATCTATCAAAAAAGTTCATGATTTTGAACACCACTCATAGATCTTCCCCTAACTTTTTCTGCTCGATGCAGAACAATTTATTTTATTCTAATGCCTCCATATAAGTGAAATCCTTAATCTTGTTCAATTATGTCTCTTATACATTTCAACAAAAAAATCCAGCATTGAATTCTTTCTTAATAAAATTAGCATTAATACAAAATTTTCTTTATTATGAACATTTTAACTAACTTTAGGTTATTTTAAATTTGGAACAATTAAACCTTATACTCACTTCTTAGCATATCCATGCAAACTTGTCGGATGTATTCATCTGAAATGACTTTTCCCTATTAAAACAGTTTGGAATTAGGAATGTGTAAGAGCATACTAAACAATAAATCATATCAAAATAAAATCAGATGCATCCCTACAGAAATTCCTGCTGGACCTGGTGGTCCTGGTGGTCCTGAAAGTCCATTGTTTCCTTTGGGCCCTGGATTCCCAGGTCTGCCAGGTAAACCAAGTTCACCCTTTTGACCTCTTATGCCTGCAGTGCCTGATGCTCCAGGTTCTCCAGGCTAGAAGAAAAAGATGAAAAAATAACACAGATTGTACTGTAATTTTATAATATTTATAACATTTAAAAAATGAAGAATTCCTTTGGTAGCCTCTTTTGGCAGCCTACCTCTCCTTTTGATCCTTTTGAACCTTTTGTCCCCTGCAGAAAATAATTAAATTATCAGTGTACACAATTTAACTAATAGACCCAAGTAAAAGAACAGTCAGATTGTGTCCCCCATCTGTGAAATGTAAATGGACAAGTTGAAATATTGCAGCATCATTCTATGTCCTGATTCAATGCAAATAATTTACTAAAGTATTACACAAAATGCAATTTATAATTTGGGAAAAGTATTGTCCATCTAAGTTACAAGTACCTTATGGCATGAGATCTGAGGTATGTGGTCTTAATAATTATACCTTCAACTACTTATTACTGCACTAAAATTAGGGTTGGTTATCTCAGTTGGCTGGACAATTGGTCTGTGATATGGAGTAACATGAACAGCATGGGTTCAATTTCAATTTCCGTACCAGCTGAGGTTAGCATGCAGGATTCTCCCCTCACCTGAGGCATACAACTGAGAATCCCTTTGTTAAATCAGATTGTCCTTCACTACTAATTCACTGCTGAATAGAAAACAAAATTCATTTTAAAGCACAAAATGTAGTGATTTTTGTTGATATTTTGAAGATAGTTGCAAAGAAATAAATGCAGACCAAATAGTAGACAGAGTTCAGCATAATGAAAATAACTCAATCAGTCTGTATATGAGAAAGACAAATCAGAATACTTTCTTAATTATCAAAGATTGTGAGCTGTGGAGAAGCAAAGGATTTTGGGTGTCTATAAGTTTAATCCATTTAAAGCTAGTGTCTAAGTACAAGTAATAGTAAAAATCTGTAACAGAATGTTCTGATGAAGGGTGCCGACCTGAAATGTCGACTTTCCTGCTCCTCTGATGCTGCCTGACCTAATGTGTTCCTCCAGCTCCACAGTGTATCAACTCTGACTTACAGCATCTGCAGATCTTGCTATCTCCTAACAGAATGTTGGCCCTTTTCTCAATGGGGTTGGAATACAAAAATAAAGAATTGATATTTCAGTTACACAAAGCATTGGTCAGATCTTTTTAGAGTAGTGGATTTAGTTTTGAAAAGATGGATTACAGGGGCTACAGCACACATTCACCAGAACTATAATTTCGAAGGAAATAAATTAAAACTATGCTTTTAAGTTTAGAATCAAGGAGATGGATTTTACTAAAAATCAGCCAAATGTCAATTTCAGGGTGTTGTACGAAGAGTTTCTCTTTGAGAGCTCTAGCAAGTTTTCTCACACTACGTTCCGCAGCTTGCTTAATTAGCTATGCACCACACCTCTATTGGAATCCACATGTACCAATCAGCAGGAGAAGTACTTGCCACTGCAAGGCTGTCCTGAGATTCCCAGTGTCAATTTTAAAACTAAGCTGTGCACCGGGTCTTGTGCTGTCATTCAGGAGCTGTCCTTTACATTTCCCATGTGTAAATTGCCCCAAAGATTACAAAGAAATGGAAATTCTCTGCTTTGCCGACAGGGACCTGGAGGTCCTGGTTAATGAGGTGGTGCAGAGGAAGTTTGTCCTCTTTGTTCAGGACAGCAAATGAGACACGACACAAGTCGTACCAACCTGGTCTGAATTTGTCACCAATGTCAACGTGATGGTCATGGTCTGGGGAAGTGTTCAGCACTGCTACAAGTTAATGACTTTCTCTGCTTCACAAGGGTAAATACCAGCATTTTCTCTATGTAGCCTCACATTCACTCTAACTTTGCTACTGCACTCAGCTCCCACCAAGGCTCAAGGTCTACCTTTGTCACTATTGCATGCAACATCTTCCCTCACTCATTTTCACTCACCTGAACCCCTCACACTAAGGCTTCTCTGTTGTCTATTCAGTCACCTGGTACATCTCATCATACTTGCCCCAACAGCACCAGCATTAACGGCTGTGCCAACCTTATGCATCTCACCCGATTCAACCCGTTGTTTCATTCCAGGAGAAAACAGACTACTTTTGGGTGAGAAAGGCCAACACAGGTGATATGGTGCCCAGCATTCACGTCCTCAGCCCCTATGAGACAGGATCCTTACCTTAGTGTGAAAGGGTAAAGGCTGGCCCATGTGTTGAAGTCAAGATCTCCATATCCCCTCACCCAAGTAATAGTCATTATTAAGTATTGTGCTGCTCTTCCATTACTACCACTGTGAATGTAATATAAACATGCAAGCCTCTACCCATATTATGCAATTCATTCTCTCTTTTGTCTCTTGTAGGCACCAGTGGCATCAGCACATTCCTCCACCTCTGGGGAAGAGGCACAAATCTCAGAGAGTGTATGGCAAGGTACCTCTACCAGTTTACATACTGACATTTTGGTTGATATATTGTGTAAATTAGAGTTGAGATCACATTCTGGTGCCACAGCTCCATAACCAGCAGAGAAGAAATGCCCCAGGTTGTTAGTACTCAGAGGACTTCTGGAGACCAGGTACCTGCTTAGTCCCAGTCAGAAGGAAACCCGATGGAATTGGCCATTCATAATGTCATCCAAATGCACAGCTATACGCAAAAGCCAATAGGCAAGTTTGTCGGAGGCACGGGACAAATTGACACAAAAGTTGGAGGAATCTACAAACATAGAACATGGAACAAAGAACAGTACAGCACAGTACAGCCCACGATGTTGTGCCGACCTATTATCCTACTAAGATCAAACTACCCTGCATACCCTACATTTAACTATCCTCCAATGTGCCTATCCAAGAGTTGCTTAAAAGTCTCTAAAGTATCTGACTCCACTACCGCTGCTGGCAGCGCATTCCACACGCCCACCACTCTCTGTGTAAAGAATCTACCTCTGACATCTCCCCTATACCTTCCTCCAATCACCTTAAAATTATGGCCCCTCGTAATAGTCATTTCCACCCTGGGAAAGAGTCTTTGACTATCCACTCTATCTATGCCTCTTATCATCTTGTATACCTCTATCAAGTCACCCCTCATCCTTCTTCGCTCCAATGAGAAAAGCCCTAGCTCCTTCAAACTTTCCTCATAAGATCTGCCCTCCAGTCCAGGCAGTATCCAGGTAAATCTCCTCTGCACCCTCTCTAAAGCTTCCACATCTTTCCTATAATGAGGTGACCAGAACTGAACACAATATTCCAAGTGTGGTCTAACCAGAGTTTTATAGAGCTGCAGCATTACCTCTTAAACTCAATTCCCCTGCCAATGAAAGCCAATACACCATACACCTTCTTTACAACCCTATCAACTTGGGTAGCAACTTTGAGGGATCTATGGATGTGGACCCCAAGATCCCTCTGTTTCTCCACAATACCAAGAATCCTGCTGTTAACCCTGTATTCTGCATTCCAAAATGAATCAATTCACACTTTTCTGGGTTGAATTCCATCTGCCACTTCTTTGACAATCTCTGCATCCTGTCAATGTCCCGCTGCAACTTACAAAAGCCCTCCACGCTGTCCACAACTCCACCAACCTTCATGTCATCAGCAAACTTACTAATCCACCCTTCCAATTCCTTATCCAAAGCATTTATAAAGATCACAAAGAGCAGAGGTCCCAGAACAGATCCCTGCGGAACACCACTGGTCACCGAGCTGCAGGCTGAATACTTTCCATCTACTATCACCCTCTGTCTTCTATTGGACAGCCAGTTTTGTATCCAGACAGCCAAATTTCCCTTAATCCCATGCCTCCTTACTTTCTGAATGAGCCTACCATGTGGAACCTTATCAAATGCCTTGCTAAAATCCATATATACCACATCCATTGCTTAACCTTCATTGATGTGTTTTGTCACATCCTCAAAGATTTCAATAAGGCTTGTGAGGCATGACCTGCCCCTCACAAAGCCATGCTGACTATTTCTAATCAAACTGTGCTTTTTCAAATAATCATAAATACTATCTCTCAGAATACTCTCCAATAATTTGCCCATCACAGAAGTAAGACTGACCAGTCTGTAATTTCCATGATTATCCCTATTCCCTTTCTTGAACAAGGGAATGACGTGTGCCACCCTCCAATCTTCTGGTACTTCTGCAGTGGACAGTGAGGACGAAAAGATCATTGCCAAAGGGGCAGCAATCTCTTCCCGAAAAAACCTCGTGTGTATATCCTATTTGGCCAAGGGGATTTATCTATCCTCATGTTCTTCAAAATTTCTTGCACATTCACCTTCCTAACATCAACCTGTTTAAGCATAGCTGCCTGTTTCATGCTGTCCTCACAAATGTCAAGGTCCCTCTCACTGGTGAATACTGAAGCAAAGTATTCATTAAGGACCTCCCTTACCTCTTCTAACTCTGCACACAAGTTCCTGCCACTATCCCTGATTGGCCCCACCCTCACTCTGGCCATTCTCTTGTTCCTCACATAAGCATAGAACGCCTTGGGGTTTTCCTTGATCCTACCCGCCAAGGTTTTCTCATAACCCTTCTAGCTCCCCTAAGTCCATTCTTCAGTTCCTTCCTGGCTACCTTGTAGACCTCTAGAGCCCTGTCCAATCCTTGCTTTCTCAACTTTAAGTAAGCTTCCTTCTTTCTCTTAACTAGGTATTCCACGTCTTGTCATCCAAAGTTCCTTCACCTTACCATCCTTTCCTTGCCTCAGTGATACAAACCAGTGTAGCAACTCTGTAGCAGTACCTGTAGCAACTGCTCCCCAAACAACCTCCACATTTCTGTCATGCATTTCCCTGAGAACAGCTGATCCCAATTTATGCTCCGCAGTTCTGGCCAAAAAGCATTGTAATTCCCCCTCCCCCAATTAAATACTTTCCCATACTGTCTGCTCCTATTCCTCTCCATGACTATAGTAAAGGTCCGGGAGTTGAGATCACTATCACCGAAACGCTCTCCCACCGAGAGATCTGACATCTGGCCTGGTTCGTTGCCAAGCACCAAATCCAATATGGCCTCCCTTCTAGTTGGCCTATCTACATATTGAGTCTGAAATCCCTCCTGGACACACGTGACAAAATCTGCTCCATCCAAACTATTTGCACTTAGGAGGGTCCAGTCTATATTAAGGAAGTTGAAATCACCCATGACGACAACCCTATTACTTCTGCACCTTTCCAAAATCTGTCTCCCAATCTGTCCCTCAGTGTCTCTGTTGCTACTGGGGTGTCTATAGAAAACTCCTAAATAAAGTGACTGCTCCTTTCCTGTTTCTGACTTCCACCCATTCTGACTCAGTGGACAAACCCTCCTCCACGACCTCCCTTTCTGCAGCTGTGATACCATCCCTGATTTGCAATGCCACTCCCCCACCTCTTTTACCTCCCTCCCTATTCCTTTTGAAACATCTATATCCCGGAACATCCAACAACCATTCCTGCCCCTGCGTTATCCAAGTCTCTGTAATGGCCACAACATTGTAGTTACAAGTACTGATCCATGCTACCAAAGCTATTTGAATCATGCTGCCTCTGACAATGAAGCATGTGGCTGTGTCCATGGAATGGTGGGCAGCTGCTATGGACAGCCAGCTTCAGCACACACACTGTCTGCTGGATAGGTGCCAGACTGTGGTGTAAGAGTATAAAGGCATCTGGGTAGGACACACTTTACATGTCTAGCCAAATGCCCCTGGGTAGCCAGCACAGTACTCCAAGTCATGTCATGTACTCTCTTAATCAAAGCCAGCAATATGCCTTGTTCTATCATCACCCATCCTTATATGTTGAGCTGCCCCTCTTCACAATTATTGCCTCTCCATCCCAGCATCCTGTCTCCAATCTCTACAACTGACTTCCCCTACCAGAGCAGATATCACAGATAACCACCACCCCGCTCCTCCCTTGACTGATATCTGTGCAGCTCCCTGACTGACATACTGAGGATCTCCAGACTGGTTGAGCTGGACTTACAGGGCTGAGAGTGGTCCACTCCCTGGACTGCAGAGATATGAATCCGCTTAATTTGGACACCTCAAGTGGTAAGCTGGCTGTGTGTAAGCCCCTGGACAGAGACTAGACTCTACCCTTGATATATGGTGTCTAGTCTGCAGGGAGCAGTCGGTGGGTGGAGCAGCAGCACAGAGTCAGTATAAAACTAACTGAGCTTGGGGCACATTGCAGCTGTAAAATAAACTGGAGTGATGTCACAGAGAAGCTGTGACCTGATTAGCTGGTAGGAAATCTGCACTAAATTTGAAACAGAACACATCAAAGAATTATTAATAAGTTTATGTAAATTAATACAGTAATTAACTAAGTGGAGGTGGTTGGGCAGGTGATGTATTGAAGCTATATGATGTGGGAGCTGGCCGTTCGTATTGTGAGCTGCAATGACCACATGTGCAGCAAGTGTTGGTTGCTCAAGGAACTTCGGCTCAGAGTTGATGAGCTAGAATCTGAGTTTCAAATACTGTGGCACATCCGGGAGGGGAGAAGTACCTGGATGCTTTGTTTCAGGAAGCAGTCACATCTGGTAAATTAGGTACTTCATATTCAGTCAGGTATTGGGGACAGCAGGGTGTGACTGCAAGTGAGGCATGTAGGGTGATCCTGAATTCAGGAATGAAGGAGCCTCAACTCTTGACCTTGTCCAATAGGTATGAGGTACTTGCTTCCTGTAAGAATGAGGAAAAGGGCTGTACGGATGATGAGCCAACTGACCACTGCACTGTGGTCCAGGAAGCCAGTCGAGGGAGCAAAAGGACAAGTGGTAGTTTTAGGGGACTCTATTTTAGGGGGATTGATAGTACCTTTGTAAGCAGGATCGAGGGTCCCGCATGGTGTGTTGCCTGCTACGGTGAGAGACATCTCTGATCGGCTTGAAAGGATATTGGAACAGAAGGGCAAGGATCCAGTTGTAGAGGTCCATGTTGGGACAAACAACGTAGGCAAGGCTAGGATGAGAAATCTGTTTGAGGATTATCAAACACTAGGAGCAAAATTAAGGAACAGGACTTCAAGCGTTATAATCTCTGGATTACTACCCAAGTAATGTACAAATTGGCTTAAGGAGAAGAAAATTGGGGAAGTAAACACGTGGCTAAAGGAGTGGTGTGGGAAAGAGGTGTTCCATTTCATGGGGCATTGGCATCAGTTTTGGAACAGGAGGGATCTGTGCTGTTGGGACGGTCTCCACCTGAACTGATCTGGAAACAGTGTTCAAGCAAAAAGGATAAATAGGTCACTAGAACTTTAAAATAGTGAACTGGGGGCAAGGGAAGGGGAAACAATAGGAAGTATAATGGTAAATAGAAAAGAAAGCAGCAGGTTAACGTGTGCTGGATGGTTTAACTGTATCGAAGATTATGAAAGAAATTAAAAGGAAGGAAAACTCAGGAGGTATTATAAATTGAGATGTTAGAATTCAAGTGGAAGGTATAAAAACCAGCATAAAGGCACTTTACCTGAATGCTTGTAGTATTCGAAACAAGGTAGATGAGTTAACAGCACAAACCATTGTGAATGAGCATGATTTTTAGTCATTACGGGGACATGGTTGCAGGATGGTCACGACTGGGAATTAAATATTCACGGGTATCAGACTATTTGGAAGGACAGACAGGAAGGTAAGTGGAGGGGTGGGAGCAAAGCTCTGATATTTAAGGATGACATCAGGGCGGTAGTGAGAGGTGATATAGGTTCTATGGAGAATAAGGTTGAATCCTTTGGGGTGGAAATTAGAAATTCTAAGAAGAAAAGGTCACTGATAGATGTAGTCTATAGGCCACCAAATAATAACATCACATTGGGGTGGGCAATAAACAAAGAAATAATTAATGTCTGTAGAAATGGTACGGCAATTATCATGGGGGATTTTAATCTACACGTTGATCTGTCAAACCAGGTCAGTCAAGGCAGCCTTGAGGAGGAGTTCATTGAATGTATCCACGATAGTTTTCTTGAACAGTGTGTAACAGAGCCAATGAGGGAGCAAGCTATGCTAGATCTGAACCTGTGTAGTGAGACAGGAATAATCAATGATTTTATAGTTTGGGATCCTCTTGGAAGGAGCAATCACAGTATGGTTGAATTTAGAATACAGATGGAAAGTGAGAAGATAAAATCCAATACCAGGGTCATGTGCTTAAACAAAGGAGACTACAATAGGATGTGGGAGGAGTTGGCTAAAGTAGACTGGGAGCAAAGACTTTATGTTGGTACAGTTGAGGAACAGTGGAGATCTTTCAACACAATTTTTCAAAGTGCTCAGCAAAAGTATATACCAGTGAAAATAAAGGACTGTAGAAAAATGGGTAATCAACCATGGATGTCTAAGAAAGTAAGGAAGGCTATCAAATTAAAAGATAAAGCATACAAAGTGGCAAAGACCAGTGGGAAACTAGAAGATTGGGAAAACTTTAAAGGTCAACAGAAAGCCAAAAAAAAGCTATAAAGCAAAGTAAGATAGATTAAGAGAGTAAACTAGCTTAGAATATAAAGACAGATAGAAAAATTTTCTATAAATATATAAACAAAAAAGAGTGGCTAAGGTAAACATTGGTCCTTTAGAGGATGAGAAGGGGTATTTAATAATGGGAAATGAGGAAATAGCTGAAGCATTGAACAGGTATTTTGTGTCAGTCTTCACAGTGGAGGACGTGAATAACATGTCAGTAATTGATGACAAAGAGACTAAGGTAGGTGAGGATCTAGAAATGATCATTATCATGGAAGAGGTAGTGTTGGGCAAGCTAACGGAGCTAAAGGTAGACAAGTCTCCTGACCCTGATGGAATGCATCCCAGGCTACTAAAACAGATGGTGAGAGAAACAGAAAATGTGCTTGTGGTAATTTTCCAAAATTCACTGGATTCTGGGGCAGTTCCAGCAGATTGGAAAACAGCAAATGTGATACCACTGTTTGAAAAAGAAGGTGGACAAAAGATGGGGAATTATAGGGCAGTTAGCTTAACTTCTGTAGTGGGGAAAATGCTTGAATCTATCTTCAAGGAAGAAATAGCAAGACATCGAGATAGAAATTGTCCCATTTGAAAGACACAGCATGGGTTCATGAAGGGCAAGTCATGTTTAACCAAGTTACTAGAATTCTATGAAGACATTATGAGCACAGTGGACAACAGGGACCCAGTAGATGCGGTGTACTTAGATTTCCAAAAGGCATTCGACAAGGTGCCTCACAAAAGGCTACTGCATAAGATAAATGTGCATAGCGTTACGGGCAACGGATTGGCATTGGTAGAGGATTGGTTAATGAACAGAAAGCAAAGAGTGGAGATAAATGAGTTTTTTTCTGGTTGGCCATCAGTGACTAGTGGTCTGCCTCAGGGATCCGTGTTGGGGCTGCAATTGCTTACAATTTACATAGATGATTTGGAGTTGGGGACGACGTGCAGTGTGTTAAAGTTTGTGGGTGACACTAAGATGAATGGTAGAGCAAAGTGTGCAGAGGACTCTGAATGTCTGAACGAGGGATATAGATAGTTTGAGTCAGTAAGGGTCCGGCAAATGGAGTACAATATTGTCCTTTGGTACTGTGACATTGTTGATTTCAGTGTATCATGTCCTGTGGGGATACTAGGGATGACAGTCAACATGGAGGCCCAGAGAAAGCACTGCCAAGGTGCAGCTGCCAGTTAACTGGCTGACTTTCAGAAGTTGGAAATTACAGCAATGTAGTTTTTCACTGGTTCCTGGGAGAATTGCAACCTGCTTGGAAATTAAGTGAGATTAGCCAGCAAGAAGATACAAATGTATAAAAATTAGGGTCCTTTCTAGTGAGATTCTCATCTTGTAATTGAAAGCTGAAGTAGAAAATTACATTTCTTTTCGCACTATTGAGACTTGCATCTTTTCATTCTCACCATATTTTTACTCATTTCTCACCGTTGCTCATGCTGCTCAAGGGCTGAGAGTCCAATGCTTTTATGCAATTGTTACACATGCAGGCCATTTCATAACCGCAAAGGTTGTCTTATCTTCACCAAAGGTGTCCTGGACTAGATTCAAAGGAATACTAAAATACTAAAATCAAGTATGAACAAATCTTCAACACTTACAGTTTCTAACATCTACATTCCCATACTCCCTATGCCCCTCCCGTGCATTCTAATGCATTTCCCATAGTTCCTCATATTATCCATGCCATCTACGCCGCTCTAGCCATCCTCATGCCACTCGTACACCTATGTCAGAAGTGCCAACTTTGTCCCATGCTCTTTCCCCTTCATCTGCCTGCCAATTCATTGAATATATTCAAATGCACATGCACATATAATAATTCTGGTTTTATTACTTTAAGATCTGTATTAAATACTGCTCACTATAGAGAAAAGCACTTTCATTTGTAAAAACATAATTTGATACATCTTGACAGTTTTTAATAGGTTAACACTTTTTGACACTTCATGGCAAGCCTTGACAAGGTAGACAGTTCCAAGGGGTTTATGCAACTTTTGCGCATAATCATTTCCACAGTTAATAGTCAAGAGGGAACCCGATCCTCATCATCAAGGGATCTGGGGACCATATCTGCAGGAGCAGCTCAGCTCTCCAAGGGATACCCTGGCTATCCAGGAGGCAGACCAGCTGTTATCTAGTCTAATCTTCACATTCGGGGTTCCAACATCAAGGACTCATTCTGAGTGAAAGCAGGCGGTCATCTAAAGGGCCAGCTGCTTCTAGGAAGCATGTATGTGTGAATTATGAACTAACCCCAATCCTGCCCTCTCAAAAATTAGAAATGGCTGGTTGTGGTAGGACTTGGGATTCCCGACTTATTCTGGTATTTTCACCCCACTTTGATACTCCCTCATGGTGAAAATCTAGGCCTGGATGTCTTTTGATCTTGGGTATAGAACGATTTCCAGTCAATAAGCTGGTTTCCAGATGGCTCATCTACCTTAAAGTATGTATGTTTGATAAGTATAACGTGTATCGTTGATAAGTATAACCTCTTAAATCCTTTACTCCATAGAAATCTTAGGACCTTTTATCCATTAAAGATGCATACAAATGCAAGATGTTGTCAATAGAATCCTTATTTTGAGCTAAAATAAATTTCTAGTACTTGCAGTATTTTACTTCAGTAATTACCTCGAACATTGAGTGAGATTATTGCTCTTTTTGTATGGGAATGTTGAACAAATCTTGATCAACAATACTTTAGTATGATTATTTGCAAAGGCGTACCAAAGGAAATATATTACAATCAAAGGAAAGATGACAATGACTCCCCTTGACAACAAGGCTGCATTTGACTAAGTGTGGCATCAAGGACCCTTAGAAAACCTGATGTCAGTAGGAATCCGGGGAAAAGCTCTCCACTGGTTGGAGTTATACCTGACACAAATGAAGATGGCTGTGCTTATTAGAGGTCAGTCTCGGTCTTTGAAGAGTTCCTCAGAGTACTGTCCTGGGTCCAACCATCTTTAGATGCTTCATCAATGGCCTTCTTCTCATCATAAGGTGAGAAGCTGGGATGATTGTCAATGATTGCACAATGTTCAGCACCATTCACAACTCTTTAGCTACTGAAGTAGTCTATGTTCAAATGTGATGAGACTTGGACAATATCCAGACTTGGGCTGACAAGTGGCAAGTAACGTTTGTGCCATACAAGTGCTACGCAATGATTATCTCCAACAAGAGAAAATGTAACAATCGCCCCTTGAAATTCACTGGCAGAACCGTCACTACCTCCCACACTAAGTGCATTCTGGGTGTTATCATTGACCTGTAACTGAATTGGACCAGCCTTATATTACGGCACTAGAACAGGCCAGATGCTAGGGATTCTGTAGAGAGTAACTCACCTCCTGACTCCCCAGAACCTGTTTATAAGGCACAATCAGGAGTGTGATAGGATACTCTTAATTTGCTTGGATGAGTGCAGTTCCAACAACACTCAAGAAACTTGATACAATCTGGACAAAGTATCCACCTGATAGTACCATTCACTAGTAAACATTCATTTGCTCCACCACTGATGCTCAATAGCAGCAGTGTGCACCATTCACAAGATGCATTGTAGAAATTTATCAAGGATCCCGAGACAGTATCTTCCAAACCCATGGTTACTATCATCTAGAAGGACTGCCCTTGAAGCAGATACATGGGAATAGCACCACTTCCAGGTCCCACTAAAACACTTGCCATCCTGATTTGTAAACGCATTGCTGTACCTTCAGTGCTGTTGCAACAAAATCCTGGAACTTTCTCCTTAATGATAATGTGGGCTACCTACAAAATGTTCTGTAGCGATTCTGGCAAGCAGCTCACTACCACCCTCTCAAGGGCCACAGGAGACAGGCAATACACGATGGCCCAGCCAGTAATGCCCAAATCCTATGAATGACTATAAAGAAGATGAGTTAGATGTTACCTGTAATCCTGGCAGTCCTGGCTGTCCTGATACACCCTTGTAACCCTTTTCAAAGAAATAAGAATCAGTATTACAAAAAGAACTTAGCCCCAATGCCAGTAAATGTATAATGCAAAAATTGTTATTTTAGAAACATGAAATTGTGACTTCAATATCTAGTAGTTTTAATTGGCATCAACATTTAAAGAGCACCAAAGTTATATTTTTATTCATTACCCACTAGTTAATAAATATTCATATGAGATTTGAAAAACATCTTGGAAATTATATCAGAGATAAAAGGTACTGCAGATGCTGGAGCATCTTAGACAACAAGCATGGGGCTGGATGAACACAGCAGGTCAAGCAGCATCACAGGAGCAGGAAAACTTGACATTTCGGGCCTAAACCCTTCATCAGAAATGGGGGAGGGGAAGAGGGTTCTGAAATAAATAGGGAGAGAGGGGGAGGTGGATAGAGGATGGATAGAGGAGAGGATAGGTGGAGAGGAGGCAGACAAGTCAAAGAGGCGGGGATGGAGCCAGTAAAGGTGAGTGTAGGTAGGGAGGTAGGGAGGAGATAGGTCAGTCCAGGGAGGACGGACAGGTCAAGGGCGCGGGATGATGTTAGTAGATAGGAGATGGGGGTGTGGCTTGAGGTGGGAGGAAAAACAGGTTAGGGAGGTGGAGATGAGCTGGGCTGGTTTTGGGATGCGGTTGGGGGAGGGGAGATTTTGAAGCTTGTGAAATCCACATTGATGCCATTGGGCTGCAGGGTTCCCAGGCTGAATATGATTTGCTGTTCCTGCAGCCTTCGGGTGGCATCACTGTGACATTGCAGGAGGCCAAGGATGGATATGTCATCTGAGGAATGGGAGGGGGAGTTGAAATGGTTCGCGACTGGGAGGTGCAGTTGTTTGTTGCGAACTGAGCGCAGGTGTTCTGCAAAGCGGTCCCCAAGCCTCTGTCTGGTTTCCCCGATGTAGAGGAAGCCACAACGGGCACAACGGATGCAGTATACCACATTGGCAGATGTGCAGGTGAACCTCTGCCTGATGTGGAAAGTCTTCTTGGGGCCTGGGATTGGGGTGAGGGAGGAGGTGTGGGGGCAGGTGTAGCACTTCCTGCGGTTATAAGGAAAAGTGCCGGGTGTGGTGGGGCTGGAGGGGAGTGTGGAGCAGACAAGGGAGTCGCGGAGGGAGTGGTCCCTCTGGAAGGCAGATAAGGGTGGGGAGGGAAAAATGTCTTTGGTGGTGGGGTCTGATTGCAGATGGCGGAAGTGTCAGAGGATGATGCGTTGGATCCGGAGGTTGGTGGGGTGGTATGTGAGGACGAGGGGGATTCTTTTTTGGTTATTGTTGCGGGGACGGGGCGTGAGGGATGTGTTCCGGGAAATGCGGGAGACACGGTCGAGGGCATTCTCGACCACTGTGGGGGGGAAGTTGCGGTCCTTGAAGAATGAGGACATTTGAGATGTGCGGGATTGGAATGTCTCATCCTGGGAGCAGATGCGGCGGAGGCGAAGGAATTGGGAATAGGGGATGGCATTTTTGCAGGAGGGTGGGTGGGAGGAGGTGTATTCCAGGTAGCTGTGGGAGTCAGTGGGCTTGAAATGGACATCTGTCTCTAGATGGTTGCCCGAGATGGAGACAGAGAGGTCCAGGAAGGAGAGAGAAGTGTTGGAGATGGTCCAGGTGAACTTCAGGTTGGGGTGGAAGGTGTTGGGGAATTGGATGAACTGTTCGAGCTCCTCGTGGGAGCACGAGGTGGCGCCGATGCAGTCATCAATGTAACGGAGGAAGAGGTGGGGTTTAGGGCCAGTGTAGGTACGGAAGAGGGATTGTTCCACATAACCTACAAAGAGGCAGGCATAGCTTGGGCCCATGCGGGTACCCATGGCCACCCCCTTTGTCTGTAGGAAGTGGGAGGAATTGAAAGAAAAGTTGTTGAGGGTGAGGACGAGTTCGGCTAGGCGGATGAGGGTGTCGGTGGAGGGGGATTGGTCCGTTCTGCGGGACAGGAAGAAGCGGAGGGCCTTTAGGCCATCAGCATGGGGAATACAGGTGTATAGGGACTGGACGTCCATAGTAAAAATGAGGTGTTGGGGACCGGGGAATTGGAAGTTCTGGAGGAGGTGGAGGGCGTGGGTGGTGTCACGGACGTAGGTAGGGAGTTCCTGGACCAAGGGGGTGAAAATGGAGTCTAGGTAGGTGGAGATGAGTTCGGTGGGGCAGGAGCAGGCGGAGACAATGGGTCGACCAGGGCATTCAGGTTTGTGGATTTTGGGGAGGAGATAGAAGCGGGCGGTGCGGGGTTGGGGAACGATGAGGTTGGAGGCGGTGGGTGGGAGGTCACCTGAGGTGATGAGGTTGTGGATGGTTTGGGAGATGATGGTTTGGTGTTTAGGCCCAAAACGTCAAGTTTTCCTGCTCCTATGATGCTGCTTGACCTGCTGTGTTCATCCAGCCCCATGCTTGTTATCTTGGAAATTAGTTGTTTTCATCATAGTCAAATAAATCTTTAGTAAATATTTAAGGGAATAACTGGATATAAATAGTGCTTTAATTGTCAGTGCTTTCCAAAAGAAATACAAACAAGACATTTAAGAAAAACGGATGTAATTCCTAAACTAATCACATTTTGGAGCGTGTAAAATTCTTTAGTCTGGATGAATTGTATTACTAACTAAATTATAGAACAATAGCAAATTGTTAATAATAGCTCCTAAAAAAATCATTACAAAAAGGAGCTGGAGAACAAATTCTTACATTTAGAAAGGAAGATAGTTCAGGAAACTATTGACCAGAACCACAGGAAGTGTTTTTGATAGGAAAGCACAAATTCTGTGTGTCAATTCTGGCAATGCAGCTTCTGGTCTGTACCGTGGTGCCTAAGTTCAGAAGTTGTGGTGGGCAATCCAACTTTACTCCCTAGCTACACTGTTGGACTGAAAATTTAAACCACAATTATGGAACTAGTATGAATTAGGGCTAACTGCCCACCTATTATGTAAAGAATATTAAACCTTCTGTGAAATGAATCATGCTGAATAAATTAGACTTAATGCACTTTTACTGAAACTGTCTTTTCTAGAGCATTTGTGGTACAATGACTTGTAAGCCACACCCAAACCTTCCTGTCATTTTTGTCCGCAGAACACATGCTGCTAAACCACAGATGTCAATGCCAGGAAGAAAACTTACCTCCTTTCGGATGGAATTTCTTACCCTGGTGGTGAAGAACTTGGAGGCAGAAAAGGCACTTACTTACTATTTGGTGGCTTACCCAAAGCCCATTGCCTTCAAGCTCCTACTGGAATGAAGTTCTGGGTGGGAAGACCCATTGTCAAACTGTCCTTAAGTGGCCAGTTTTAAGAATCACTGAAGAGTCTCAGCCTGATGCTGCAGGATTAACCCAGCTACATGATGGCTGTCACGATGCCATGTGCAAGACAACTGCTACCCTGCCACCAGGTTGTCTTTTTGGGATAGGAGGGGGATAAGGGTGAGGTGCCCCAGAGGAAACTGGCACCTGATCAAGGGCCTGAATACTGGTCAGAGGGGTGGCCGCCTGGAGCCACCATCTTGTTTCCAATTCCCTTGCTTCCCTCTCTCAGAGACCACCAACCTGAGAAGGCCCCTCCCCAGCCCACTTAGCTTTATTCAGGTTCCAGGTACTCTACTGGGAGGGGAATCCGGTGTGCAGCTTTTTTTTTCTCCTGCATTCATAGACTGGCTTCATTAAGTGAGATTTCCAGTTACAAATTCCTGATTCCAAGGAAGGTCCATGGGTGGTCTCACCACTACCTGATAAGGGTGTGATTCAGCAGGACTCTCTGAAAGAGTTAGAGGTAATTGGGTCTCCAGCTGTCTGATAAGATCCCTAGGTCTGAAGAAGATTTCTAGTCAACAACTGAAATACTTGCCACGAGGATTAGGTTGTGTATACTTTGATTTAAGGTCAATGGTAAGTAATGTTGTTACCCAGGTGACAGCAAAATCTAACCCAACTGTATCCTTATTCAAATATATAGCAGAAAAACATCTATAAACTAAAAAAAATGGTATTGAGAACAAGTTTCATACTTGATCTATCTTACCGAATGCTTGTGTAGTAAACAAAATATAACAAGTAACAATCAGCACAAATTACAAAAAGGAAAGTTACGCTTAACCCATCTTACTAAATGCTCAGAAGATGTCATAAGAGTAATACAGCAGATGTAATCTATAACATACCATACAGTAGACTCACACAAACACATGAATTAAGAGTAGGTGTAAGCTGCTCAGCCCCTTGAGCCTGATCTGCCATTCAATAAGATCACAGCTGAACTTAATATTCCACATTCCCACCTACCACTAATAACCTTCCACCCTCGAGCTTATCAAGAATTTATCTAGCTCCCTTTAAAAATATTAAAGACTCTGCTTCCGTCATTTTTGGAGGAATAGAATTCCAAAGGCTCAAGACTCTCTGTGAGAAAAAATTCTCCTCCTCTGCGACCTTATTTTTAAACAGTGACATCCAGTTTCTAGATGAGTCCACAAGAGGAAACACCCCTTCCACGTGCACCCTGCCAAGAGTCCTCAGATTCTTCCAATCTTTCAATCAGGTTGCCTTAATATTCTTATAATTTCAATCAAGTCGCCTTATACTTTTCCAAACTCCAGTGGATACAAGCCTAGCCTGTCCACTTTTCCTTAAAAGAAACTGCCAGGTATTAGCTTCTTGATCTCAGAATCATGACTGAGGTAGGAGCATGTGTAGTCAGGGGACAAATAGCAGAATAAATAATGATTTGCTATAAAAACGAAAACAGATTAAGGTTATACATGTGGCTGGGAATTGGTATTTGACAGGAATTGCTGCTGAGATCACGATTGTTCAAAATTTCCATAAAAACTTGGAGGTAGAAATTTTTAAAAAATTCATCCATGGGATGGAGGCATCGCTGGCTAGGCCAGCATTTATTGCCCAGAGGGTATTTAAGAGTCAACCCTATTATTATGGGCTGGAGTCCCATGTAGGCCAGACCAGGTAAGGATGGCAATTTTGTTCCCTAAAGAACATTAGTGAGCCAGATGGGTTTTCCCAACAATCAACAATGGTCATCATCAGACTCTTAATTCCAGACTTTTACTGAATTCAAATTCCACCATCTGCTCTGGGTGGGATTCTAACTCAGGTCCTCAGAACATTACCTAGGTTTCTGGATTAACAGTCCAGCAATAATACCATTTGGCCATTGCCTTCCCAATTTTAAGTACAATTTCAAAATTTGTAGATAACACAATACATTAAAACATTAATAAAATTATGTAGCTAGCAAATACATTTCAGTAAGGATAAATATGAGGAGGTGTAATTTGGTAGGCTGAAAAACAAGATTACTTGGTTCTCAGAAAATAAAAGTAGAAAATGAATTTAGGAGTGCTGATACACAAATTAATAAAGATTGGCTATTTATTGGCCTGTGAAATGTGCTGGTAAGCTGTGCTTTTGAACTGCTGCAGTCCTTGGAATATAGGGACATTCACAGCACAGTTAGAAAAGAAGTTCCAGGTATTTGAAAGAGTGAAGGAACAGTGATATAGTTCCAAGTCAGAATGATGTGTGAATTGGGGCTGATATTGCAGCTGGTTATGTTGCCTTGCAACGTGTGCTCTTGAACATGTAAGTGTTAGAGATAACAGATTTGGAAGGTACTGTCTGAAGGGCTGTAGTGAGTTACCACAGTGCGTTTTTTAGATGGTACATGCTGCTGTCCCTGTGCATTACCATTGATGAGAAACTGAACTCAACCAACCATACAAATACTGTGACTGTAAAAGTACATCAGAGGCTGGGAATTCTGCCATGAATAACTCACCTCCTTGCTCCCCAATGTCTGCCCATCATCTGTATGGCAGAGATCAGGAGTGTAATGGAATACTTTCCATTTGTCTTGGACGAATGCAGCTCTAACAGTGCTCAAGAAGCTCAACAATATTCAGGACAAATCAACCTCCTTAACTGACACCCCATCCACCACCTCAAACATTTATTCCCTCTGCCACCAATGCACAGAGGCAGCAGTGTGTAATGTCTACAAGATGTACCGCAGCAACTCATCAGAGCTGGTTTGGCAGCACCTTCCAAGCCCACCACCTCTACCAACCAAAAGACAAGGGCAGCAGATTGCTGGTAACACTATCATATAGTCATACCACCTTTGAATTTCCTTTCAAATCTTACACCGTCCTTACTTATAACTGTACTGCTGCTTCTCTATTGTCACTTGGTCAAAATCCTGGGACCCCACTCCCTCCTGCCAGTACTGTAAGTATTTCTACATTAGATGGACTGCCACAAATTAAGAAGGTGGGCCACCACCATTTTCTCAAGGACACAGCCAGTGATGCTCACATCCAAATTTAAAAAAAACACAATTGCAGAGAAATTTCTTAGTACAGAATGGTAAGAAAATATGGAATCCACAAGTAGTTGATCAGTCAATAGTACAGATGCCTTTATCGAAAAGTTAACTAAACAAAGGAAGGAAAAGTGAACAGGAGGTTATGATGAAAAGATGAGATGAGGAGGGATAGGAGAAGGTTTACACAGAGCTCATGCGTTTGTTTAGATTTGTTGAGCTGAATATTCTCTTAGGGTGCTTGGCATTCTCTGTAGAAAATTCTGCTTTACAGGTACGTGTATATGATATTCATCGAGGAAGAATGAGTTTGTAAATGTTTTATTGTCTGTTTTTCACTCTGTAAGAGAACTTTTAAGTCACACTGCTTTTTGTAGAACGGATGTGCACAAATCGGCAATCGTATTTCTTATATTACAACAGTGGTCGCAATTCAAAAGTACTTATTTGGCTGTAGGATGCTTTGGGATGTCTTCAAGTTGTGAAAGGTATGATATAAATGCATAAGTCTTCCTTTTATTGCGTCACTTTTCAGGTAGAAATGCTGTTCAAGTCATTTAATTGTGAATTGATTCTCAACTGACTTATATACATATGTAAGATATTAAAAATAATAATAAAACACAAGTATAGCATTAAATTGAATGAGTGGTAGCAATCTTTGAGTTCAAGCCTTGCAACAGAATAATCCGCACAGATGAAATTCCTGTATTATGATGCTGGGTTGATACCCAGAACGATGGTCACATCTGATGGAGGTGGAATGGCCTTCCCATCTCAGCCTTAGGGAGCAGGTTGTCAAAGGTCAAAGTTCTGTTTACCCACCTGGATGTGGTGTGTTTCTGACTATGGAGCCCATCCTCAGGGGAAAATAGTCACTTGTCCTGAATTTGATGGGATGGCCTTTTCATTAGCAGGGAAAATGATTTATTTAGATCAAAGAACAAGAGGCCACAGTGTCACGACGATTCTGATCATCTCTTTTTTTAAAAATCTACCCTGTTTTTCAAATCAACCTGTTCAGCGATGTTATCATACACCTAGGGAGCAGGTGGGACTTGAATCGAGCCTACCAGTCCAGGGTTAGGGACACTACCACTCCACCTCAAGAGGGCCCCTTAATTAACAAGGGACTGGTTGAGTGGCAATAGAAGCAGCTGGAGGATGGGGGTGGGAATGGAGATAGTACTCAAGAAGTGTGATCCAATTTAAATCCTGCAATTACTGTGTCTGCAGTCTCACTGACCCAATTCCTCTACTTCTCGTGGAACAGAAAAGGCAGAGGTTTGGAACTGGGGCACAGCTTTTCCTCATTTTGTTTATGAGGATCTGGAGGCACTTTTGATGGCAGTGAGGGAGAGGAGGGAGATTTTCCTTATAGAGGATTGCAGAAGAAGTCATTCTTTCCTTCAAGCAGGCCTGGTCAAGGTGGTGGATACTGTGACCAGTTGGAATGTATTCAGGAGGAACTGAGTGCTGTGCCAGAAAATGTTCAATGATCTTTCCTCATTCTGGTAAGGTGAGGACAATGCCGAGCCCTCATGATAATCCTCAAAGTAAGTCAGCCCCAGCACACACACCACTTGAGAAGTCTGAGGGTACATGCGACTCTTGCATTGCCATTCAGGATGGTTCAAATCTATATTGCTGTTAAGGACCTATCAGCACCATACAAGCAGCATCCTACCTCAACAAGTCATTGGCTGCTGAGACTAGCAGTGCCTTAGCGCTCCATCTCTTTCTTTTCTTCTTGAAGAGGAAAGCAGCCCACAATGCCCAAAAAATGACCAATACAGGAAGAGTCACCATCCTACAAATCATTACCGTGTGAGAGGAAACATTAAAAATTTTCAGCATGGTTGATCACAAGAAAAGCAGGGGAGGTGAAAATGATATCCCTGGTGAACACTATAATTAGAAACTGAAAAGCACAGCTTATGGGTCTCTACTGCATGTCTGCCTCAGCACTGCAAAGATGTCTACTAGTTTTCACAATCTTCTTCTATTTCTTCCACAGGTTCAGGGTGGAAGGACAGATTACTGTTTCTGCACTGAGCCTCGAGCTACCATTAAAGTCTTAATAGTAATTGTCATACTTTACATACATATCCTCCATCAGTACAGATGTAGTCACATTGGTGCAGCGTTACAGATATATTGATTGGGCACCAAGTGATGAGTATGTCACAGGTGTTCAGTTGATAAAGGTAGAGCTGTGGACAGACTGCTTGCAAGAAGACACATTCCTGCATGGAATTGAACATGGGATTTCTCTTCTTGAATACAATAAAGTAATGACATGAAAGCAGATATGTAAACTTCCTTTTAATTAATAGACAGAAAAGACGGATTAAGTTGTGAAAGACAGCAACGGTCCTTTAGTAGAGTCAGTGAAATCTCTGTATATTTGTGCACCTTCACCAGTGGTAACAGTTGTGGTATTCTAGTTTGTATCTTCAGTGGAACTGCTCTCACAGGTTGCTAAAAGCAAGTTCCAGACTGTCTTCTTCGTCAGAAGAGCTGAACTGAAACATGTCTGTATCAGGTGATTGCTGACATTAATGACATCCTAAAGAGACCCTTAAATTTAGCACCAAGTTTGGACAGTTTCTGTGCAACTCTGTTCTGCACTTTCCTCTGCCTATTCCTTTTCTACCTGCTCCTCCTCCTCCTCCTTTGAGCTGTGCTGATCTAGCACATCACTAGCACAAGGTCCACACTTGTATGGAGGACTATGTTATGGAAACAGAAGCAGATCACCACTATGCATGAGCACTTTGCATAAGAAAATAAGAAATAGGAACAGGAGTTGTCCTTCAAGCCTACCCCATCGTCCAAAAAGATCACAGCTGATCTGTCCCAGGCCTCAACTCCTCTTTGTGCCAGCTCATCATTAGCCTCCCAATACTCCAAAAATTTATCTACCTCTTCTTTATAAATACTGTCAGTGATCTAGCCTTCACAGATCTCTCTCATAGCCCCATTTTCCAGCACTTATCCCAAAGCATTGTAGACTGGATGAAACTTTTCTACTTGATGGAGGAATCAATGACCAGGGGTATGCATCTAAGGTAAGGGGTAGAAGGTTTAGAGGAGATGTGAAAAAAATGTTTTCACCCAGAGGTTGTGCACTTAGCCCAAAGCATTGTATGCCTTCTTCAATGTTATGAGGGTTTCTGCAACTAAGACCCCTATAGGCAGTGAGTTCTGGATTCCCACCACCCTCTGCTGCACATTTATCAGGTGAACTTCACCTGACAAAGGACCAGTGCTCCGAAAACGTGAGATTTCAAATAAACCTGTTGGACGATAACTTGGTGTCGTGTGACTTCTGACTTTGTCCACCCCAGCACCTTCAGGCCAAGCAGCATCATAGGAGCAGGAAGGCTTGACGTTTTGCGCCTAGACCCTTCATCAGAAAAGCATTTCTGATGAAGGGTATAGGCCCAAAACGTCGAGGCTTCCTGCTCCTATGATGCTGCTTGGCCTGCTGTGTTCATCCAGCTCCACACCTTGTTATCTCGGATTCTCCAGCATCTGCAGTACCTATTATCCCCAGCACCTTCACATCAGTTTTAAATAAGCGTTCCCTTATTCTGTAACTGTCTTCTAGTTTGAGATTCCCCCACTAGTGGAAACATCTTCTCAACATCTACCCTGCCAAGACCCCATTAGAATATTGTATCAGAGATAAAAGGTACTGCAGATGCTGGAGAATCCAAGATTCTGATGACAGGTCTAGGCCCGAAACGTCAAGTTTTCCTGCTCCTATGATGCTGCTTGACCTGCTGTGTTCATCCAGCCCCATGCTTGTTATCCCCCATTAGAATATTCTTCATTTCAATAAGATCACCTCTCATTCTTCTAATCCCTAATGAATAAAGGCCTAACCCATTTAGCTGTTCTTGAAAAGTCAACTCCTTCATCCCAAGAATCAACTCAGTGAATTTCTTTTGAACTGTTTCCACTACTAGAATGTTGTTTCTTAAATATAGGAATCAAACCTGTAAACAGATGCGGCCTCACCAATACTGTGTAGAGTAATCAGGACTTACCTATATTTGAACTCCAATCTCCTATCAATAAAGATCAAAATTTCATTTGCCTGCTTAATTACTTCTTGTGTCTCCATGCAAAACAACACCCAGAACACTCTGTGTTGTATTTTTCTGGAGCCCAAGGACTGATCTTTGTGGCACTCCACTAGTTATATCTTTTTAAACTGAAAAAGACCCATAATCCTGAGTTGCTATCACAATTTATTATAAGCCTTCTGGAATTCCAAATACGCTACATGCAATCGTTTCCTTTTATCAACTCTCATAGAATCATAGAGATCTACAACACAGAAAAGGCCTTTCGGTCAAGTGCATCCTCACTGTTCAAAAATAGCCACCTATCTACACTAATCACATATTCCAGCACCTGGCCCATAGCATTGTATGCCTTTTTAAATGTTATGAGGGTTTCTGCATCTACGTAGGCAGTGAGTTCTAGATTCGCACCATCCTCTAGGTGAAAACATTTTTTTTCACACATCTCTAAACCTCCTGTCCCTTACCTTAAATAAATGCATGCCCCCGGTCATTGATCCCTCCATCAAGGAGAAAACTTTCTTCCTGTCTACCCTATCTATGCTCCTTTTAATCTTATCCATCTCAGTCATGTCCCCTCTCAATCTCCTCTGTTCTAAGGAAAACACCAATCTGTCAAAACTCTCTAGCCAGGCAATATCCTGATAAATCTCCTTTGCATCCTCTCTGACGCTTTTACAACTGTCCTATAACATGGATTCCAGAACTGCACACAATATTCTAACTGTGACCTAACCAATATTTTAAAATTTGCCTGTTCTATCCTCAAAGAACAATTCGTTAAACATGATTTCTTGAAACCTTGATGATTCTGCTTGATTGCATTAAACTGCTCTAAGTATCCTGTTCCTGCTCCCTTAATAATGGACCGTAGCATTTTCCAAATGGCAGATGTTAGGCTGACTAATACGTATCTTGCTGCTTTCAGTCTCTCTCCCTTCTTCCACAGGGGCATCAAATTATGTTTTTCCAATTCTCATGACCCTCCCAGAATCCAGTGATATTAGGAATATTTTGTCCAATGCCTCTACTTTCTCTGTAGCCACTTCCTTTAAAACCCTAGGATGCAAGTTGTCAGATCTTGGTGACTTGTCTGCTTTAAGTACTATTAATTTGTCAAATACTCTGTACCCATGACAGGGACTTTTACAAGATATTCCTCCAATTAGTATCTTGCATATCTGTTATCTTTAGGATGTTTAGAGTATCCTCCACTGTGAAGACTGATGCAAACTATTAGTTTAAATTATCTGCCATTTCCCTCTTCCCCTTTATGAATTCCCCTGCTGCATCCTTCAAGGATCCCATATTTACTTTTTCAACTCACTTTCACTTTACATACCCATAGAAGCTATTGCTGTTAGTTTTTATATTTCTTGCGAATTTACTTTCATAATAAATTTTCTCCTTTTCTGTTACAGTTTTACTTATCCACTGCAGATTCTTAAAGAATTCTTAATCTTCTGGTCTACTTGTAGTTATTGCTGTTTTGTATTTCTTTGTTTTTGATTGGATCCACTCCTTGACTACCTTTATTAACCACAGGTGGTTCATTCTTCTCATCAAGTCCTTTTTGATTAGAATACATTTTGCTGAGCATTCTAAAATATCTGCTTCAATATCTGCCATTGCTCATCTGCTGACTTTTCCCTTGGTCTATTTTCCCAGCCTACTTTAGACAACTCTTTCTTCATTCCAAATTGCTGTTATTTAAATTGAGGACACTGGCTTGAGACCCAGATTGTGCTCCCTCAAATTTGAAATTTTATCTTGATGTGATAGCTAACCCCAAGAGGATCCTTAACTACTAGATCTCTTATTAATCCAGCCTCACAACATAATACTGCTCCTAGGTAGGTAGGTAGGTTCTGCAATGTACTGCTCTAAGAAACAATCCTTGATGCACTTTTCAAATTCATCTTCTATGTTACTCTTGCACCTTTGATTAGACCAGTACATATATAGATTAAAATCGCCCATGATAACTGTAGCTCCTTCTCAAATGCCTTCATTATTTCTGGCTTTATACTCAGCTCTACAGTGGTGCAACTCTTTGAGGGCCTGCTGACAAGACCCATCCATGACTTCTTTTCCTTGCTATTCCTTATTTCCACTCAAACTGATTCCACATCACAATCTATTGCAACTATATCATTACTATCCATCGCAGCGATACCTTCCTTTATTAACAAAGTTACACCACCTGTCTTTCCTTTTTGTCTATTCTTCCCCTAGCATGTAAAACACTCTGGAATATTAAGTCCTCAGTCTTGGTCACCCAATAACCACATCTCCATAAAATCAATCAAGTTACAGTCACTTTTATTTCTAAAAGTGCCATTAACTCATCCACCTTTTTACAAATGTCGCATGCATTCAGATAAAGAGCCTGAAGCTTTGACATTTTACAGTTATTACTTTGGTTCTAATTACTGCTGCATGCTTCTGTGTATATTTTCCCAACCCTTCTTGTCACACTTTACAGGAGCATATTGCAAGGTGACACCTGTCCTGTCCAGACAGTGGAACTGCACCTTCAGAAGTCCGATGGCCTGGTAAATGGCAGTTGTAATAAGCAGGTGGCTTCAGTTGTTGGGCCTCAAAGCCTTTGTCTCAGATTCTTGTAAAGGGATAAGCATCCATCCCATCAAGTGATATCCCTTGTTCATGAGACTCCAATCACATAACTCAGGGTGGATTGAAGAGCTGTGCACGCTGGATTGCTGGTGGAAGAAAGATTCATGGCAGTTGCAAGAAAATGAGTACACACAAGCAGGAAGCCTTTGTTGTGACTGAATATTGATGGACTGCAAACTCTTCCTTTTGATGAATCTCAAAAGCTGGGCCTTGGTGCCTTAATGGTTACATGGGCATAAATGTTGAAACCCTGTACCTGGAGGAATCTAGCCTTTGAGTTTATACCCACTGCCATCGAGCCTGCAAGGCCACATCTGTCTAGAATGTGATGTATTTTCACAAAAAGAGTATTGACAATCTGCCAAAAGATGTGTACACCCCATTTGCAGAACAACACTAATGTCTGCAGTTAGTCCATGGAAGGAGCCAGAAATAAATGAGCTCAAACCACAACGCCACTTATGACTACCAATAATTAATGTGAGCAGCCCAGCAATGTGTGAGGTCTTCTGCTTTGAAGGCACAAATCTTTGACTATTGCCCTGGAGAGTTATAACTTTCTACAGCATTGGTTCTTTTACATATTCAGGTAGCTCCATAATCAGTGGTAAGTTCCATGTTGAGGTTATGGCCTCTGTCACGTTCTTAAGATTCAAACTTCAGTGGTGGCAGGAAATCTGCATGGTGGGCAACGTGACTAATCTTATGACCTTCCACCTGCTAGGACATAGAAATCTAGCTCTTGGTGTCTGTGTACTGGGTTGATATTGGTTGGGGTACTAGCATCTGTGAGAACCAGGAGTCACAGTCTAAGGATACAAGATAGGCTATTTAGGATTGGAATGAGGAGAAATTTCTTCAACCAAAGAGTGATGAGCCTCTGGAATTCTCTGCCACAGAAAGCGGTTGAGGCCTAACACTGAATGTTTTTAAGAAAGAGTTAGATTATAGTTCTTAGGGCTAAAGGGATCGAAGTGTATGGAGAGAAAGCACGAACAGGGTACTGAGTTGAATGATCAGCCATAGAGTTATAGACCCTTCAGTCCAACTCATGCATGCCAACCGAGTTTCCCAAACTTGCCCGTGTTTGGCCTATATCCCTTTAAATCTTTCCTAATCCTCTACCTGTCCAAATGTCTTTTGAATGATTTAGCTGTACCTGAATCTACCACTTCCTCTGGCAGATTATTCCACATAAAAACTACACTCTCTGTGTAAAAGTTGCCCCTCAGGTCCCTTTTAAATCTTATTCCTCTCACCTTAAAAAAATGCCTTCTAGTTTTGAACTCCCCCACCCTAGGGAAAAGACCTTTGCTATTCACCTTATCTATGCCCCTCATAATTTTATAAACCTCTGAAAGGTCACCCCTCAATCTCCTCTGCTCCAAACTATCCAGCCTCTCCTTATAACTCAAAACCTCTAACTTTGGCAACATCCTGGTAAATCTTTTCTGAACTCTCCCCAAGTTAATAATATCCTTCCTATAGCAGGATGACCAGAACTGTGCACACTACTCCAAAAATGGCCATGCCAATGTCCTGTACAACCTCAACATGACTTCCAACTCATATATTCAATGGTCTGAGTAATGAAGGCAAGTGTGCTGAACACCTTCTCAACCACGCTGTGATGCGACTTCCAAAGAACTATGTACTGAACCCCTAGGTCTCTCTGTTCGACAACACTACCCAGGGCTCTACCACTAACTGTATAAGTCCTACCCTTGTTCACTTTACCAAAATGCAATATCTTGTATTTATCCAAATTAAACTCCGTCTGCCACTCCTCAGCCCATTAACCCAATCGATCATGATCCCTTTGTAATCTTAGATAAGCTTCTTCACTGTCAACTATAGCACCAATTTCGGTGTTATCCGCAAACTTACTAACCATTCATCCTAATTTCTCAGCCAAATCGTTTATATAAATGACAAACAACAGTGGACCCAGAACTGATCCCTGCAGAATATTGCTGATCAAAGGCGTCCAGTCTGAAAAACAACCATCTATCACCTCTGTCTCCTACTGTCAAGCCAATTTTGTATTCAATTGGCAAGCTCTCCCTGAATCCCATGTGATCTATCTTTACTAATCAGTACACCTTGTCAAAGACTTTACTAAAGTCCATGTAGATGTCTTCTGCTCTGCTTCCATTAATCGTTTTGGTTCCATCCTCAAAAAACTCAATCAAGTTTGAGAGACATGATTTTCCATGTACAAAGGCATGCTGACTATCCCTGATCAGGCCTCGCCTTTCCAAATGCATGTAATTCATATCTCTGAGAATCCCCTCCAACAACTCAGCCACCACCTACATAAAACCTTGGCTTCTCCTTACAGCTTTTCTTAAATAATGGCACAATGTTAGCCACTCTCCAGTCCTCCTGCATCTCACCTGTGGCTACAGATGATACAAATATCTCTGCGAGGGTCCCCACAATTCTTCCCTAAATTTCCACAATGTCCCATGATACACTTGATTAGGTCCTAAAGATTTATCCACCTTTATGTTTTTTAAGGCTTCCAGCACTTCCTCTTCTGCAATATGATCTATTTTCAAGACATCAATGTTTATTTCCCCACATTCCCTAGCCTCCATGTCTTTCTCCACAGTAAAACTGATGCAAAATATTCATTTAGTATCCCTCCCATCTCCTGTGGTTCCACACATGGATGATCTCATTGATGTTTAAAGGGTCCTATTCTCTCCCTAATTGCTCTTTTGCTCTTAATGTATTTGTAGAACGTCTTCAGATTATCCATAGCTTTATCTGCCAAGGCTATCTTACATCCCTTTTAGCCCTCTTAATTTCCCTCTTAAGAATGCCACCACATTCCTTATACTCGTCAAGAGATTCACTTGATCCCTGTTGTCCATACCTAACATATGCTTCCTTCTGTTTTTTGACCGGAGCCTCAATTAATTTATTCATCCATTGTTCCTTACTCTTACCAGCCTTACTCTTCACTCTGACAGGAACATAATGTCTCTGAACTCTCATTATCTCACTTTTGAAAGCCTCCCACTTACCAATTGTTCCTTTATCTGCAAACGGAGTAACCCAATCAAGTTTTGAAAGTTCCTGTCCCATACTGACAAAATTTATCTTACCCCATTTAAGAGCATTCACTTTTATACAAGGCCCCATAACTTTCCATTACTATTTTCAAACTAATAGAATTAGGATCATTGGTACCAAGTGCTCTCCCATTAACATTTCTGTCACTTGCCCTGTGAATATTAAGAATTTTCTTAAACACATTTAACAAATTCCTCACCATCCTAGACCTTAACACTATGCCAGTCCCAGTCTATATTTTAAAAGTTGAAATCCCCGACTATTACAACTCTATTATTCTTATTTATATCTGAGCTCTCTCAACATATCTGCTCTTCAGTTTCCCGCTGACTACTGCGCGACCAACAGTACAATCCATCAAGATGATCATCCCCTTCTTATTTCAGAGTTCCACTCATATAGCTTCACTGAACGATCCCTCAGAAATATCCTAAGTATAGCAGTAATGTTTTCCCTAATCATAAATGCTACTCCTCTCCTCTTTTGCCACCCTCTCTACCCTTCCTATAGCATCTAAATCCGGGAACGTTGAGCTGCTGGTCCTGTCCCTCCCTCGGTCATGTTTCTATAATAGCTACGATGTCCCATTCCATGTTCCTATACATGCTCTAAGTTTATTTCCCTTACCTGTAAGACCCTTGCATTGAAATAAATGCAGTTTAATTTTTCAGGGTTACCTGGTTTTCTGACTTGCTCTTGCCTGCCTTTTCTAATTAACTTGCTCTCCTTAGCTTCAGAACCATCCTCATCTGTCTCTCTATTCTCACTACTATTTAGGATCCTCCCAACTCCTTCCCTTCCAGTTTAAAAGGCTCCCAAATAGAACTAGCAAATCTCCCCACCAGGATATTAAACCCCCTCCAGTTCAGGTGAAACCTGTCTCTTTTGAACAGGTCTCTTCTACGCCAGGAGAGATTCCAATGATCCAGAAATCTGAATCCCTGCCCCCTGCACCAGCTCCTCAGCCATCGACATCGACGACATTGCCATCGACACCACTGCTGATGCCACCGCCTCCGTTTCCAAGGCCAACACCACAGACATCGAGGACGCACCTGCTGACACCACTGCTGCCGCCGCAACCAACATCCAGGGCTTACCGACCGAGTCCGCTCCTCCCACCGCCTACCCCATTCCACCCACCGACGATGTCGCTCCGCCCACCACCGACACCGACGTCACTCCGCCCACTGCCAACGCCACTCTGCCCACCGCCGACGTCGCTCCACCCACCACAGATGCCAATGTCTCTCCGCCCACCGACGCCATCACTCCGCCCACTACCGATGCTGATATCGCTCCGCCCACCACCTCCACAGCCAGCAGCTCCAGAGGAGACAGCAGCACCCAGCCCTGCCGAGTCTTCACCATCCCCCCAGACCTCCCCCTTACCGAGGACGAACGGTCAGTCCTCAGTAAAGGGCTCACCTTTGTCTCCCTCCACCCAAACATCAACAAATACCACTCATGCTTGGGTGTTGAACAGTTTTCCCGCCGCCTCCGCCCTTACTTCTTTAACCGTGAGCCTAACTTTCCCTCTACTGACCCCTTCTCCAACACACCCCTTCCTCCTGGACACCACCCCAAGGCCTCCTACCCTCCCTCGACCTCTTCATCTCCAACTGCCGTCGCGACATCAATCGCCTCAACCTCTCCACCTCTCTCACCCACCCCAATCTCTCCCCCACAGAATGTGCAGCCCTCCGCTCCCACCCCAACCTCACCATAAAACCCGCAGACCAGGGAGGTGCAGTTGTAGTATGGCGCACTGACCTCTACATCGCTGAGGCCCGGCGCCAGATCTCCGACACCTCCTCCTACTGACCCCTTGATCATGACTCCACCCCCGACCATCAAAATGTCATCTCCTAAACCATCCACAACCTTAACACTTCAGGTGACCTCCCACCCACAGCTTCCAAGCTCATTGTTCCCCAACCCCGCACTGCCCGCTTCTATCTCCTTCCCAAAATCCACAAACCTGACTGCCCTGGTCGACCCACTGTCTCCGCATGCTCCTGCCCCACCGAACTTATCTCTACTTATCTCAACTCCATTTTCTCCCCCTTGGTCCAGGAACTCCCCACCTACATCTGTGACACCACGCACGCCCTCCACCTCCTCCAAAACTTCCAATTCTCTGGTCCCCAACACCTCATCTTTACCAGGGACGTCCAGTCCCTATACACCTGCATTTCCCATGCAGATGGTCTAAAGGCCCTCTGCTTCTTCCTGTCCCGCAGGCCTGACCTGTCCCCCTCCACTGACACCCTCATCCGCTTAGCCGAACTCGTCCTCACCCTCAACAACTTCTCTTTCAATTCCTTCCATTTCCTACAGACAAAGGGGGTGGCCATGGGTACCTGCATGGGCCCAAGCTACGTCTGCCTCTTTGTAGGTTATGTGGAACAATCCCTCTTCCGTAGCTACACTGGCCCTAAACCCCACCTCTTCCTCCGTTACATCGACGATTGTATCAGCGCCACCTCGTGCTCCCACGAGGAGCTCGAACAGTTCATCCACTTCACCAACACCTTCCACCCCAACCTTAAGTTCAACTGGACCATTTCTGATACCTCTCTCTCCTTCCTGGTCCTTTCTGTTTCCATCTCTGGCAACTACCTGGAAACCGATATCCATTTCAAGCCTACCAACTCCCACAGCTACCTAGAATACACCTCCTCCCACAAACCTTCCTGCAAAAATGTCATCCCCTATTCCCAATTCCTTCGCCTCCGCCGCATTTGGACCCAGGATGAGGCATTCTACTCCCGTACATCTCAGATGTCCTCGTTTTTCAAGGACCGCAACTTCCCGTCCACAGTGGTCGAGAACGCCCTCGACCATGTCTCCCGCATTTCCCACAACTCATCCCTCACACCTCCTCCCGCAATAACAACCAAAACAGAATCCCCCTCATCCTCACGTACCACCCCACCAACCTCCGGATCCAGCGCATCATGCTCCGACACTTCCGCCATCTGCAATCCGACCCCACCACCAAAGACATTTTTCCCTCCCCACCCTTATCTCCTTTCCGGAGGGACCACTCTCTTCGTGACTCCCTTGTCCGCTCCACAGTCCCCTCCAGCCCCACTGCACCTGGCACTTTTCCCTGCAACCGCAGGAAGTGCTACACCTGCCCCTATACCTCCCCCCTCACCCCCATCCCAGGCCCCAAGAAGACCTTCCACATCAAGCTGCTAATGTGGTATACTGCATCCGCTGTTCCCATTGTGGCCTCCTCTACATCGGGGAAACCAAGCGGAGGTTTGGGGACCGCTTTGCGGAACACCTACACTTGGTTCGCACTAAGCAACTGCACCTCCCAGTCGCGAACCATTTCAACTCCCCCTCCCATTCCTTAGACGACATGCCCATCCTGGGCCTCCTGCAGTGCCACAACGATGCCACCTGAAGGTTGCAGGAACAGCACCTCATATTTCGCTTGGGAACATTGCAGCCCAATGGTATCAATGTGGACTTCACAAGCTTCAAAATCTCCCCTCCCCCAACCGCATCCCAAAACCAGCCCAGCTTGACCCCGCCTCCCTAACCTGTTCCTCCTCCCACCTCAACCCTACCCCCATCTCCTACCTACTAGCCTCATCCTGCCCCCTTGACCTGTCCGTCCTCCCTGGACTGCCCTATCCCCTCCCTAACTCCCCACCTACACTCACGTTTACTGGCTCCATCCCCGCCTCTTCGACCTGTCTGCCACCTCTCCTCTATCCATCTTCTATCCGCCTCCCCCTCTCTCCCTATTTATTTCAGAACCCCCTTCCCCTCCCCCATTTCTGAAGAAGGGTCTAGGCCTGAAACGTCAGCTTTCCTGATACTGCTTGGCCCGTTGTGTTCATTCAGCTTGACACCTTGTTATCTCTTTTCTCAGCCACTTATTTATCTGCCCTATCTTCCTACTCCTACTCTGACTCGTACGTGGCACTGGGAGCAATTCAGAGATTATGACCTTTGAGGTTTTGCTTTTTATCCTCCTACCTAACTTCTTGTATTCACTCTGTGACGCTTCAACCTTTTCTTTAACTATGTCGTTTTACCCATGACGATGACAACTTCCGGCTTTTCACTCTCCTTTTTGAGAAAATGCTGCAACCTCTTTGAGAAGTCCTTGATCATGGCACCAGGGAGGCAACATACCATCCTGAGTTCTTGCTCACAGCCACAGAATCTCCTGTCTGTATCCGTGACAAGAGAGTCCCCAGTACAATTACTCTTTTGAACTGTGACAAATCCTAGTCAACAGAAAATTTGTTTTCGGTGCCCAAGATCTGGCTGCCGCTGTTATTTTCCTCTGAGAGACTATTCCCCCAACCGTACCCAAAACAGTGCATCTCACTGAGACAGGAATAGCCACAACAAACTCCTGAACAATGTCCTACCTTTCCTGACAGTCACTCATCTATCTGACTGAATCTGCAGTATGACCACCTTCTAAATCTACTAACCATCACACCCTGTGCCTCCTGTATGCTGCTCAGTGACTCCAACTGCCTCTCCAGCTGATCCAAACGGTGTGATGTGATATGGATCCAAACACACTTCCTGCAGACATAATCTCCAGGGACAGTCATCTGATCCGTAACCTCCCACGTCTGTTAGGAGGAACATAGCATTCCACTGACTACCATTATAGCCCCTTAACAATTTGCTAACACAGACTTGCTTAAAAAGACCCTCACTTTTCTCAATTCCTGTATTTGTTGACTAATTGCTGCTGACACACTAAGATGGGAGAATTTAAAGCCTCTATTCTATATTATAAGGCCGAAAATAAGAAGCTCAAAATCCAACATGTTTTAAAAAAAAGCTTACCCTTCCCTTACCCACACTTTTTAATTTTAAGCATACAAAAGAGAAGAAAAAAATTTAATAATTAAATTCTTAAAATCCAGCACTTAGCTTAAGCTCCCAGCAACCGAAAGCAGCCTCCTCCTCAGATCTTCTACCAGTCTCTGTCTCTGAGTAAAGGTATGTTGATCCTAGATTGAGCCTTCCAAAAATAACAGATCCAGGAACCTGCACCCTACCGTTATTTAAACTGTTAATAACATCCCTAAACAAACAAGTTGAAAAGGTTAATCTTCCGAATTCCACGCATGCACTAAAAAAACCTCTCTCCGGCTATTGAATGGTGGAATATGCACAAATGGCCAAATGGCCTACTTATGCTCCTATTTTTTATGTTTCCATGTCAAGATAGCCCCTATTTACCCTTGTATCTTGTCAAAATTACTTCAAGGAGACTTTAAGTAAGGGAACAAGCTGTCTATATGTAAAGTGTCTTTATTATAGAGACAACTTAGACCACAATTTTTCCTCGTGTGTCATTAAAGAAGGGAGTATGTGTTTACTCAATGTTGTTTGTGTCAACCAGTAGGAGACACACTCATTAAATTAAAATATGATACATTTTATGGATGACTGATATTCTTAGCTTGTGTAGTTCCATATCTCTAAAATTTTGACAAACATAAATACATAAATGTGCACTTAAGACACATTATAAACATGTGGACAAATGTTACCATTTAGTGGCGTGTAGTGTTAAGTGTTGAAGAAACGAATCAGCAATTCATAGTCTACAGTCCCATTCTTACATTCTTTGGCCAAGTGTGAATTGCACTGAGCTTTTTTGAGGGACTTTCAGCATGAGGCCCAGTGAGATTTCTAGCTACATCTTACCAAGCATGCCTCATTAACTACCTACCCAGCACATGGCATTGCTCATGTCTAATTCTTCCCCATCTGACCACACTCTGTTCTCGGAACAACCCACTGCTCATTGGATATCTGCTAAAGACCAGCATCCTCGGCATATGTCCAATTTAAAAGGTCACTGTGTGCCCAGATAAGCGCTGGCATTCTAAAGATGGTCTGCTCAGTCAAGGATGTTTTCTGAAAGTGTCTGAGATGGGGAAGATGGTGCCATTATTCTCAAACAGAAACCTGGAGGTCCTGAGAGGATGATCCAAAGGAGGGGCATTTTCTTCCCAGACAGCCAGCATAACAGGCTGTGAAGACAGACTCCATAGCCTGGTCTGAGGTGCCACCAGATCTGTGCTGTGTTTGTGGTCCAGAGGAAGGGGACACAGTCAATGACCTTCCTCGTTTGCCAGGGTAAGTGCGAAACCCTTATTTCTGCTACCTCACAATCACTCTATCTCTGCTCCCGCATGCATTTCCATCAAGCTTGTGCTCTACCACTCTCACTGTTGCCTGAAACTTCACTCACTCACATTCCCCTCCCCGCAACCTCCCACATCACTAACCTTGCATGGCCTTTGAGGTGCCTCCTCACTCACTTGAAATACTTTACCATCTTTCAACAACCTCCACCTATACTAACAGCCGTACCACCCATTTTTACCTCACTCAATCTACCCACTTCTTTCGTTCCAGGAGGACAGCTTGCAATAGGGTTGAAAGGACCCAGAACGTTGGAGTGGGTGCGCAGATGTAGATTCCGCACCCCAATGAGAAAAGAACCCTGGTCCTCGCAAGAGAAGACCAAGACCATTCCTGTAGTGATGCTAAGTCATCCATGTCCTGACAAATGACTAAGTACCATTCTTCATTTCACTGCAATTCTCACAATAACCATAATAACCAAGTCAGTCTCATTTATAGCAACCCCTTCTAACCACTGGCCACAATACCTTCTCTGTCATTTATTTTGTAGGTACTAGTGGACTGTTGCCGTCATTGTGCTGAAACAGCTGACTCTCCTAGAACCCACCTTTTAGACCTCTAAGGTCAAGAGTACAGAGGTCTCAGAAGAGGCACAGACAAAGGTGCCATCTGCAACCCCACCTGCTCAGATACTTACACCTCAGTGGGAATGTTTGAAAGTATGGGAGCACAAGCTGTTAAATACCTCACTGGTATAGCTCTGCATCTGAGGAAGACATGCCCCAGGCAACTGGCACTTGGAGGGCTGCCAGGGGTCATCCACTAGCTCAGCCCCAGGAGAAGACTCTGTAGTGCTTTCAGTCAGGGACGTCATCCATATGCACAGCGAGGAACATACACAGCAGACAGGTATGTGGGAAGCAATGACCCTAATTACGCAGAAACTGCAGAAATGGAGCAAGTCATGCACCCTCTGGCTATGTCCATAGACAAGTTCACAGATGCCATAGGGAGCCAGGACCAGCACCCTCAAGGTCTAGTGGAGATGTGTTCTCACATGCACTCCATTGCCCCAATCACTCATCTTTGGAATGATGGCATGGCAACAGGGGCATGGGAAACTGTCCAGGTGCCTCTTCCCCACAAACTGCACTATTTTAACCTTGCATCTGGTTACTTCTCCGACTGTCTGGCCTGAATATGATTGTGTTAGCAAGATGCATAACTATGGCAATATAGGATGTATCATGGATCGCCATCTGCACTGACAGTCTGCTGCAGAATGTGGAAGCATGATGAAAAAGATGTACACCATTGCTGACACAATGGCCCCTTGACCTACAACATCTCTGTTCTTTCCCTAGCATCTGTGTCTAAAATGTGTGAATGAGTCGGGAAGCAATGTCTGCAGAGGGGAAGTACACAGAAACAGGGAGCCAATGCATTAGCAAAGTTGCTGGAAAAGCTCAGCAGGTTTGGCAGCAACTGTGAAGGAAAAAGAAACAGAATTAATGTTTCGGGTCCAGTGACCCTTCCTCAGAACTGGGGAGAACCATTCGGAGGAGGGGTCACCAGACCCAAAATGTTAACTCTGTTTTTTCCTTCACAGATGCTGCCAGACCTGCTGAGCTTTTGCAGCAACTTTGTTTTTGTTCCTGATTTATAGCATCTGCAGTTCTTTTGTTTTTTTTAGCTAATGCATTCGGATGGTCAGGGTTTAGGTACCCTATGTCCTGTGCAGTGCATGGGTCTGCGTGTAACACTGTTTCCTTTTAAATGGTGAAACAGCAGAGTGGGTCCTATATCCCCTCTCCACAGTTCGAATCACTTACCCTACTAATTCCAACTGTGGTCTCAATCATTTTCTTTCAATTTTCAGCACAATAGAAGGTGACAGTGAACGCCTTTTACATAGAACATAGAACACAGAACAGTACAGCACAGTACAGGCCCTTCGGCCCACAATGTTGTGCCAACCTATTATCCTACTAAGATCAAACTACCCTGCATACCCTACATTTTACTATCCTCCACATACCTATCCAAGTGTCACTTAAAAGTCTCTAAAGTATCTGACTCCACTACCACTGCCGGCAGTGCATTCCACACGCCCACCACTCTCTGTGTAAAGAACCTACCTCTGACATCTCCTCTATACCTTCCTCCAATCACCTTAAAATTATGCCCCCTCGTAATAGTCATTTCCGCCCTGGGAAAAAGTCTCTGACTATCCACTCTATGCCTCTCATCATCTTGTACACCTCTATCAAGTCATCCCTCATCCTTCTTTGCTCTAATGAAAAAAAGCCCAAGCTTTGTCAACTTTTCCTCATAAGACCTGCCTTCCAGGCCAGGCAGCATCCTGATAAATCTCCTCTGCACCCTCTCTAAAGCTTCCACATGTTTCCTATAATGAGGTGACCAGAACTGAACACAATATTCCAAGTGTGGTCTACCCAGAGTGTTATAAAGCTACAGCATAACCTCATGGCTCTTAAACTCAATTCCCTCGCCCATGAAATCCAACACATCATACACCTTCTTTACAATCAGCCAGATTTAGCCAGACGCTTGTTGAATTGAATTGAATTAGCTTTACATACACTCAAATGAGTACAGTGAAAAGTTTATAAGTCGACGCTTACAGCATCATCTTAGCTACAAAGGTACCTAGGTATAGCTTTTTCAGTAGCAGATTAGTTACAGTGTAACAATATCATCAATACACGGACCATCTTAGGTGGAATACAATCCTTAGCTACAGAATACAGAAACTAAGAAGGGGAAAGTTACATTACGGCTACACACAGTATAACCACACGTCAGAAAAACAAGAAGCAAATTTAAAATGACAAACATCACAGTCTCCCTCCAATGGCTCTCTGCAGCAGATGAGTGCAGGGGACCTCCACATGGTCAGACTGCTGGCTGCTGTCCCACTCCGCATTGGGCTGCTCCTGCTGCCATGCTCTGCACTAGACCACTGCCCCGTTTCGTTTCGGGCCACTGGTCGTTGGCATCCCCAGTTCAGAGCGCCGACCCTGTTTTGGAGGTGAGGGTCAGGTATCTGAGGCCGAGTGAAGGGAGAGTAGGGAGGAAAAGAGGAAGAGAAGAAGGGGAAAAAAAGAACATGCAGAGCAGATGAGCTCCGGCTGGAGTGTTTTACTCCGCTGCCATCTTACAGGAAATCATCCAGGGCTGTCCAGTCAGATCGCTCAAGGGATGGGCCATTGTCAGACCATCAGGTCTGTCCACAGAAGCAAATGGGATGGAAGGGTGTACAATGGATTGGGATAGGGATGATGGTGGGGATGTCTTCTATCATGGGAGAAACATTTGGCAAACTATTCTTCAGGTTTGGGGGCTGCAGGCTGGGGCATGCCTTTATATGTCGGTGAGACTCTGAACATCTGGATACCATTCCTGGTACCTATTCCCATGAAGTCTATTGGCTTTGTACCTCCCCAGATCTCCACTCAACCCATCTACATGAGCCTTCATCTGCACACCCTTCTCCCCAGCCCCTGGCATATGGTGTGACTATGCTAAGTATGGTCATACAATGTCCCTCTGTTGAAGTTGAGGCCCTCCATGGACCAATCCTACTCCAGCATGATCCTCTTCCCCTCCATACATTATTGTACACCTCCCCTGTGTATCTCTTTGAAGCTCTTCACAACTGTCATCACCCCTTTGCCCGCAGTCTGCAGCCCCCAATCCTGAAGAATAGTTTGCCAAGTGTTTCTCCCATGACAGAGAATACCCCCACCCCATCCAACCCATTGTACATCCTTCCATCCTTTTTGCTTCTGTGAACAGACCTGACAGTCTGACCATGGCCCACTCCCTTGAGCGATCTGACTGGACAGCTCTGGATGAGAAGTGCCCAGACCCCTGGCCGTGCATCTCCCTGACCAGGTAAATCCTACCCAATAAGAACCCCCACCCTCTGTGGAGTGGCCATCATAGAGCTGCAAGACTGACTGTGACCCACTTCCTAGATTGCAGAAGCATGGACTCCCTGGACAAAAACAGCCCGATCAGGAGCCTGTCCATGGTGAGTCTCTACAAAGTTACATGTAGGCTGCCCTTGACTTACTGTGCCAGGAAAATCTGACTGACATGTTCTTCTGTGGAATTCAGTGAGGACTATCCAGTATTTGAGACATGGCTGCCTTTGCATATGCAATGGCACACATGGCACAGGTGTGAGATTGATGTAGAATGGTGCTATACAGCAAGATGTACATCCCATTGACTGAGGACTGCTGGCCAGCAAGGCAAGCTAGCTGGTTATGTGACTGTGCTTACTGGCACAACAAAGCAAAGCAAGGCATGGATGCTGTGAGCTTGTAGGTAGGCACAAAGTGAGTGAGTGCTAAGAGGGAAATACTGAGATAAAAGCTGAGTCAATTGGTGATATTGGTGCTTGCCTGTGCACACAAAGTTGTTTGCATTAGCCTTTCAAGGCTAGTTGCTGATTTACCCTGCTATGTAAGTCTGTACTTCCTAAGTGGTCTGCAACTGGACTGGAGAGGTGCCATGACGGTACTGAGGGTTTAGCAAATGTTGGATGTGATTGCCCAAGAATGAAGAGTAGATGTGGCTGGTGCCCTTGAATCATGTCCTGAGATACTACTTGATCCTGAGCAGCATGAGGGCTCTTCACAGCAAGTGGTGAGCTGATGTTGTCAGGAACCAGCTCTGATTTCCATTTTGAAATTTCTCAACATCAAGCTCATTCAGTGCATTTTGTAAGATAGGAAACTAATAAGGCTTTAAGAAGCAAAAATGTACCTCAATCATCATCTTACTGCTGTCTAGCAAGAAACACATCTCACTGTTTGGTAAAAGCATAAAATATGATGAGATATGCCCTGGCATCAAGATAGACCTATCGAACTTCTTGCCCAATTCTGCCACAAATCTTACCATAGACCACATCGCTGAGACCCTTTTAAGATTTAGCTCTTTATGATCTTCTTGGCTATTTAATTTTTTACCCTGTAAAGTAAGTTCAACATTTCTAATAGGAATAAGAATTTACAACATAATTTAGGTCAAGCCTGTAATACTATGTATGATAGTAATTGCTATGCTTTCTTTGGAAAGTTACAGGTTTACCGAGTAAAGCTGTCATGGAAAGCAATTTAGATGTTTTATCACCTTACTAAAAATGGCAATGCTACAAAACTGAAATCGGTCCACAAGAGAAATAGCAAATACAGGTCCAATTATTATTTAATCTGAAACGTATCAGCTCCATTCCAACACCTGAGGATGAGCCCAGGCCTGTGTGTGTCCCTTTGAATACTTATTTTCAAATGTGATTCTAACATTGTCTGAGTTTAGACAGCTGCAGTACAAGCCTGTATCTGGATCCCCTCCAAGTGTCAACAGTCTGGAAATAAAATCTTAAAATATCTATTCCTACAACATCACGCTATTTTGAGAATGTACTGCTGCTGTGAGCAATTATATTAACTCTGTAGCTCAAACTGGAAGTTCTTGAATAATGACTTCAAAAGTGAGATTCTGGTAAATTAAGGATAAGTTTTTGCTGTTTTTTCCTTCAATGGAAGGGTTAGTTAGCTACATTTTCTGAAAATAACAAGCCCAAATTAGTTAATGATTAGGCATAATTATGCAATGATTACATTTGTGTTCTTCAAATATTTGAATTACAGTGTACAAAACAATGTCAAAATGAGAAAAGAGAGTTTAGGAAACTGCGAATAAAAGTAATTTTGGGCATCTGTGTGTGTTTATAATGAGAATAGAAAGAGACAGAATGGGCCTATGTGGTAGGATGGTGATGGATGGGAGGGAATTGTTCATAGCTCTGGATTGTGGGTGGCAAGGAGCATGAAGGACTGCTACTGCGGGACTCTGGTGAAAAGGGATAAGCAATGTGTAGCACTTACCTGGAGGTGGATGGCCAACTGCATGGAAAACCCACTGGTGACATAAAAATACAGTATGGGAGCTACAATATCCCAGGTCTGTTTCAGCTGCAGCAGATGAAATTTCTAACTGATATCAAACTCACCCAGCCAAATGTAACTTCAAGTTAAATTTGGGCAGTTACAATACTGAGCCTATACACATTGATACTGCACCGATTTTTCAAACTTCACATGATAAAAATGCAATGGCCCAGATATATCGATGTCAGAGTCATTGGAGCTGCACAGATTAAAATTGTGCTTGGGCTTGTGCAGAACTCCCGGCATAGCTGACTGTGGGAAAAGCCTAGGAGACTGAGTCCAGGGCACTTCCCCTGTATCTGGAACTCTCTGAAAAAAGTCCATTGCATTTGAAGCAATTGGAAGGTTATGACTCAATTAAGTAGAACTAGAGGATTAAAAATCTATTCTAACTGCTGAGCAACTATGAAACTGATCCCCTGACTCAAAACTGATCCCCAGCTTCACAATCTTCTGGATCTGAAACCTTCTGCCTCACTGGTCCAGCCAACCTGATCATACTGGAGCTGACACCACCTATGATTTGACCCTGTTGGAGCCAATACCATCCATGAGCTGATCCTGCTGAACTTACACCGCCCCTGGTCTGGCCTGGCCTGATTCAAACTGGCTGGAGCTGACACACCCCCTTCTCTGGCTAGGCCCAATTTAACCTAGACCTGATGGAGTCCACTGCCCTGGCCTGGCCTGATTTACCCAAAGCACTCATCCGCACATCTTACACCCTACCAAATGGTGCATGAACTTCACTGGCACATCTGGTACACTAACCGCCTTGCATAGAACCCCCTTATCTACTCACTTCCAGTCATACCCCTTACCTACTTCAAATGCTCACTTTTCCTTAGTTCCTGTTCAACTATCAGTTGAATCTGTTCTGATGGTAAATAGACTATCTGGGCCATCATGTTAAGGGTCATGTTTAAGGATACAGTTGGACAGTTAGCTTGCTGCTTTCAATCTGCTTCAATGGTGGTCAGGCCATGATTTTGGAAACAGGTTACACTATAATTTAACTATACATTGCCATCTCATGCATATGTAATGACAATTCAGTGGCTCCTGAGCTAGAAGACAGGAAAAGTCACTGGTTCAAGAACCACTCCAGAAAACTGAAAGCATAATCTATGTTAAGTAACCATACAATATGTGCTTGATCTTTTGAATTACAACACTTGAAAGTTAAAAATGGCTTGGATTGAATGGAGCACGTTTGACATGATAATGGAATGTATGGAGTAACTAGTATGCAGAAAAGCACAGTGATCCAGCATTGAAGAATGGGTCTCAGACATGCTCAGCTGTGGGAAGCAAGCAGCTGGGCAAAAGGGTGGCCTCAGTGCCTGAGCACTTTGTTACAGCTATGCAAAAAGTAAACAAAAAACAGCCTCACTCCTCACACACTACTCATGCTCCATCCATACCACTTCATTTACCCACCTAGCTCCTTGGGCCCTCATACTCTACACATCAACCTATTCTCCCCTATCCACTCCATAACCGCTTATATCCTTCATGCCAACCATGCCCCTCTTCCACCCCAATGCTCCCACTCATCTCCATGGCTCTTTGTAGCCCTGGTAAGATATTTGTCTAGTTTAATGCTTTCCATTTGAAAAGATTTAAGGGTAAAGTAAATATGAGCAATATGTTATTTTTACATTGAGATTTCAATTTAACTTGTATTCATTGTCTCACAGTACTACAATACAGATATTGTACAAGTATTGCACTTTTAATTTTAAACTAATATTTTATTCAGAGTTATTGAGCAATTGGCTGCATCCTTGACCATCATTAGCGGGTTAATATTTTATCCATTTTTAAAATAATTGCTATGATTAAAGTTGTGACAATAATGATAATAATTGTGGTGTGCATTACAATAAAACTCAAAATAAAATTATGAGTTGCACTTTGATTCATTTGTTCACAATTCATACTGGAGTGATGAAACATCTTCTATAATTTTACTTATATTTATTAATTGACATATAGTAACAATTAATTGATTTGTAGTTGTATGAAGAGAATAGTGCAATTTACCTGGTTTCCCTTGATACCTGCATTTCCTTTGTCACCCTGAAAAGAAAATAATTTAAACTTTTGTGAAAACTTAATACCTTTCACATGAGAGATATACCAACTGAAGCTTTTGAACTGTTTCAGCATTCACTTTCATCTGTTTCATGCAGAATTTGATGACAGTTTATCAGAAACAAAAAGAAGTATTCACTGAAAGAATATCTCGGGGTAAAAAACCCTGTCAACCATTGTTAAATCTTCAGTGTTTTTGATCTAAAGTTTGTGGAAATAATCCTAAATATTCCTTTAGTAAGAAAAGTTTGTTTTAAAATAAGTTCTGCTACTTTCAGACAACACTAATGAAGTCCCACATTTAAATTTTAATTCAGATTAGATTATTTTATTTAATAATATCTATTTTCCTTTATTCATGACCTGATTTTATTACAAAAAATGTTTTAATTAATTTCATAAGTCTTGAAAAATACCTGCTGAAGAACATTGGCATATTGGGAATGGGAATATAAATGGGGACCTGGGAACATAAGAACAAAGGAACAGAAGTCAGTTATCCAGCCATCGGAGCCTGTTCTGCTGTTCGTTTAGGTTATTGCTGATATGTATATTGACTCCTTGGTTCAGGAACCTTTGACATCTTTGCTTAACGAAGTATATAAATTTCAGTTTTAAAATTTTCTACTGATTATTCTCAACCTTTCTCAACCTGTTGGGAAGGTACGTCAAAGAGCTATATCAAGTATACTGTAGTCAGAAACACCATATCACACTGAAATTGATTCTCTGTGAAAGTAACAATTGCTGTATTGATAAATCAATCTAAATGAATACAAAGCCAAGATAAAATTAAACATCCAAAGATGGATTAGTAATAATAAATATCACGTAAATATTTCTAATTTAGGAGTGACGTAAATTTTGTAATATAGGGAGTTCTGCTGTAACATGTGTTCCGGCGACACGAATTGGCTATAATGCGATTGATGAATAGGGGAATGCTATTTCTAAAACGTGAACTTGTGTTGGCTATAACGCAATTCTATTCAGTACATGTCGACATTGCGGGCTTCGTCAAAGGAAACCTTTTTTTGATTCTTGCAGATGATGTAAATATTCACAGTAAATCATAATGAGGTCACTTGAAAAAGGTAATTGGATTGTATATCATAAACCTCAAATATAATGTCACACAGAAAACAACCGTCATTAGGAAAATATGTGAAGTCTTGGTTTGAAGAGTATATGCCGAACACATTATATGCAAAAAAATGAAATATAGTGTAAAATAATGAGAGCTGTTAAAACATACACCTTTGTGTGTAGTGTTTTTGCCTTGATTTTGTTACATATTTAATATGTACGAACTTTTGAACTTGCTCATGTAAATCATTTATACAAAAGTTGTCTGTTTTACAACCTGCTCTTTTCCAGCACTAGTTTGAATACAATATTAGTCAGGTTTATAATGCATTTTAATCCTACAATTAACTTCAATGTCAATGGGCTACATAGGAACGAAATGTCAGATTTCTCTGCTTCACTTATCTGAAAATCTATCCAGACTTCTGTGCCAATAGAATGTCAGGTCAGATCAGCAACGGGCTAGGCTGTTACACAGACTATGTTGCAGGTGAATAGATTTTATTTGATTATAAGTGTCAAGGCTCACACAAGTGATAGGCTTGGCATCAATACTTATAGGAGAGTGGTGAGGAAGAATTCTGAGTGATTTTTTTGGTGGTCTACCCTTAACCCCGCCTTTTCCATAGGCTCCATTATTTCTATAGTGCGATTTTCTATAACGCAATGTTGCACTGGAACGCAACTATTGCATTATAGCAGAACTCTAAGTAAATGAAATTCTCATGTGATTATTATGAAGTTTTAGGCAGAAGTGCAAAACTCTTTGATACATTTGACACTGTGCACTGCTATGAGAACTCTCTTTTATGTAATTTAATTGGTAGGAAAAAGTGAGTTCCTCAGGGTCCTGTCTTTGGCTCAAACATCTTCAGCTGCTTCATCAATGACCTTCCCTCTGTCATAAAGCTAGAAGTGGTGATATTCGCCAATGACTGCACAATGTTCAGGATCATTCACGACTTCTCAGATGCTGAAGTAGTCCGTCCAAATCCAGCAAGACCTAACAATATCCAAGTTGGGGCTGATATCACATTTTCCACACCTTTTAATATTTCTCTTTCACATTTAGATGAATCATAGAATTCCTGCAGTGTGGAAACAGGCCATTAAGCCCATCAAGGCCACATGGACCCTCCAAAGAGCATCCCACCCAGACCCATCCTCCTATTCAATCCCTGTAACCCTGCATATCCCATGGCTAATCCATCTAACCTGCATATCCCTATGGGCAATTTAGCAAGACCAATCCACTTAGACTGCACATATTTGGACTGTGGGAGGAAACTGGAGCACTCAGGGGAATCCCACATAGGCACGGGAGAATATGCAAACTCCATACAGACAGTTGCCCGAGGCTGGAATCAAACCAGGGTCCTTGATGCTGTGAGGCAGCAGTGCTAACCACTGAGGCCCCCAAGATTTATCTACTCAGAGCTAGTTTGTGGTAGAAAATTTAGCCAACTTGGCTAATGATTTGGCTGACCCAGCCCATCAATTCTCTTGGCAATTAATTTTGCCGAGTGTAAGCCTAGTAATGTCCAGGAGCTGCAGAATTTCAATTTCACAGAGTTTTCAATGAATGGAGGCTTCATTGGGAGCACAAGAAGTAAACCATCATTTTGTCCATTTGCACAGAAACAATGGAAGAAGATGGACAAATAGAATTATAGAGTATAAAGAGTTATTGACTTGCACAGCACGGAAACAGACTCTTTGGCCCAGCTCGTCCATGCTAACCAGGTTTCCTAAATTGAACTAGTCACATTTGCCTGCATTTGGCTCATATCCCTTGAAATCTTTCCTATCCATGTACCTGTCCAAATGACTTTTAAATGTTGTAATTGTACTCATTTCTACTACTTCCTCTGGCAGCTCGTTCCATATACACACCGCCCTCTGTGTGAAAACATTGCCCCTCAGGTCTCTTAAATATTTCCTGTTTACCTTAAACCTACGCCCTTTTCTTTTGGAATCCCCTACCCTGGGTAAAAGACCTTGGCTATTCACCTTATCTATGCCCTCATGATTTTATATAAGGTTACCCCCTCAGTCTCTTATGCTCCGGGGGAAAAAAACCTCTATAAGGTCACCCCTCAGTCTTCTATGCTCCAGCCTATCCAGCCTCTCCTTATAACTCTAACCCTCCAGACTTTGTAACATCCTGGTAAATCCTTTTTGCACACTTTCTAATTTAATAGCATCCTTCCCATAGCAGAATTCTTCAAACAGAAACTCCCTATGGGGGCAATGGAGGAAATCAATGAATCTAAATGCAAAATGAGATTCAGTTTGCATGGTGTTGTATAACAATGTAAGCACCTGAAAGGGCTAATGCTGAGGAGTACATTAAGCATCACCCAATATGATAATTTCACATGGACCCAGGTAGGAGCACAGCTGCAGGTTTCAAAGTAGTAAAGCCTAATATTGAGGTATCTCTCATTTCTTCGGTAACAATTTATATGATACAAATATAATTTGTTGCTACCATTCTCAAACTACATCTTATTTAAGACATGAACGTCTTCTTGTTAGTCCATTCTACCACACAAGACCAAGACCCTGTAGATCCCTGTTAGGACAGAGCATGATTACACCAAATCTACCAGATTAATTTTACACCATGACGAACCATGGTGAGGATTCATCTTACAACACACAGGGTAGAGGATGCTTGGCCTGCAGTGCTTTATGCAGAGGAAGCCTCAGACTGCAGTCTGCTTCTCAGTTGAAGCTTCTCTTCTGGATGCTGATTTTGATTAAGCTGAGGGATTGTGTCCATATCTAATGGATGCTAAAAGCAGGTTTCAACACACTTATAAACACCATTAAGAGAAACATTCTAGAGATTGGATGAAAAAACAGCCGAAGACATTAGATCTTGCAAAATCTACTGGCTTTGTTAACATTTTAGCAATACTGAAGGCTGGAGTTCCAGAATTAGCTGAGTTCCTAGACAAGCTGATACAATACAGCCATAACCCTGCAACTGCAATTGTCAAGTATGCCCTTTCCACAAAAACAGGCCAAATCCAAGCCAGCCAATCAGTGATCTGCCAAACTACCCTTGATCATCAGCAAAATGATGGAAGGCATTGTCAACAGGGCAATGCTATCAAGTAACATTTGGCGAGCTTGATAGCATTGCCACCCTTTCATACATGCTTAGTTTGATTAAAAAATATATTTTGATATTTAAACAGGTAGATTATTTTAACATTTTTTATAAATGAGAGTACTTTTCTTAATATAGTAAATTGCAATGCACTTATTTTTTTAACAGAACTTTATTTTTAATTATCTGTGCATGGATTTTGAGGGCTGGCCAGGATGCATCCTAAGTGATTTGGAATCATTGGTGAAAAGGGAAAAGAGTGATAGGTTGTGGAAAGTGGGTTAGCTTGAGTTGACCCAAAGTTAATATAAAAACTGTAAAGGACTAATGGTTGGGCATAGGGGAAGGGGTTGGAATGGAGCACACTGGGGCTAAGGAGAATGGGTACAGGGCACAAGTTGACATGAAGGGTGTAGGGAGCCAAAGTGGGTGAGTACAGAAGACCATGTTGGCACAAGATGCTTAGGGTTCATATGAGTGGGTGCAGGGGATTAGGTGGCATGGCTGGCAAGGAAGGGCATGGTGAGTGTCTGGGTGATGAGGAGGGGTGAAGGGTAAGGATATTTTACGTGTTCATCTTTAGTTAGGGCCAGAGCCCTGTGACAGACTCCCCTTCTGTCCTGCCTCTGATTCATGCATTCTCTTCGGACCTCTTTAAATCCATCATTTCCCTGCATCCCCAACCACATCCATGACCCTACCCCCAACACCCATGCAGTCTTACGCTATGGTATTGAAACAGGTATTTATAATTCAGTAGATGTTGGGTAAGTGACTTTAACAGCTGTCAAGTGAACTCGCCCTCATCTACTTCCATGATATGGAGATACTGGCGTTGGGCTGGGGTGGACGAAGGCAGAAATCATACGACACCAGGTTATAGTCCATCAGGTGAAGTGCTTGAAGGAGCAGTGCTCCAATAGCTTGTCATTTCAAATAAGCCTGTTGGACTACAACCTGGTGTCATTTTGACTTCTGACTTCATCTACTTCCAAATAGGCCATATTGCAAACGGTGAAGCAACATATAACCGAAGATGACCTCCTGTTAAATGTAAAGGTCCAACGACAATTCTAAAATGGGAACAGGAGCAAATTCAAAAAATCAAAATCAAAGACTGTTGTTGGGGATATCTTTCTTAAGATACGTAGCAATTGTACAATATATACTGCCAGATTTTTCTGGCAGAAGTTTACACCTCAACTGTATTCAGCTGAAGTTTTAATAGACAGAGCTTTACTGCTTATGTACATGTCATTTACATTGCTCCATACTCTTCAGGAACACACACCAGGAAAGTCTCAGAATTTCACATAGCTTGCAACATGTGAGCAAAGGATTGACATCTATTCTTGAATGCATTTCCATTGGTGTTTGAGAGTAGGAAAGAGGCTTTTGGCAACTCTTACCTTAGAGGTAAAAATTCTAATGTGTTTCCGTAGTAAATACATTCTTTATAAATGCGTTCATAATTTACCAAAAATAATGCATGAGAAAAGTCTTCCTTGTTGTTTTGTTTACATTCAATAATATTCCTGGTTTTATGATCTTATTTGTCCTCTAGATGCTGAGGACAAAATCTTTTTGTTTACTAAGATGTGCTGAAGATATACTATTTTGTTTCTCTTGCACGGCAAATTTATTTTGCCCTGAACAATTTGTAAGTCTCTCATGCTCAAGTATGCCCAGAGCTTACAATATTGTATCTGTATTTGGCAATATTCTTGTAACATCCCTTTGACTTTTCTGTTTAACTTGCCAAAAGGTTTGTGGTGCAATGCCAATATATTTTATGGGCTTCTCAGTGTCTGTAACCAGCAATGCTTCTTTCTCCATTGTAGACTTTCATGGTCTTTTCCCACCAATGTTGTTACATTACTTCTCATGTGACTTGCCTATTGTCTGCTCATGAAGAATATGCAGCAATATATATTTCATGCACCTGAACATAAGAGGGCTCCTTATTCAAACTTCCTCAAAAAACACTGGATACACATCAGGTGCAAACTGCTGCCAGAAACAAAGGTCTGCATTATTGATTATAGATCTTAAGGAACAGTCTGTAATTGGAAAAGTTCATCAATTTCCTTCCAATTTCCACCCGGCCCTCACTTTCACCTGGTCTATCTCTGACTCCTCCCTTTCCTTCCTTGACATTTCTGTTTCCATTTCTGGGGATAGACTGGCCAATAATATCCACTATAAACCCACTGACTCCCACAGCTACCTGGACTATACATCCCCACAGCCTGTAAAGACTCCATCCCATTCTCTCAGAGATAGCAGGAATTGCCGATGCTGGAGAATCTAAGACAAGAAGGTGTAGAGCTGGATGAACACAGCAGGCCAAGCAGCATCAGAGGAGCAGGAAAGCTGACATTTCGGGTCTAGACCTTTCTTCACCCATCTTCTAGACCCATTTCCCGCACTTCCACCCTCACCCCTTCTCTTCCCTCCTGCAACAATGACAGGGTTCCCCTTGTCCTTACCTACCATCCCATCAGAATCCACATCCAGATGATCATCAGATGCCATTTCCTCCACGTCCAGCGAGATGCCGCCACCAGACACATTTTCCCCTCCCCTGCGTTGTCCGCGTGTCGCAGGGACCATTCCTGGTCACCCTGATCTACACTTACTTCACCGCAAACACCTCCCCACAGCCCTACGACACCTTCTCCTGTAACCGGTGAAGGTGCAACACCTGCCCATTTACCTCCTCCCTCCTCAGCATCCAAGGGCCCAAACATACCTTCCAGGTCAAGCAGCACTTCACCTGCACTTCCCAGAATCTAGTCTACTCCATTCGGTGCTCACAATGTGGTCTCCTCTACGTTGGGGAAACTAAACGTAGACTGGGTGACACTTTGCAGAACATCTACGTTCTGCTCACAAAAAAGGCCCTGAGCTACCTCTTGCCTGCCACTTCTACACACCACACTGTTCCCTGGCCAACATCTCTATCTCTGTCTTGCTGCAGTGTTCCAGTGAAGCTCAATGCAAGCTGGAAGAACAGCATCTCATTTTCTGCTTGGGGATCCTGCAGCCCTCCGGACTCAATATTGAACTCAATGATTTTAGGGCCTAAACTCCCCCATGTCTTAGCCACCCATCCCACACACCAGGCCTTGTTATTCACATAGCCTGCCATTACACACCACCTATTGTTAGTCATTAACAGTCCCCATTAACAACTATTCACCCTCCCAGCCTGATCGTTATCAGCTCCTTTGTCCAACTGCTCTTCTCTCTCTTTGGGCTCTATCCTATTGTTTACTCCCTACTGCATCCCCTCCCCATTTTCTGCATACAAACTGACATTTTCCCAGCTACCGTAAATTCGGGGGGGTCGGGTAGGGGGGGGAGGTGGGGGTGGGGCACTGGACCTGAAACATTAACTCTGACTTTTTTCTTCATAAATGTTGCTAGACCTGCTGAGCTTTTCCAGCAACTTCTGTTTTTGTGTCTGTAATCGCTATTGGGAAAGGTGTTTTATTAAAAGCTATTTCTATGTCAGGATGATGAGCAAGTTGAACAGCACTTGCTGGTGTAGGTGATCCGATGAACCCGGTGCCCTTGATTATTGTCTTTGAGCTTTTAAATTCAATTGCCTTGTTTCAGAAGACAAACCCTCGGATCAGCAAGAACTCACCCAACAGATCTTGTGAACAAAGACGATGGTACTGTTTTCCCAGGTTTTTCTGTCCATGTGTTTTTTATCCTGCTTACATATGTCTGTCATTGTGTGTAGGATGGGCGTTTATAAGGGGTTTAAAATTTTAATTTGGAGACTTTACTTAATTTAGTTTAATTGTTTATATGTAGCTAGAACCTAATGACTTGTAAGAAACAGTGCTTTCTTCTAAAGTATAGAAACCTGGCCCATACTTTCTATCAGAGATAATAGGAACTGCAGATGCTGGAGAATCCGAGATAACAAGGTGTGGAGCTGGATGAACACAACAGACCAAGCAGCATCATAGAAGCAGGAAAGCTTGACATTTCGGGCCTAGACCCTTCATCAGAAGGGTGATGTCTTCATCAGAAGACCCTGCATCAAGCTTTCCTGCTCCTATGATGCTGCTTGGCCTGCTGTGTTCATCTAGCTCCATACTTTCTATCAGCCTGGATCTGAAAATCAGGCAATTGGGTATTTTGCACATTGTTTTTGAAAACTTTTGTGATGACTTTGGGAATAGTGAGGCTTGATTTCCAGCAGGCTGTCCCAGTGGGTTGTGACGCATCACAGGAAAATCTATTAAATGTCTTCCCTTTCAGGTACCTATATGTGATTCAATTAAAATAAATCTCATCAAGCTTAAACCAGTTCCCAATGACAAAAAAATCATATGGTGGAATTGAATACCCTCCCCCCAAAGCAGGTTTGGTGCCAGGAGAACTTATTTAGGTGGAAAGGCAGCAGTTGCACACCCTGCTACTTTCTTGTCCCCATCCTAATTAAGTCCATGAACAGCCTCCCTGGCCAAGTATCATTTTTAAATAAGTATAAATATTTAAGTAAATACAAAATATTTTAATTTTTATGAAAACACGTTGGAATTTTTACCTCTTAAGAATTGTCTTAAACCAGAAAAGATCGTTTATTGGGTGACAATGTAAGCATTGTAAGGTTGAACAAACCAATCAGCAGCTTTCGAGTTTACCTCTTTCCTACTCTCAAACACTAATGTGAATGCATGCAAGAATGGAGGCTAGTCCTTTGCTCACATGTTGCAATCTATATGAAATTAAACACTTAAGGACCTTATTTTGCTGGTACTGCTTTCAATCCAACAATCAGTGGGGGACTAGTGATGTAGGGAGCATGACAAGTAAATCCTTACAAGGTTGTTTGTAGGATCTCAGGGGGAGGCATAGAGTCCCATGTTCAGAGAATGCAGTATCAAGAAGAGGAGAGCCTGCTGTGTGCCACCTACTGCTCCTGCTCTGGCTTTGCTCCCTCCTCTCTCCAACTCCCTGGTGACTCCAACCTTGAGATCCCCTCCTGCTCACTTGTTGCCTTTGTTTCAGTGGTTAGACTAGCCTTCGGTGGGTGTCCCAAGGGCAGATGCCACACCTTCTCTACAGGTGTTATTATTCAACAGAACAGCCTCTGATTGGCCAGCAGCTTTCCTGGGAAGGCCCACTGCTAATCAGATAAGTGACTTAGCAACGCATGATTCAACTGACCTTTCCTAAAAGAGATGATATGGAGTTCCTGTTGCATCTCAATGTTATCTCAATTAAATACTGTCAATCCTGATTTGAAAATATTCCATCTCTCAGTCTGTCTGGGGATCCGCTGGAGTCATGAATGTACACTGCTTTAAAGTAGGTTTCTCCTTTTCATGGAGTGAAGACATGTTCTGAGATTGAGGACAGAATTCTATACCCTGCATCAAATCCATTTTCTTTTGCTCATGGCTTGTGTGCATTTCTGGTATGGTCAGCACTTGCAGCCCATTTAAAGTACTTTGAGAAGGTGTAGTCTTTACATGAAGGAACACCAAGAGAGCTGGTGGGATAGTGTTCTAGTATTGTGACCCAGCAATGATAAAAGATGGCCAATGTGTTTTCAATTGGAGGGAAACTTGTACTATAAGGTGGTGATGACCCCATGAACGTGTTCCAATTGTTCTTCTAGATGGTAGAGATCATGGGTTTTGAAACTACTATCTAAGAAACCTTAATGAGTTACTGCATTGTATCTTGTAGATGGTACAAGTGGCCACTGTATGCAATGGTGAACGGAACAATTGTTTCAGGTGGAGAGTGAGATTTCAATCAAGTAGGTTTCTTTGTCCTGGATAGTGCCAAAATGAGTGTTGCTTGAGCTGTACTGAACAAACAAATGAGAGACTAATCTATCACATCCCTGACTTCTGCATTATAGATGGGAAGGCTTTGGCAGGAAGTGAGTTATTTGTCCTGGGGAAGCTGATATTCACAGTAGGTGCTTCTTAAAACTGTGGCCAAGTGTCATGATGGAGACATACCCTGATATGCAGAATTAAATAAATAATCTTTTGGATTCACCTAGTCAGTTTTATTTGCCTATTTCAATTTCTGCCAGGCTTGTTGGGTTGAAATCAAACACAATATCTGGTGTGGTATTAATTTACAAAGAGTCTGGCTCATTGGCTATGCCAAGTTAAGCAAAATTGTTAAGAACAGTTAAATTAGCTAACATATAACAAGGCCAGAGACAGAAAAATAAGCGAAAATAGAATGCAGTGTTCATTGTTAAAAGATAAAGTGCCTCTAGATGTCACGATATACAGAATGGAGCTTGGTTTTTACTTCATCCATTCTCAAATAGCTCATTAACAGGCAGAGTCAATATACTGTGGAGTTGGAGGAACACAGAAGGTCAGACTGCAACAGAGGAGCAGGCAAGTCGACTTTCCTGCTCCTCTGATGCTGCCTGACCTACTGTGTTCCACCTGCTCTACACTGTATCGACATTGACTTCCAGCATCTCCAGTTCTTGCTATCTCATTAACATTGCAGCCCAGTCCATCCTCAAGATCTGTGAGCACAATAAAAATGCAATGTTAGTCAGAACTGCAGATCCTGTAGTCAAAGATTTCTGAAGATGGGTCCTGAACTGAAGCGTCAACTTTCCTGCTCCTTTGATGCTGCCTGACCTGCTGTGTTCCTCCAGCTCCACACTGTGTTATCTCTAAAAATGCAATGTTAGTTTGTTCATGTATTTATTTTTACAACGGTCCATGGGGGTTGTGGCTAGAAAGTCAGTTGCCAGCAGTAGTGAAGAGCTGCTGGGTAACTTGAAAGTATACTTTGTTTTTAAAGGCACCTTTTTGGGGATTTACTGTTGAAGGCCAAGAATATGCAGGGCAGTAAGGAAAGTTGACCCTAAAACAAAGAAATGGAAAGCAAGAGAAACACTTCTAAACGATTGTTCCAAAATACAAAACACATTGAACACTTTAACACTGGCAGTGTTTACCTGGATCACTTTTATCCTTTAACAAATAAAAAATGTTTCTATAACTGGTCTATAATTAGTTGACATCCATATCAAACCAATACTCTGGTGCAATTCAATTTTAGGCTTCAAATAAAAATGTTGTGCAGGCAGTTGCAGATTATTTCTAATAATCTCCATAAGCAGATATATTTAATTTTTCTTAAGGATTATTTGCATGTCTTTGCTTTCATAAACATCCCTGAACGATTTGGGTCATTCATTAGGAAAATCAGGTGAGATGTCCAGTGAGGACCTTCTCGACATCAAGACCAAAAGTTCCCATTTTCCAACCAAGTTTCAGAGATGGGATTTTCGCTACTGGGTGGTGAGAGGGCTATTTGCATGGATTGTTGCCCATTATCAATCTTATTACTACTTGATCTCACTTCATTAATATGCAGTTTCTCATTCTCCAAATTACTGGATAGAAACTAGATGGCAAGAATTCCCGACTTGAAAATCAGAATGGTTACATGGTGTCTCCAGCCCACCAACTGTTCCTCCAGACCTCCATCTTGGACACCCGGTATCAACATCTCAGAGCAAACTCCACAGCACATATCTGACACATACCAGCCTCATTGTTTTATCATGCCACTGATTCACTTACAGTATGCTTCCGCACTTCAATGCTGCACTTCGGATTTCACTGACGCCTTTCATTGGAGTACTGCTGCCAGGATGCTTTCCACACAGGAACAGGCACCCAGCTCTTGTTTGCACCAGGGTGTATCTCAGGGCTCCACTCTTGCTCTCTTAGTGTGCATGCTCACTTTGTGCCTACTTTGTTGGCACACCATCCAGCCTTGCCTTGCTTTTTTTTGTGCTTTACCTTCTCAGTTTGATGGTACTTCTGCTCTGACTAGCTGTTTGGCACAGAACCAAATCCAGACAACTAACCAGTCAAAGGGATAGACATATTGTTGCATGGCACTGTGTTACATCAATCTCACCTGTACCATGTGGCAGCCACATTTGCACTAAACATGCTGCACACACATTAACTGAGTGGCCACTACTCAAAGTCTAAGGATAGTAGTCATAGAATCACATAGAGACCTGAAGAAGGGTCTAGGCCCGAAGCATCGGCCTTCCTGCTCCTCTGATGCTGCTTGGCCTGCTGTGTTCATCCAGCTCTACACCTTGTTATCTCAGATTCTCCAGCATCTGCAGTTCCTACTATCATAGAATCATATAGTATTGAATACCTTTGAGCCCATCAAATCTATGTTCCTACCTGCACTAGTCCCACTTTTCTGCACTAGGCCCATAGCCTTGAATGTTATGACACTTCAATAACTCATCCAAGTAGTTTTTAAAGGTTGTGAGATTTCTTGCCTCAAACACCAGCATTATAGACCCCCATCATCCTCAAGTCCCCTCTAAACCTCCTTCCTTTCACTTTAAAATTATACTCCATTATTACTGACCCTTTTATTCACCCTGTTATTTTCCTCATAATCTCATGCACCTCTATCAGGTTCGCACCTCAACCTTCTCTGCTTCAAAGGAAACAACCCAAGTTATCCAGGCTCTCTCATAGCTGAAATGTTCCAATCCAAGCAACATCCTGGTGAATTTTCTTTGCACCCCCTCCAGTATAATCATGTCCTTCCCATAGTGTGGTGAGCAGAATGGCACACAGTTCTGTATAGATCCAACATGACCTGTCTGTCCACTAAAAGTTAAGGAGGCTTCTCAGAGGTCACTGCTGAGGTTGATTGGTGGTGAGTCATCTACTTGTCATCGGCACCCTGGCTTCGAGGGTGAATACTGCGCTGATAGATCTATGCATCTGGCGCAGTTAAATAAATAGGTTGGGTAGGCACTTGCGGAAGCTCAAAGCCAATGGGGTTGATGGGAAGAGCGGCAAGAAGGGATTGCGCGCATTTGGAAGTTCAGCAATAGTCAGAGGCTGAGCCTGAGACTCAGTGATTGAGGAGTTACTGCTTTTTCCTTTCATCATGTTCTAACTAAGAAATGCGCGATGGATATGAAAATGGCTGCCATCATACCCAGAGTGGGTAGGGTTGTCGTTCTGTTTTCTCCGAGAGTAAGATGAAAGTGGATGGCTGAGCTATTAGTGTGGGTGCAGGTGAGGGAAGTAGTGAGGTTTTCCAATGGAATGTGAATAGGCAGCACAGAGGACTTGGAGGGCTAAGAGGGTGGGGGGTTGGCAAGTAGAAAGTGAGTGAGGGAAGATTTTGCAAGCAATAGTGAGTGGTATAGCATGAGCCTTGGAGGGAGGTGGATGTAGTTGCATAATTAGAATGAGTGTGAGGTAACGGAGGGAAAATATTGGCACTTATCCCGACAAAGTGGGGAAGATTATTGATTTCTCGTGGCATTGCTGTGTGTTTCTACGGATCATGGAGACCCTACTGATCAGAGGGGTTATTTTGGACCAGGTACCAGAGTCCGGTGCCATGATCTCCTCTGCCAGTCCTGCATGAAAGGGATGGCCCTCGCCTATATCATTCTGTCTGTCAGGACATTCACGTCCTTGTCTGCAAAGTCTGACTCCAATTTCGCCTTGTCTGCCATGTCTGGGAAAATGAGTGAAACTGTTCAGCGCAGCTCCATACTGCCAGCGCTTGACTGGGTGCACAACAACCTTTTAAATACAGTGCCGGTGTCAAGGATCCCAGGAAATGCCAGCAGTGATGAGTACCTCATCTACAGCAAGTGGGCTAATGGGGATAGTAGCCCATGAGTGGGCCACCATAGAGGTGTGATCCCTAGTCAGTGAAGCGACCTTAGGATGGTGGCATGAAAAAGCCCACCTGGCTTTGTGGAGGGAAGCTTTCAATGAAACTCGGCTAAAATTACACTTAGCTGATTTCTGGTTGGATTCAGTCCACATTTTCCCTTTACAAATAGATGTTTTGACAGGAGCTGTGAATAATAAATATTCCAATATTTCTTATTGACCATACTTAGGATTTAACCTTACCAGGAAACTAAATAAATGACCGCTGCATGCTCAAACTAGAAGAAACAGATCAAGTTGCAACGAAAATAACATTTTTTAAAATAATGGGGGATGTGGTAGTCCCGGTTGGCTAACTTGGTTGGCCAGGTAGTGACTGGGTGGATCAGATTAACACCAACGACTTTGGTTAAATCTCTGTTCCAGCTGAGGCAGTTTCATGGCCTGCCTGTTCAAAGTGTTCAGTTAAAAAAAAATCTTAATACCTCCTGTGGTTCAGCAAATAGTTACCGAGGATTTGCTTTCAGGTACAGAACTGAATAAGATAATGAAGGATATGATGAGGTTCAACTCCTCCATCACATCCATATCATAATATATTACTGCAACTAAGTTGGTAAAATAATAATCTTAAATATATAAAATAATCTTTGGATTGCCGTCCTTCTCCATTATGTTTGGAAATTTCCATTGTTACTTTTATAAAACTTGACAGGAGAGTAAATGGTTTCAAATATGTACATCACTGGTTGCCAACAACTTGCACCAGTATTCTCCATATTCCATGATTACATGTGCTAATATTTTCCATATTCTATAATAACTTGTGCCAATATTTTGTACATTTGAAAACTATTCCATCAATTTGAATGGTTGGTATTACTTTTCTTTTAGATGTCTTAGTCACTGTCATCACTGAGCTGGTTTAAATTTCAAAAAACATACTTCCATTCAACAAAAAGAATTCATTATAATTTATGAAGTAGCAATGATGCAGTAAGAGCACATTGTTTTGAAACACTTAATTCCAGAGATTAGGACATGTTAGCACAAAACGAATCCATTGTGTCATCTGCAATAATAATCATTTTTTAAGCGATATGAATCACTTCTCACTTTAAATATTAAAAGGTGTTGATTCAGTTTTGGATGGATTAGTTACAGGTTGAACTGAAAATAAGAAGACTCAGACTTCCCTGACGCATTGGACTGAATTTTAGCATGTGGGGAAGTGTCAAGGACTGAAAAGTGGGGAAGTAATAACTCCACAGAGGCTAGAATCCCATCACCAAGTCAGCCTCTACTTACATGCGGAGAGTCTTTGACACTGATATTGGTCCCTCAGAGCCTGTTCTCAGGTGTACAGGATGTCTGACATACCTGTTCTCATCTGTCAGCCAGGGCTCCCTAATTAAATCACGTTAACAGCCAGCCCCAGTCAGGAAACCCATATTCTGAGGTCCACCTGGCTGACCTTGTTACAATCACTATATCCCTCCTCCTCTAAGTCTGAGGACCTAGGCCGGTTCTTTTCTTTGTGGCTAAACCTAGGGCATTTTAGCATTGGGTCAAGTTCCTCCGTCTCTGCCTCTGATATGGGTGGCGTGTAAAGCACCACAGCCCACTGGAGTGTCTTGGAAGAAATTCATTCTTTTCTTCAGGCGGCAAAGGCATCAGGGGAGCGACACCCACTGTGTCCATCTCAGATTCTGGAGTACCTTCAATGCACGACAGAGATGGAGAGCCCATGGGTTCCAGAACAGCCGGAAAGCCTGTCGAGGAGTTGTGCATGTTTTCCTTCCTCATCATTTGTGAGTTTGCAGCTTTCATATGGTCTATGTGCTTGTTCAGGACCTATCTGAACTTTATACGTCACTGGACCTGACCTCACATCGAAAATGCCTTTTACCCACGATGGGCCATGTCATCTGTCAGCCAGGGCTCCCTGATTGGACTCGACTAACAGGCCCAATTAAGGAACTCATATTCTATGAGGGGTACTTGGTTGATCTCATTACAATCACTAGCGTAATAGCATGTTGGGAAGCTGTTCCAACCTGCTGACTGGTGTGAGCAACATTTGGAAGAGATGGATTGTCAATTTCAGATAACAACAGGTCAATAGGTCAGAATTTTCTCAGCTCTGGAGCTTGTATGTTTCCTTTGTTTCTTTTCCTTTTCCTTTTGTTCCTTTTCATTTTTCTCACTTTCAAAGCCTTTATCAGCGTTTTCAGCAGGGCGAGAGAAGACCTAACTTCCTGAGCAAATATGGCAATGGCAGCAACAATGCTGGCTCCTTCCAACAATCAGAGGCAGTAGCAATGTATGCCTGAACAAAGCAAGGGCTGCTTTGCGTGGTGGGCCCAGCATCGAGTTTCAACCCAGTTCGGGATCCAGCAGCTTCAGCGGACTCATGGTGATGATGACGTAGGTGGAGGCAAAATGGCACCTAAGAACGGTGAATCAGTTCCAGTGGCAGCAGCATGGCTCCAGGACATGTCTGGGCCCAGGCACCTGATGGTGGAGGTGCTGGCGTTCGAGGACTCGGAACAGACTGAGGGATGGACTTTATGGCTTTGTTTTTCTGGCAGCAAGGACGAGGCAGGAGAGTGATCTGGACATTTCCTTTTCTTTTGGCTACTTCTTTTATGTTTACTTCTGTTTTTAATTCTGTCTTTTGTATACTAAGATGGTGCCCGAGAATGGTGACTTTGTACACGTTTGATTGCACTCCTGTATTCCTGTACTCGAGTACACGTGACAATAAAATCTAAATGATGGGGACAACAGCAAGACAGCTGGGAAAATGCAGTGAGAATGGAAAAATTAGAAAAAAAAAATTTAATTTTGATCACAAGGTTTCAATGGCTGGATGAGAATTTTGTTAGTTAGTGTCAATGAGTCTATTGCATGCATTTACATCTCAGTGTTACCTAATCTAACGTCAGTTATATGCAGGTTATTATTTCCCAGGCAGTGGAGATAAACAAGATGGCACCAATTCACCTCATGAAAGTCTAGCAGCTGCAACTGTTTGGCGTCCTCTTTGGGTCTTCATCTTGGTCAGAATTCCACAACACATTAGGTCCCCGTCCACGGACATGGAGGCTGACATCAAGTAAGTACCAACCTTATCACATCACTATGGCACAGCTTTGACTTAGTTATAACACAATTCAACACTTCAGTATTGCACTTTGGTGTTCACCAACATCTTTCATTGCAATGCTGCTGTCAGGATGCTTTGTACACAGAGGCAGCCACCCATCTCATACATTGGAATAGGGTGCATCTCTGGGCTCTACATTATCTTATTAGCGCTCATTCATTTTACACTTAATTGGATGCCTTTCTGTACATTGATGTCTCACTCAGAACTTAGACTCACAGTACTTCTTTCCTTGCTTTTTAGTGCAGACATAAAGCCAGGCAACCATTCATGTTTGTCAGCTATGATCAGTCAAGAGGATAGACATATTGCAGTATGGTACCATGCTACATCAATGTTACACCTGCAGTATGTGTCAGCAACTTAACATGGCAAACACACTGAATATGCTTCAACTAAACGGCATGTCTCAAAGTCTAAGGGAAATATTACTCAGTAAGTACAGGGGAATTGTCATCAGTGGGAGGTAATGGCACAGTAAGTCAAGGACATCATCTGTTGTGAGTCCAATGGCTTGGACACATTAAATTGGCTGCTTGGGGCTTTATGGCTCAGTGGTTGATGATACTGTGTTGTAGGATGGTGAAGCTGATGTTCCTTCTAATGAATGTCCTCATTTTCCTACTGGTACAGTCTGTGGCTCTCAGATCCACAGCACGTATCTTTGTTACAAGAGGTTTAAACCCTCAGGTTAAACCACCACTAGTTGTGTGTGTGTCTCTCTCCCCCTCTCATGAGAGAACAGCCTGTGGCAACTTTATCTTTTTTTTAAACTGTACTGCAACGAAACCCCAAACCTGGGAAAGTGTGAGAACCTCATGTTGAGGAGACATCTTTGTATCCTTAATGCTGTCAGTGGAAAAAAGATGTCGTATTGCATAAATACCGGGTGTCATGATGTGGCGTTGTGTCTGCTTCTTCTGTATAGGCTGTAATATTTATTTATGTAAGCAGCAGAGTCTTGGGTTCAAGTTTACAGAAGGTGTAATGTAGTAGGCCGGACAGGAACGTGTTGGAGTTGTCAAGATTGGAAGTAACAAATGCATAGATTAGGGTTTCAGTAGCACATGAGCTGAGATAGGGGCAGAGCTAAATGATATGATGGAGGTAAAAACAGGCAGACTTTTATTGGCACAAATATATGTTAGAAAGCTGATCTCCAGTTTTAATATGAGATAATGGATGGAATTTTCCTATCGAGTTTCCTAGATAGAAACAGGGCCTACCTCCATCAGAAAATCCATTGAATCTTATACCATTCAGGTAGCTGATTGTTGGCTGCTTGGCTTTCTGGAGGAATTCTGAACCCATAGCTGAAGATGCGGCCCTACTGGAATTATTGGCCACACAGGCGCTGACATCTCCAGAACCCGGCAGCATCATGTTGGGGTTGAAGGCTTCTGCTAGGAAACCCCACCCTCACCTCATCCCTGGATCCCTAAGTGGCGAATCAACAACAGGAAAGATAGATGGATTTGGGGGTCATGCTGAGAGAGGCGGGAATGGAAGTTGGTTCTCAGCAGCAACCTCTCTGCCTTAGTCTGAGACCCTCAATCTTAACTAATTTAGAAAAGATGGAGGCACCGTCTCTCCACCCAATCCCAAACGGTCAGCCTGCTTGCACTGGTTTATCAGCTGGGTAGGCCTATTCTTTCTCAGCCTGCATGGAGCTGGAGCAATTGCAGCCCAGGTGAGATTAGACCCTCAGTTAATTGACCATTTGAAGGCTTTAACTGGTGTAAAGGGCAGCAAAATTGATTGTGGACCTTTCTCACCCAGAACTTACTCTCTGAAATGGTGAAGGGAACAGATAACTTCCCAATGCTAATCCACCTGATTACGTGGCTCAACCATAACCTTCTTGAAAACTTTTCCCCAAGGTTGTGAACAGTTTAGTTTTGTTGCTTGTGAGAGGTTGGAATTGGTGGCTTGGGAACAGAGATTGTAGTGGTGACTGAAGACAACAGCTTAAGTCTTCCAAACACTTACCTGTAAAACTTAACTTATGTTTACCCAGTGCTGATGTTGAGTAAGCAACTTGATAATTTAGAAACAGTGGAGAAGATGAGACAGGTAATGATAAGATGATGAGAGTTCCAAAAACTTTTCAACCTCTATGACAAAAAAAACTCCTCATCTGTATCATAAATGGATAACCCCTTTACATTTAAATAGTAATTCCTAGTTCTAGATTCTTCCACAAAAAAAGTCTTGTCTATATCCACCCTGTCAAGACCCACACGATTTTATATGTCACAATCAATTCGCCTTTTACTTCTTTAAACTCTAGCAATTATAAGACTAGTCTGACTAACCTTTCCTCACAAAACAACCTGGCTATTCCAGGTATCAGTCCAATAAACCTTTGCTGAGCACCTTCCAATGCATTTACAACCTTCTGCATTTAAGGTTACTAATGCTGTGCACAGTCCCTTAGATGTGGCCTCACCAATGTCCTGTGAAACCATAGCATAACCTCCCTACTATTGTATTCAATTCTGTCACAAGAAATAATAACATTCTATTAGCTTTCCTAATTACTTGCTGTACTTTCACACTAACCTTTTGTGATTCACGCACAAGGACACCCACATTTTTCTGAATCTCAGAGCTCTGCCATCTCTCACTGTTTAAATTATATGTTCCTTTTGTATTCTTCCAATCAAAATGAGCAATTACATGTGTTCCTACATTATGCAATATTAGCCACTCAGTTAACCTTTCCATATCCTTTAGTAACCCTCTTATGTCCTCCTTACAGATTTCTTACCTTTGTGTCATCAGCAAATTAGCACCATAGCTTCAGTGATTTCATTTCAGTCATTGACATAGATTGTAAAAAGTTGAGTGCCAGGCACTGACCATTGTGCACACCACCATTACAACTTGCCAAACAGAAAATGAGCAATTTATGCCTACTCTGTTTTCTGTCAGCTAGCCAATCTTCCATCCCTACTAACATGTTAATCTCCACACTAACAACTTTTATTTTCTGCATTATCTTTGATGTGACACCTTATCAAATGCCTTCTGTAAATCTAATACCAGTATGTCCATCAGCTCGCCTTTATCCACAGCACATGCTACTTCTTCACAAGACTCCAATCATTTGTTTAAAAATGATTTCCTTTTCACAAATCCATGTTGACACTGCTTGATTATCTTAAGTGTGAGTTTGAATGAAGGATCCTGCTATAGTATCTGCAAAAATAGCTTCTGACATCTTCTACATGACAGATGTTAAGCTAACAAGTTTGTAGTTTTCAACTTGCTGTCTCCGTCCATATTTGAATAAAGGAGTTAATATATTGCTACTTTCCAATCTAATGGAGTTTTCCCCGAATCCAGGAAAATTCGGAAAATTAAAACCAATGCATCACGATCTCATTAGTTCTTCTTTTAAGATTCTAGGATTAAATCAATCAGGACATGTGGATTTGGCAGTTCCAATAATTGCTTAGTACATCTTTCCTTGAATTGTAACTTTCTTGAGGTACTCCCTTGACTCCACAATTTAGTTTAAAATCACCTCTACCTCCCTAGTCACTTGGTTCGTTAATTCCAGCACAGTTCAGGTTTAGACCATTCCAATGGCATAGCCCCACTTTTCCTAGTATCAGTGTCAGTGTCCCACAAAGCAGAACGCACTTCTACCTTGAGTCCAGCATTTGTTTCTCAAATCTTATTTGCCCATTGCCATTTTGCATGTGGCTCAGATAATCATAGAATCAGAGTCCCTACAATTTGGAAGCAGGGCATTTGGTTCATTCAGCCCACACTGCCCTCCAAAGAGTAACCCACCCACTCTATCTCTGTAACCCTGCATTTCCCATGGCTAATCCATCCAGAGGCAATTCAGCATGGCCAAATCACCATATCTTTGGACTGTGGCAGCAAACTGGAGCAGCTTGAGGAAACTGAGGCTGACATGGGGAGAATGTGTAAACTCCACACTGACAGTTGCCTGAGGCTGGAATTGAACATGGGTCCCTGGCGCTGTGACAGAGCAGTGCCAACAACTGCGTCACTGTGCCATCCAGAACCTTACAGTATCTGCTTCTTAATTTGGTGCGTTTAATACATTATTATAAATACGCCAAAATTCTTTCCTTGTTCTACCTATATGGATCATGTTGACTCGATCCTTCCTTTCTCACCAGAAATTCCTCTCCAGGCCTGAGCGGATGTCCTGAACCTTGGCACAAGGCATAGTGTTTTGGACTCTTGTGGCACAGAACAGAGACAATCCCCTGGCATTACTGTCTCTTAATATCATTATAAGCCTTTTTGCTCCCTCTACTTGAATGTTTTCATGTACTTTAGTACAGTGGTCAGTCAACTCATCTATCCTGCAGTCTCACTCTCAAATAAACAAGATGAAAGAACATTAAACCTTTTGGACAACTGCAAAGACTGAGTCTCCTAAACTCCTGTTTGGATCAGCCACATTCCCCTGTTTCTGACCACTGATGAAATAAGAAGACATTATCTTAATAGTGTGACCTCCTGGTACAAAATATCCAGGCACCTTGCTTACTCCCTGAGAAGTTGCAGTGTTTTCAGCTCAGCCTTCAATGTGATAGCAACTTAAGTCACAAACACTGGAGTTGTGTTTGCTATAGATCATATTGTCATCCAGAAGCTTCCACATGTTGCAGCTTTGAACATCACCTGTCCTTTCATCCTTAATGTGTTTAATTAACTACCTATTTATTTTATTCAATTCTTTACTTTCCTTTATGTATTTATTAACCTTACCACCAGTTCCTGTACGATTTTAGAACCTAGCATCATCAAATACATCTTAACCACTTAACAGATACTCAAAAACTAGCTAGTTTCTTCCCTGATAGTACAGCAAAAACAATTCCAGCAAGCCAAAAGTTAAAATAATCAAAGGAACACCTACGTTCCCCCTTCTCCAACTACGCTTACTCTGCCAACTCTGAAAACTCTGTTCAAAGTTGCATTCATCCTTCCTTCATCTTGACCGTATTCTCCTAACAAGTACCTGCTATTTCAGATGCTTCAGCTAACTTCTCACGCCATCCTAAATCTTCACTTGAATCACCATCACTGAGCATAACTAACCAATTTTTGTAATTTAAGGATGGTTTAGAGCTTTCTGTAATCAACTTGGGATTTCTAAAAAAAATCTTATAAAGGACGTGAGCATTGCTAGCAATGCTGGTTAGGTTCACCCACAAATTGTAGCGGGGAGAGAGAGAGAGAGAGAGATCACTTTTTGTGTTTGATGGCGGTAAGAAATCTTTTCTGCTGGATGTGAAATTTTCGAGTGCTCACAGTCACTGAACTAACTGTTAACCCTTTGTGATTTAGTTTATTTGTTCATTGCTCATTGGCTGTCAAAATGCTGTCTTATTTATTTGTGTGCTTTCCTTTCCTGGAGCTTGGGAGCTGAAGATACTTTGAATTTAGTTAACATTTTGAGGGTGTACAGTGATGTGAAAATAGTATGTTCTTGTTTCGGTTTGGAACATGTATAGTTAAGTTGATGTCCCTACAAAGAACTACTGGTAGTCATGTAAACAGAAAACTGGCTACAGAATGCTTTGTCGAATTCATTTCTCAAGGGCTTTGTAAAAACTTACCTCTTAGAATTAATTAGTCATTTAAAACCAATAGAAGAAAGTAAATCAAATCAAATAGCATAACTTACTTCCTCTTTCCTTACAAAGTGTGTTGTATTTATTTTAGGGAAAGAGTCCCGGATAAATGGTTAATTTCAGAACCTTTATGATTAAATTACCATGTTTAGAAATTTTTTTTCTGGTCAGAGTAAGCTTCCAAATATTATTTTAACATATGGGTGAATGTTTAATTCTAGATGTTAAGATTTGCCTATCTTAAATGTTTAGTGGTGTTAATTGGTACTCTTAAAAAAAAGGGACAAATAGAATTTTGGAAAGGTAATTCTCTTTGAATAGAATTATCCAATGTTATGTTCTAAAATCTGAGAAAATCAATGATGAAGGGAACTTCTTGATACTAAAATTTAAAACATGCCAGATAGAAATCTGTGAAGAGACAGCAGCTGGCACTGTAATCTTGCAAGGAAAGGCAGGGAGCCTTGAGAATGTAGTTGCCAACATTACCCAAACTGTTACCCCTACGTAGTGAGACAAAGAAAATGTGTAATGTCACCCAGGAGCCAGAAAGGGTGGACTAACGAGTAGGATCCTTAGGCACAGTTAAGGAAGGGATCAACAGGTCCCTTTCCCCCAGTGAAGTTAAAGAAGCCCTCTGTAAAAACTGGATTGTATTCACAAAGAATTCCCACGACGATTTCAATGACAGCATCTCTTATATTCCACTGAAATCAGAACTAAAACAAGGAGTAGTTTGAATGCATCATAAGTTTAAATGTTCCAAAGCTTATTTCATTGAGAATTTTAAAAGATTTTCTTAAACTGTTGTAGAAAAGATGACAATGTGAGAAGAAGAAAACTTGCTCTCAAAACGAAGATAAATGCTTTGGAAGACACCCAATTAAAACTCAGAATTTGGAATGAGACATGTATTGGTTGTATACTCATACTGTGTCTTTTTGAATGTGGTCCTAGAAGAAAGAACGAGAAAAGATTTTCTTTACGACAATAGAAATTTAAAATGCCAGTTTGAGATTATCAGAAGATTTCAGAAGTTTCTGAATGGAGCACATGAAAGTACCACATGATGCCACCTGGTGACTTGGGTCCTGCCCCTTCTCAGACCAGGAGAATTAACTCTTCCTGTGACAGTTTTAAATCTTCTCACACACCTTCTGTGTGATTGTGGACAGGACTAAATTCTGGATTTCTAAATTTACAGGTATGTTTGGCCATTATCAACTTAAAAGTCTTTGAAAACAAGGGAACCCTGAGCTGACAATGATCACTTTAATCTTCAATATGAGAGCACGGTTCAAAACTACCAAGTCTGGATGTAATTGTTTATGAAATTGGGATTAATAAAATTACTTGATACAAATTGCTATTCAAGCATGCAATGGAAATTCAATTGAATTTTAAAGGGCAAATAAATCTAAATCTTTAAATTTTAATTGAAAACAAGAGCCAAAGGAAACAGCCCAGGTGGTTTTAATTTATGTCAATAAAAACAGGGAGAGTTTGTTTGGGAAGAAACTGATTGACCAGTAATGAAACCTTTGAGGCCAACAATAACGCTGGGGCTATACACAAAAAAAATCCTTGAGTCTATTAGTGCCAATTTTGAATTTGGAATAATTTTAAAAGAAGAAAAGTCGAGTATAATCTAGCAAATTGTACGTTCTTTGTAAGAAAGGTCAAACAAGTAAAATTTGGTAATGCTTGAAACCGCACAAGGAATAGTGTTTGTTTGTTTGTCTGTTTTAAAGCTATTATATGTTTTTTTTAAACGGGATGAAAAGGTTTCTCCAGAGTTCCTGAATCAGACAGAGTGGTAAGTAATGGGGGCCATACTTAGAATAAAAGAATAGTGACAAGGAAGCAGTGACACAGCATTAAATGAAAATGGGAATCACTCACCTTAGACATAGCTAAATGGAATGTATCCAATGAAACAGAAGTGTAGACAGAATTAAATAATTGACAGTTTTCCCTTGGAGATATGTGAGTCCTTGCCTATAAGTTCTTTTTAAAGGGAACTGAACTGGGTGATTTGGACATCACCTAGAACATTGGAGGATAGGAGAATACATTGGACCCGTCCACCAACTTTTAATCTTTTGTGAAGATTGGTTGAAAGTCAAGAATGAATGGCATGATCTTGGATACCAATGTAAGTGTGCAAAGTGATTGTTACATCTGAAGTAACTAACATGAGGGAATGGATGGCATAAGCGCATGGAAAAAGAGCTCTCAGAAATGTACAGCTACTTGAGAAAATGTTTTTTGTGGCCTATACAGTTGGAAGATTAAGAGGGGGGGGGGACATGCAAAAGAAATATACACACAAGATGAGTAAAACTGAAGGAAGAACTGAAAAATCTTTTAAGTCCATGCATAATCTGTCGCTGTAATTTAGTGTACTGTAACTAATTAAGCATGAGCTAATCTCACAATTACCAGGTAATTTATAGCCAATCCCTTACACCTAAATGATGCAGAAATCCAAAGCTTCAACAATATGCTCCCTCTTATGGCATCCCATTAGTGTATTACTGCCAATTGTTTGTTTTATTTACCTATATAACGGCTTGTAAACTTTTCACATAAAATATTAGCTTGCAACTATTGAACAACACATACCTGCTTACATAAAGTTTTGATCAACTTGTTTGAAGATGTCAAGGGTAATCCACAAATGACATCTCCAAACCAGATCATTAAGGGTTAATTGGACATTGCAATAAGCAATTGGAGAGTGGAAAAATATGTGAAAACAGACGGTATTGCAAGAAAGCGGACTTGGCGTGGGAACAAGCTGTTTTGTCTCAACACCGGGACTTGTTTTTGACCACCAAAAACAGAGGAATACTTGGGAAAAGCGCTCAGAAGAGGCAATTCAACACGTAACATCAAATCTAGTACAGTATTAATATTAATATCTTCTAACAGTTTGTTGGACTTAGCCATTGGACTGTGTTTGGCGACTGGATATAACACTCACTTGTTGAACATGTCTGAGATAGTTTAAACTAATAGATTCACTCACTAACTGGTATATGTCTAAAGTAGTTTAAGCTAATACTAATTTGTTCCAACATATCTAAAGTAGATAAAGCTAATAAATTTGCTTTGTATCAAAGTGCACATGTCTTCTTGTATTCATTTTGATCAGACTTTAAAGAATCAGTTAAGGCACTTTAGCCTAACATCATAGTCTCCCAGATATTGGAACCAGTGAGAGTGAAGGAACCATAACACAGTTCCAAGTCACAGTGGTGTGTTTCTTGGAGAGCAATTGCAGTCAGTGGTGTTCCAATGCATCTGCTGTTCATGACAGCCTAGATGGTAGAGATCACAGGTATGAAAGTTGGCGAATTAGAACGTACTACCATGAGGACTAGGAACAGGGATAGGCAATTTAGCACGCTCCATCATTCAATACATTCGTGGGTGATCCTATTTTGGCTTCAACTCCACCTTCCTTCTCCTTCTCAATAACACCTCAATCCATTACTAATTAAAAATCTATCTCCTCCTCAAATTTATTCATTGTCCTGGCACACACTGTACTTTAGGGCAGTGAATTTCACAGACTGACGATCCTTTATGTTAAGTAATTTTGCCTCATCTCTATATTAAAGTTGCTAAAATTATGACAACTTGTTTTAGCTTAGCCCACAAGGGGAAGTATCGATGCCATGTCTATTTTGTCAATTATCTTTAAAATCTTATTTGCCCCAATTAGATCTCTTCTCATTCTTCAAACCTTTACAGAATAGAGGCCTAAACTGCTCAATCTCTCTTCATTAGATAAAGCCCTCACCTCTGGAATCAATCTAACAAAGCTCCTCTGAACTGCCTCCAATGCAACGACATGTCTCCTCAAGTCAGGGGTCCAAAAGTGCATACAAATCTCTAGACCAGATCTAATTAATGCTCTGTACAGTTGTACCAACTCTATTACTTTAGCAATAAATGCCAAAATTCACTTCGCCTTCCTTATTACATGCCGTACCTGCATCCTAATTTTCTGCACTGAAGTTTTTCTCCACTTAGATAATAAGTTGCCTTTCTATTCTTTCGATCAAAACAAATTATCCATGTTAAAATCCATCTGCCAAATTTAGGCTCATTTATCTAACCTATCCATATGCATTTATAATTTTTAAAATTTCTTCATTGCAACTTATTTTCCCACCTATTTTAGTGTTTTCTGAAAATTTGGCTAGAGTACTCTCTATCTCTATATCCAAGTAATTAATACAGACTGTAGATAGTTGGGGTTGGAGGATCAAACCCTAAGGCACACCATGAGTTACATCTTGACAACCAGAAAAAAACCCCATTTATTCTGATTCACTGCTTTCTTTTGGTTAGTCAATCCTTTATCTAAATTAATATATTACCCCTAACACATGATATTACCTTCTGTATTAAGCTATTGTGTAGCAACTTATTAAAAGCTTCTGAAAGTCCAGATGTACCAATCCACAGGATCCCTATTATTTATTTTGCTAGTTACATCTTTGAAGAACTCAATTAAATTAGTCAAACACGATTTACTCTTCATTAAACCATAATGACTCTGATGGATTGCGTCTTGACTTATCAAATGTCTTGCTATTATTTCCGTAATAATAGATTCTAGTAATTTTCCAATGACACGTGTTAAACTAGCTGGTCTTTAGTTTCCTAATTTCTGCCTCCCTCCTTTTTTGAATAAGACATTATATTAGTATTTTCCCAATTCCCTGGAACCTTTCCAGCATCCAGGGAATTTGGAACATTGAAACCAGGGGATCCACTATTTCTGCTGCCACTTCCTTTAAGGCTCTATGCTAGAACAAAGAACAAAGAAAATTACAGCACAGGAACAGGCCCTTCGGCCCTCCAGGCCTGTGCCGATCCAGATCCTCTATCTAAACTTGTCGCCTATTTTCCAACGATCTGTATCCCTCTGCTCCCTGCCCATTCATGTATCTATCTAGATACATCTTAAATGACGCTACCGTGCCCGCCTCTACCACCTCCGCTGGCAACGCGTTCCAGGCACCCACCACCCTCTGCGTAAAGAACTTTCCACGCATATCTCCCTTAAACTTTTCCCCTCTCACCTTGAAATCGTGAGCCCTAGTAATTGAGTCCCCCACTCTGGGGAAAAAGCTTCTTGCTATCCACCCTGTCTATTCCTCTCATGACTTTGTAGACCTCAGTCAGGTCCCCCCTCAACCTCCATCTTTCTAATGTAAATAATCCTAATCTACTCAATCTCTCTTCATAGCTAGCGCCCTCCATACCAGGCAACATCTTGGTGAACCTCCTTTGCACCCTCTCCAAAGCATCCACATCCTTTTGGTAATGTGGCGACCAGAACTGTACGCAGTATTCCAAATGTGGTCAAACCAAAGTCCTATACAACTGTAACATGATCTGCCAACTCATGTACTCATTGCCCCGTTGGATGAATGAAAGCATGCCGTTTGCCTTCTTGACCACTCTATTGACCTGCGTTGCCACCTTCAGGGTACAATGGACCTGAACACCCAGATCTCTCTGTGTGTCAATTTTCCCCAGGGCTTTTCCATTTACCGTATAATTCGATCTTGAATTGGATCTTCCAAAATGCATCACCTCGCATTTGCCTGGATTGAACTCCATTTGTCATTTCTCTGCCCAACTCTCCAATCTATCTATATTCTGCTGCATTCTCTGACAGTCCCATTCACTATCTGCTACTCCACCAATCTTAGTATCAGCTGCAAACTTGCTAATCAGACCAAGCATACCTTCCTCCAGATCATTTATGTATATCACAAACAACAGTGGTCCCAACGCGGATCCCTGTGGAACACCGCTGGTCACAGTTTTTCATTTTGAGAAACTCCCTTCCACTACAACTCTCTGTCTCCTGTTGCCCAGCCAGTTCTCTATCCATCTAGCCAGTACATCCTGGACCCCATGCAACTTCACTTTCTCCATCAGCCTACCATGGGGAACCTTATCTAATGCCTTACTGAAGCCCATGTATATGACATCTACAGCCCTTCCCTCAACTATCAACCTTGGCACTTCCTCAAAGAATTCTAACAAGTTGGTAAGACATGACCTTCCCTGCACAAAACCATGCTGCCTATCACTAATTAGCCCATTTTCTTCCAAATGTAAATAGATCCTATCCCTCAGTATCTTCTCCAGCAGCTTCCCCACCGCTGATGTCAGGCTCACCGGTCTATAATTATCTGGATTATCCTTGCTACCCATCTTAAATAAGGGGACAACATTAGCAATTCTCCAGTCCTCCGGGACCTCACCCGTGCTCAAGGATGCTGCAAAGATATCTATTAAGGCCCCAGCTATTTCCTCTCTCGCGTCCCTCAGTAACCTGGGATAGATCCCATCTGGATCTGGGGACTTGTCCACCCTAATGCCTTTTAGAATACCCAACACTTCCCCCCTCCTTATGCCGACGTGACCTAGAGTAATCAAACATCTATCCCTAACCTCAACATCCATCATGTCCCTCTCATCAGTGAATACCAATGCAAAGCACTCATTAAGAATCTCATTCATTTTTTCTGACTCCTCACAAAACTTCCCTCCTTTATCCTTGAGTGGGCCAACCCTTTCTCTAGTCACCCTCTTGCTCCTTATGTATGAATAAAAGGCTTTGGGATTTTCCTTAACCCTGTTTGCTAAAGATATTTTAGCCCTCTTAATTCCTCATTTCAGATTGGTCCTACTTTCCTGGTTTTCTTACAAATCTTCATCTGTTTTCAGTCGCCTTATGTATGCTTCCTTTTTCCTCTTTGCTAATCTCACAATTTCACCTGTCATCCATGGTTCCCTAATCTTGCCCTTTCTATCCCTCATTTTCACAGGGACATGTCTGTCCTGCACTCTAATCAACCTCTCTTTAAAAGCCTCCCACATATCAAATGTGGATTTACCCTCAAACAGCTGCTACCAATCCACATTCCCCAGCTCCTGCCAAATTTTGCTATAGTTGGCCTTCCCCCAGTTCAGCACTTTTCCTTTAGGACTACTCTTGCCTTTGTCCATCAGTATTCTAAAACTTACGGAATTGTGATCACTATTCCCAAAGTAATCCCCTACTGAAACTTCGGCCAACTGGCCGGGTTCTTTCCCTAACACCAGGTCCAGTATGGCCCCTTCCCGAGTTGGACTATTTACATACTGCTCTAGAAAACTCTCCTGGATGCTCCTTACAAATTCTGTTCCATCTAAACCCCTAACACTAAGTGAATCCCAGTCAATGTTGGGAAAATTAAAATCTCCCATCACCACCACCCTGTTGCTCCTACATCTATATTGTGCCTTTATCTCACTCTCGCTGTTGGGAGGCCTGTAGTATAGCCAAAATATTGTTACTGCAGCCTTCCTATTTCTGAGCTCTGCCCATATTGCCTCACTGCTCGAGTCCTCCATAGTGCCCTCCTTCAGCACAGCTGTGATATCCTCTTTGACCAGTAATGCAATTCCTCCACCCCTTTTACCTTCCTCTCCATCCCGCCTAGAGCATCTATATCCTGGGATATTTCGTTACCAATCTTGCCCTTCCCTCAATCAAGTCTCAGTAATAGCAATAACATCATACTCCCAGGTTCTAATCCAAGCCCTAAGTTCATCTGCCTTACCTACTATACTTTTCGCATTAAAACAAATGCACCTCAGACCACCTGTCCCTTTGCGTTCATCATCTGCTCTCTGCCTACTCTTCCCCTTAGTCACACTGACTTCATTATCTAGTTCCTTAAAGGCTTCAGTTACTACCTCCTTACTGTCCACTAACCTCCTCATTTGGTTCCCACCCCCCTGCCACATTAGTTTAAACCCTCCCCAGCAGCGCTAGCAAAAGCACCCCCTAGGACATTGGTTCCAGTCCTGCCCAGGCGTAGACCGTCCGATTTGTAATAGTCCCACCTCCCCCAGAACCGGTTCCAATGTTCCAAAAATCTGAACCCCTCCCTCCTGCACCATTTCTCAAGCCGCTCATTCATTCTGCCTATTCTTTCATTTCTACTCTGACTAGCACGTGGCACTGGTAGCAATCCTGAGATTATTGCTTCTGAGGTCCTACATTTTAACTTGGCTCCTAACTCCCTAAATTCTGCTTGTAGGACCTCATCCTGTTTTTTACCTATATCATTGGTGCCTATACACACCACGACAGCTGGCTGTTCACCCTCTCCCTTCAGAATGTCCTGCAGTCGATCTGGGACATCCTGACTCGTGTGCCCGGGAGGCAACATACCATTCGGTATAGTAGGAACTGCAGATGCATTCGGGAGTCTCGTTTTCGGCCACAGAACCGCCTATCTACTCCCCTTACAATCGAATCCCCAATGACTATAGCCCTTCCACTCTTTTTCCCGCCCTTCTGTACAGCAGAGCCAGCCACGGTGTCATGAACCTGGCTACTGCTGCCTTCCCCTGGTGAGCCATCTCCCCCAACAGTATCCAAAACAGTATACCTGTTTTGGAGGGAGATGACCGCAGGGGACATCTGCACTGCCTTCCTGCTTTTCGTCTGCCTTTTGGTCACCCATTCCCTTTCTCCCTCAGCAATCCTAATCTGCGGAGTGACCAATTTGCTGAATGTGCTATCCATGACTTTCTCAGCATCGCGGATGCTCCAAAGTGAGTCCATCCGCAGCTCCAGAGCTGTTGTGCGGTCTAACAAGAGCTATAGCTGGACACACTTCCTACACGTGTAGGAGTCAGGGACATCAGCCGCGTCCCTGAGCTCCCACATTGAGCAAGAGGAGCATAACACGGGTCTGGGATCTCCTGCCACTTTTACTCTTATTCTTAACTTAGTCCTACTATAATATCAAATTCTAGATAAATGAAATGAAAAAAATTTGTACCAAATCACTCTACTTACCAGCACACAATTAAAAAAAAGAAAAACACTTACCTTATCTAGACACCAGAGTCTTGTTTTTGGGTCAGAGGAAGAGGGCGGGTGGGAGACATTACACGTGTAGTGTCTCGGGTTTAGCCACTGCCCAAATATATCAATTCACTCATGTGCCAAGAGCGCAATTCGACCGCTCGCACTCAGCTCCGCTGCTGAAAAGAGGAACTTACCTTCCCGGCAGGCTCCTGGTCCTCGCTCTCACTGCTCCCGCTGCAAAGAATGGAGGCTGCTGATTGCACGAGGTACATTTTTAACTGGGAAACTTACCTCCCGGTAGGCCCCTGGTCCTCGCTCTCACTGCTCCCGCTGCTGCTGCTGCAAAAAATGGAGGCTGCTGATTGCACGGGGCACGTTTTCAACTGGGAAACTTACCTCCCGGCAGGCCCCTGGTCCTCGCTCTCACTGCTCCCACTGCTGCAAAAAATGGAGGCTATAAGGCCCTGGGCATTTATCTGCCTTTAATCCCAAGAGTTTGGTCAGTACTTTTTCCCTTGTGATGACAACTTGAAATAATTTCCTCTCCTGAAAGACAATATATAACTCTGGATTGTGACTGGCAGGAGAAGCAAGACCTGAACAACATACAGGCTTGGGTTGATAAATAGCAAGTGACATTCATATCACATGAGACATGACTATCTCCTATACAATGTCTAACCATCTTCCCATGAGTTCTTTTTGTTCATTTCAAGTTTCTCCCTTCCTATAACTTCTGCAATACCTGCTACTATTAGGATAATAACCAGTGTCCTCTACTGTGAAAACTGAGGCAAAATATTGATGTAGGTGTCCGCCATTTCTGTATTCCTCATGATTAACTTCCCATTCTCTTCCTCCAAGTTGCTGCAGGACAATTTTGCTGCAGTAGACAGGGCACATTGCTGCAGTGGATGGGATACAATGTGTCCCTCCATTGTATTGTGTAATGCAGCCACGGCGTGGAAATGGGATAAGCTACATTAAAATGATATTCAACCATAACCTTTTCATTAGCACAGCAGATTTCTCTCTCTGCAATTACCATCAAACTGGGAGTTCAACCTGGGTTCAATGAAGAGTGCAAGAGGGCATGCAAGGAGCTGCGCCAAGCATTCAGAAAAATGAGGTGTCAACCTGGTGAGGAAGTAATGCGCCAAGGAACCCTCACAAAACTGAAGTAAATGGGAATCAGGGACAAACTCTTCTGGTTGGAGTCACACCTAACATAAAGGAAGGTGGGTCTATTTGGTGGAGGTCGATAATACCAGCAGAAATTCCTCAGGGTAGTGCCCCAGGTTCTACAATCTGCTTCATCAATGACTATACCTCCATTCTGAGGCGACAACTGGGGATGCTTGCTAATGATTGCACAATGCTCAGCATTACTTGCAACGACTGAGACAGTCCATGTTCTCACACAGGCAAGTGCCCAGCAATGAACACCTTCAACAAGACAGGATCTGACCATTAACCCTCGATGTTTCATGGCATTACTACTGCTTATGACTGTACAGTGTTCAGCACTATAATCCCACAGATACTGAAACAATCCTGGACTGATACTGAAGCATGACCTGAACGATATACAGGCTTGGGTTGATAAATAGCAAGTGACATTCATATCACATGAGACATGACTATCTTCTATACATTGTCTAACCATCTTCCCATGAGTTCTTCTTGTTCATTCATGGGATGTGGATGTCACTCACCAGGCCTCATCGAACTGCTGCAGTCCTTGGGGTGTAGGGACACCCGCAACACTGTTAGGGACGAAGTTTCAAGGTTTTTACCCAATGATAGTGGAGGAACATTGATATAATTCTAAGTCACATAGGTGTGTGATTTGAAGGGCAACATGTAAGTGGTGGTGTTTCCATCCATCTGCTGTTCTTGTCATTATTGGTAGAGGTCACAAGTCTAGAAGGTACTATCTAAGGAAATTAGTGAGTTACTGCAATGTATCCTCCATGATCAAAACTCTGGAGGTTACCATTTACTAGAAACTTAACTGGGCCAGCCATACAAATAACTTGGTTACAAGAGCAGGTCAGAGGCAAGGAATACTGTAAGTAACCCACATCTTATATCCCCAGCGCCTGTCTACTATCTAAAATATACAAGTTAGGAGTGTGATGCAATGCTCTCCACTTGCCTGATGGCTACAGTTTGCTTGATTGGCCTCATTCACCACCTTCAATATTTATACCCTTCACATTGTGCACTGGCTGCTACTATCAACAATATGCACTGCAATAATAAACCAAAGGTCCTTCAACAGCACCTTCCAAACGTGGAACTCTCTCAATAGCACTATATATATCCCTACAGTATGAGGACTGCAACGGTTCAAGAAGGCAACTCACTACCATTTTCTTCAGGGCATTCGGAGGCAGGCAATAAATGCTGACCTAGCCAGCCATGCCCACATCCAATGAATGAATTTTAAAAAAAATTCACCAAGGTCAGTAGAGAGTATTTCATGACATTCCAGACTTGTATACTGTTTTTTTCCTTTAAGGGATGTGGCTGTTGCATGCAAGGCCATCATCCCTTTAACTGGTTCGTTAGACCATTTCAGAGGCCGCTTAAAAGTCACCACATTGCTTCTGGTCTGTAGCCACATGTAGGCCAAGCCAGGTGAGCGTGGCAGATTTACCTTCCTTAAAAGGGCAAGTGAACCAGATAGGCTCTTATAACAATCACTGTGATCAGTTTTTACTTTCAGATTTTATTAACTGAATCCAAATTTCACTACTCACTTGTAATGCAAGCCCATGCTCTCAGCACGTTAGCCTGGCTTCTGGCTTGCTGGTCCAGTGATATTACCACGATATATCACCCTCTCCCCCACTAATCATACACAGGCTTTTGGGAGTTGGGAAAACAGTTAATAGCCACAAAGTTTTCCAGCCTTGGTTCTGCCAGAGCTCATTATTACAGTATTGTCTAAATACATGCTGCCATTCAATTATGCTTGTTGACAACAAAATGCATAATAAAATTGGTACCATTTTAAATGCTATAACGAAATACAGGATGGGATTTTACCCTCCTAGAGGTGGTGGGACAGATGATGGGAAGGGTAAATAATCAAGCTGATTCACAATGATGAGATACAAAAACAGATGTTGCTGGAAAAGGTCAGCAGGTCTGGCAGCATTTGTGAAGAAAAAACAGAGTTCTCAGGAAAGTTCACTGGACCTGAAACGTTAACTTGGATTTTTCTTTGCAGTTGCTGCCAGACCTGCTGAGCCTTTCCAGCAACTTCTGTTTTTGTTCTTGATTTACAGATTCCATAGTTCTTTTGGTTTTTATTTAGTATTGCATTGATGAGATACTTGTTCTCTTCCTGCCACTTCATCAATCATGTTCCAGGTGGGAAAAGCAATGAGCCATCATCAATTAAGGCCTTTCAGTGCTTAAGGGCCTCAATCTGGCATTGGCCTAATTACTCACCTGTCTGGTCAGCTGGATAGGATCGGCGAAGGACTAAAAGTTAATGATGGTATTCAACAGCTGCATGAGAAGACAGATTGTATAGGATGGACTGAAGGGCTAAAATTGATGATACTCAACAGGTTGCATAACCCTGGATGAGTCTTGTTAACATTCCTTTATGGGCTGAAGATGACACCTGCAACTTGTTTTTCTGTAGTTGTGTTTTGTCTTCTGTATCTTCTTTGTATTGGCTGTTTATTACTGTATAAGAGACAGAGTTTTGTTCCAAGTCATAGGACTTTGCCTCAGCTTAGTGCTAGGAATGAACCTAAGGCTCTAGATCAGCCATTGATTGAGTGACCCTGATGGGCAGAAAGGTGTGAGACTTGTTGATTTCTCTCTCTCTTTTTCTTTTCCTTCCATTTAATATTGCTACAATAGTAGTTCATTATTACTTAACAAACATTCATGTTTAAGCAAATTGCTGTTGTGAAGTTTATTTTTCTTAATTACATTTACCTGAATCTGAAAAGAACCACTTTGCTACATGCTGTAATCCAGAAATATTTAGCAATTAGGGATGGGATTTGGGGAAAATGTGTAAGAGAAGGGAAAAACAACCTGATGCCCTAGAGACTTCTGCGTTCTAGGGGTAGAATGTGGCAGACTCTGGATTTGGATCTGAAGGTAACATGTTAGCACAATTAGGACCATTGAAATGGTTGGGGATAGTCATAACTGGAGAAAAAGAAATAACTAGAAGCAAAGTTTCTGTGCTGTGCAAGTTTACTGAACCTTGTAGAAGTGTTAACTCTGGTCTGGTTTGATGGTTGCTAAATGTTGTCTTGTACAATCTGTCTTTTTGTTCCCTGGAGCTTGAGATCTAGGGATATTTTTTGAAGTTTTAGTTTGCATTTTGGGAATGTCTGTTGAATTGAAAGTGTGGTGTGTGTGTGTCCCTGTATTAATGTGGGATGTGTATTGTTAATGTAATGTCTTTTTAATTTTTTTACAACTGGCTCTGTTGTGTTTAGACTTGAGTAAATTTTAATTCCAGAAATCATCATGTCTGGAATTTCATAATCCTGTCAGATTGAACTTCAAATACAGTTTTAACATGAGTGAGTCTTTAACTGACTCTCTTTTTAATACCCAAGTGATAGGGATGTTGGAGTGTTGAATATTCAACTCCCCTGTGTGCAAGGAGTTCAGGAAAGGCAATGTTTAATTTTTTAAAAAAAAAAAGTGGAGTTTTCCTTCCTTCAAGGAGGAGGAGGAGGAGAGACAGATGTAATTAAGTCCAGGAGTTTATACCCCACTGAATTTTTTTTGAATCCCAAGTAGATTAATACTAATTAATCCATTCAGCTTGATGTGGAATGGATGGAGCTTGTTTTGGTTTATTTTGAAATTGGAGACACTAAAAGTTGAACCTATTTGCAGAATTTCAATGTCTCAATAGTGATAGATGAGACACCCTCAACCCATCAAGTCATTCATCAATAACACACTTCAGTGTTTGGGAAGTACTGTGGAAATACTAATTTTAGTGAGTGTTAGGAATCCCAAAACCAGTGAGTCTAGCTACACTTAAGTGCATCATTACAAAAACTGTTAAGACTCTCATGCCCTGGTATTATTAAAGCATTTAAATGGAATAGTTACCTAAAAATTTAAAAGGATTCTGGGAAACAAAGTACATACACATGGTCTCTGGTCTCCATGCATGAAAATGGTTAGTGACTTTGGAGGAGTAAACAAATATTGAATTTGGACAAATTTTCCGAGAGACATAGCAAATATCTAGAATGCAATATCAAGTAACCTCTTTTTTCTTAAAAAAAAAAAAAGTGGGTCATCTTAGAATGAATGAAGTATGTTTTGCCTGAATCAAACAAATGTTTGATTTCTGTTTTAAAGTATTACAAGATTATGTTCCATGGACTATAAATCTCCTACAGATCTCTGGAATTAGATATGGTGGTAATAGTTCAGTTGTAAAATTGGAGGAGATGAAGTAATCAAGGGTGGAGACTGGTGGCAGAAGACAAAAAATTAGAATAATGGGTTGAAATGGCAATTGAGGTTATGATGCATTTTAGTGAAAAGTAAGTTTAGATGAGAGCACCAAACTGAAAGCCTCCTCTTGGTGATGTTTGCGTCATTGTCCTTTTATAAAAAGAAAGACAGTTGGTGATTAAGCCACTACCCAAGGCATTGGGTCCATATATGGAGACAGAAGTAAAACTTTATTGATCATTTGATAAGATCACATGGGAGTCAAGAATGCGTTTCATGGTCTTGGGAAACTGAGGTAAGTATGCAAACATGAATGTTACCATGCAGTTAACAAATATGAGATGGTTTTCAAAAAAAAGGTCTCAGACATGTATGCCTACTTGATTTAAAGGATTAGTATAGCTTGGAATGGCACAAAAACATAGCTTAAACAATAAGATAACTGACACAATCCATAGAAAAACTGACTTTAAAACAATGGAGGTGGTATTAGTGAGAGGGATGGAAGAAGAATTACGATCAAAATAAAAAGAGTGATTGGTTACTATGCCAATATTACAGAAATGGAAAGAATATGGACTCTGGGAGGAGTAATGGTGGCCTGAGTGAAAGGGCTGATCAGATGACCTAAATATACCCCATCTTGAGCATTTATGACTAAACAAGTAGGTGGAATTGTAACTTGTTAGGGCAGTTGGCGTATGAGAAAAGGCTGGGCTATGACTTAGATGGTGTAGGAGCCTGTGAATCGGGGTGGAAAAGAGACCTGAATCTGGAATATACTTTACTTAACTAACTTAATTTGCTCTAAAAATTATATTAACTAGAAAAGAATGTCGGTGATATTCTAGTCACCTCAGTCAGGTGGCATGACTTGCTGGTTCCATCACGGCCTTGACCATACATTGGGGTGGTATAAACATTATTTAAGGGTCGGCCCCCAAAGGGCACTGCGATCATTAATTTGATGATACACCCTATTGTTGCATTCTTTGTAGTGATGCTAGTTATTTTCATTGTAGTTGTAATCTTCCAGCGCAGGTTAAATATTCTTGCACAGCTGTCACTGACTTTTATCAGAGATAAAAGGTACTGCAGATGCTGGAGAATCCAAGATAACGAGCATGGGGCTGGATGAACACAGCAGGTCAAGCAGCATCATAGGAGCAGGAAAACTTGACGTTTCGGGCCTAAACCCTTCAATC
>JAHRHZ010000111.1:8298261-8373996 GCA_024137785.1 Ginglymostoma cirratum | reverse complement strand
CCTGATTGAAGGGTTTAGGCCCGAAACGTCAAGTTTTCCTGCTCCTATGATGCTGCTTGACCTGCTGTGTTCATCCAGCCCCATGCTTGTTATCTCTGTCACTGATTTGTGTCTGTATTTGCAATTGTAACATGTGCTGTCAAATATCATCAGGGTGGGGTGTACATGGGCCAATTGGCTAAAAGTCAATGAGGATATTCTACAGCTGCATGAGAAGACAGATTGTATAGGATGGGCTGAATGGCTAAAATTGTTGATGATACTCAACAAGCCAAATGACCTTGGATGAGATAACAGTATGGAGCTAGAGGAGCACTGGAGGCTGGGCAGTATCAGAGGAGCAGGAAAGTTGATGTTTCAGGTTGGGACCCTTCTTCAGAAAAGTCTTTGAGGCTTGTTTACACTCCTTTATGGGCTGAAGATGGCACCTCAACTTGTTTTTCTGTAGCTGTTTTGTCTTCTGTACCTCCTTTTCTTTGTGCTGGCTGTTTCTTACATTGTATAAGAGAGGAAGTTTTGTTCCAAGTTGTGGGACTTTGCCTTGGCTCGGAATCATGAATGGTGCCAGGAATGAACCTAAGCCTCCAACCAGCCATCAATTGAGGGGTCCCCTGACAGACAGAAGGTTGTGAGACTTGGTTTTTTTATCTCTTCCATTTATTATTACCACTATAATCATTCGTATTTAAGCAAATAGCTGTGGTTGAGCCTTCTCAATTATATTTTCCTGAATCTGAAAAGAACTGCTTGGATACGTGCTGTGATCCAATACATAGGCAAGATAAGTGGTTGCTTTCCTGACATGGAAACCAAGGCAGCCTACCTACTAGGTTTGGGAGGTGACCTGTGTTTTACCCAATCTGTGGGTAACTGGGTTTGATTGGGGAGGAGGAATGTGTCCGTGGAAGCTGCTCCCCTGCCCTTGTTTTTGATCACCCTGATCCCTCTTTCCCTGCAACCCTAACCTGCAGTAGTCCTGAAAAAAAAACCTTTTCACCAGTCCCAGGCCCTGACCTCCAGCAACACCAGCTGCCAGTAGCTGCTGTCGTCTGATTTCTGGCCAGGGAGGATTTCAGTGGCAAGGACTTTGATAGGCCAAGAAGTCAGTAAGTATTTAAATGGCTGACTGATTTTCATCTGGCAGAAGCTTCTCACTGGTGGGGCTTGGAATTAGTCACAACTGATGATGCCCAAGAGAGTATTTATTTGCCACTACAGTTACATAGCAATGCTCACAATGCAGTAATCACATCTGAGTTACATATATTAATGGTTTTAAAACATAACTCAACTTCTCAATCTGATACTAGTAAATCAGACCCAAACATGTCCTACTTGTGAACTTCTAAATATTAATGAAAACAGAAATAATCTAGATACTGAATGATTTCCTCCGATAACCTGTAGGGTAAGCATACTATCCACTGGGATATTGAAGTTGTAATCAAGAAGATCTCCAGCTTAGTTTAGGCATGTTCCTGAGTTAGCTCAGTGAGACAGGCAGCAGACATCTGAAGTTTGATTTGATTCAGGTTAAGTATGGAAACAAATTTTCCAGGATTCCCACTCTTGATTACCATTGAGCAATTAATTACTGGAAAGTTCATGTTTATGTTGTCTGTGTGGGTGACTAGGCTATGCTGTGATGCTTGATGGACAGCTGGAGAATAGCTATCAGCCATGGAAAGTGAGTCAGAATGAGTCAGTGCCCCCACAAGAGAAAATAAAGTTTATATTGTGCTCTTATTTGGATCTTTGAATTCTGTAATTTATTGAAAGTGATATATCATACAGCAAATTAAATATCTTTGTAGTTTGTTTTTTGTAGCTGACTAATTTCCTCTCCTTCATTCCTGAAGGTGATATTTATTACTAGAGTATCAATCCACAAGAAAACTGGTTCAAATTGTCACTTATTATTGTGTGCTCCAACACTGTTTGCCAGCCTACTTATGAAGGCTTTTACAAGTGGATAGTGATGATAAGAGCCCAAATTGATTTCTTTCCAATCCATGAAGCTGACAGCTGCTTTTTGAGGTTTGGTACAAACCAGGGATGAACCTGAGCCTTCCCAGTTTGTATGGCTGAATTCACTAGATAATCTGCTGAGCCAAGGAGCTACTTGTGTAGATAATGACAGGCCACAAATGAGAATAGAGACATACCTTTATTCCCTTCATTCCTGGCATTCCAGATTGTCCTGGCTGACCTGGTAAACCTGGTTCTCCTTTCTGCCCCTGTTTTAATACAAATCAAAAACATTATTTTTCCTCATTGAAAAAGCTGCAATGATCAAACCCAATTTTAATACTTTTTTGTCCTTTTTTTGGAGCTAGTACATGCATTGATGTTAACTTTTCCATACAGAACAGTTCTATCAGTCTGGAAAGTAGCAAATATAATCCCTCTTCTCAAGAAGGGAGTGATTGTAGACCAGTTAGCTTGATATCTGTCCTGGGTATAGTTTCAGAATTGCTCATTAAGAAAACCATAGCTGCACACTTATTCAAGGTAGTCACGAACAGTCAGTATGGTTTCATCAAAATGGAAACAGTTCCAAATCATAGAATTCTTACAATGTGGAAGCAGTCCATGTCCATACCAACCCTCTGAAAAGCATCCCACCCAGATCCACCCCACACCTTAAACCCTGCATTTCCCACGGCTAGCCCACCTAGCCTGCACGTCCCTGGACACTACAGCATAGCCAATTGACCTAACCTGCACATCTTTGAACTGTGGGAGGAAATCCGAGCAAACCTACAAAAACACGGGGAGAATGTGCAAACTCCACACAGTCACCCAGGTTCTTGATGCTGTGAGGCAGCAGTGCTAACTACTGAGCTACTAAGCAGTTGTCTTGGAGTTTTCAATGGCAGAATTGATTTGGCTAGAGCTAAGGAACAAAAAGGGGAACAGTTCAATTACTAAGTCTACACCATAGACCAACTAATGGAAAGTTTGCAAAGGAACAAATTGCAGGAAAATTACAGAAAAATGCTGTCACTCTAGAGCAATTATGATGGGGGGCTTCAATTTCCCAAATAGACACTGGGACTGATACTGTAAGGGGCAGCAAAGGGCAGGAGAGTTTTCCATGGAAGGATGCCTCTAGTTCAACAGAAAGGCTTCACTGTTGGACCTGGTTCTTGAAAATGACATTAGCAAAGTGGATCAAGCCTTAACAGAGGATTGTTTATTAAACAGTGACTCTTAAGGGAGAATATAAATGTCTTGGTAGTTTGGAGGAGGAAATCTAGATTGATATCTGGAATGAGTGGTTTGTCATAGGAGTATAGGTTAGACAGGCTGGGCTTGTATCCACTGGAGTTTGGAACAGTGAAAGGTGACTTGATTGAAGTATGTAAGGTCCCGAATGGTCTTGGCATGTTGGATGTGGAAAGGATGTTTCCTCCTGTGGTTAGTCTAGAAATAGGGGTATTGTTTTAAAATTAGGGATTGTTCATTTAGTACAGAGATGGGAGAACTTTGTTTCTCACTCAGGAGGTTATGACAGTTTGGAGTTCTCTGCCTCAGAAGGTGCTGGAAGCAGGTTCATTAAATACTTCTAAGACAGAGGTGGATAGATTCTTCTCGGACAAGAGAAACAAAGGTTATTTAGAGGTTAGATGGAAAAGTTAAATTTTAAATACAAACAGATCAGCCACGATCTTATTGATTGGAGTGGTCTTGAGGGGCTGTGTGATTTACTTTTGTTCCTCTTTGGATTTTGTAAGCTCTAATATTCACTTTAAGTATTCAGTTAAATCAAGTAGAATTAGATGAATAAACATTCCTCACTGGTGTAGTATGATTGCGATTGATAATCTTAGCAAAAATATTAAAAGGATTAGGTAATACCCAGGAAAGTTAACTAAAAAAATTCCATGAATGAGCTAATCCCACATCTTGCAAACAATGATTTATGATTAATTTCAGTAAAGTACTAGTGAAATCTTCCAGAGCATTGCTCTGACAACAAATAAAATCTTCGTGTGAAGCAGGGATTGAGATTTGGGTATAATTTGACTTGGGTAATAAAAAAAAAATTCAAACTCCATTTAAAGTGGTATTGTCCTCCTTTTCAGGCACTGTAGATTTTATATTCTTATGGTAATCAAATAGTTGAATGTAGAGAAATTTGGGAATAACAGTACTTATTTGGACACTGGAATTACTCTATTATAGTCTGAGAAGTCAAGAGTTGCAAAACTGAGGTGTGGCAGTCAAAGTGGAAGATGGGAGTGGAGTTATAGAACACTTTTTTTTAAAAAAATTCACAATTATATGTAGAAATTCAACATAACCATTTGGTCCTCAGAGGTTCATTAGACTTAGGTTTGGACAGAATGAAAATGAATTACAATTTTTTTAATCATAATTGATTGTAGAATTTTGATCTAATACCTTATTGCCATACTGCCCTTGAATGCCTTGAATTCCTTGTTCACCCTTGTTACCCTGCAGAATGAAGCAAATTGAAGTATTTAATATTGTAATTTTGTGTCTGGTCAAACTGTTGCTGCATTAACAAACATGGGGGTGAGGAGGTGGTGGTTGGGAGAGCTTCCTTGATCCAGTGGTTCAAATGGGTTAACTGTATTTTCCCCAATTTTAGTGGGAACACCAGGTTATGGCACATAGAACATTACAGCGCAGTACAGGCCCTTCGGCCCTCTATGTTGTGCCGACCTGTGAAACCAATCTGAAGCCTATCTAACCTACACAATTCCATTATCATCCATATGTTTATCCAACAACCATTTAAATGCCCTTAAAGTTGCGAGTCTACAACTACTGCAGGCAAGGCATTCCATGCCCTTACTACCCTCTGAGTAAGGAATATACCTCTGACATCTGTCCTATATCTATCACCCCTCAATTTAAAGCTTTGTCCCCTCATGCTAGCCGTCACCATCCGAGGAAAAAGGCTCTCGCAGTCCACCCTATCTAATCCTCTGATCATCTTGTATGTCTCTAAGTCACCTCTTAACCTTCTTCTCTCTAACGAAAACGGCCTCGATTCCCTCAGCCTTTCCTCATAAGACCTTCCCTCCATACCAGGCGACAGCCTGGTAAATCTCCTCTGCACCCTTTCCAAAGCTTCCACATTCTTCCTATAATGCGGTGACCAGAACTGTACGCAATACTCCAAGTGCGGCCGCATCAGAGTTTTGTACAGCTGCAACATGACCTCACTGCTCCGAAACTCAATCCCTCTACCAATAAAACCTAACACACCGTACGCCTTCTTAACAACCCTATCAACCTGGGTGGCAACTTTCAGGAATCTATGCACATGGACACCAAGATCTCTCTGCTCGTCCACACTACCAAGAATCTTACCATTAGCCCAGTACTCTGTATTCCTGTTATTCCTTCCAAGCTGAATCACCTCACACTTTTCTGTATTAAACTCTATCTGCCCAGCTCTGCAGCGTATCTATGTCCCTCTGTAACCTACAACATCCTTCAGCACTATCCACAACTCCACCGACTTTAGTGTCATCTGCAAATTTACTAACCCGTCCTTCTACGCCCTCATCTAGATCAGTTATAAAAATGACAAACAGCACTGGCCCCAAAACAGATCCTTGCGGTATACCACTAGTAACTGAACTCCAGGATGAACATTTCCCATCAACTACCACCCTCTGTCGTCTTACAGCTAGCCAATTTCTGATCCAAACCGCTAAATCACCCTCAATCCCATGCCTCCGAATTTTCTGCAATGGCCTACCATGGGGAACCTTATCAAATGCTTTACTGAAATCCATATACATCACATCAACCGCTTTACCCTCATCCACCTGTTTGTCACCTTCTCAAAGAACTCAATAAGGTTTGTGAGGTATGACCTACCCTTCACAAAACCGTGTTGACTATCCCTAATCAAATTATTCCTTTCTAGATGATTATAAACCCTCTCTTATCCTTTCCAACACTTTACCCACAACCGAAGTAAGGCTCACTGGTCTATAATTACCAGGGTCGTCTCTACTCTCCTTGAACAAGGGGACAACATTTGCTATCCAGTCTCCTGGCACTATCCCTGTAGACAATGACGACATAAAGATCAAAGCCAAAGGCTCTGCAATCTCCTCCCTAGCTTCCCAGAGAATCCTAGGATAGATCCCATCCAGCCCAGGGGACTTATCTATACTCAGACTTTCCAGAATTGCTAACACCTCCTCCTTTATGAACCTCAATCCCATCTAGTCTAATAGCCTGTATCTCAGTATTCTCCTCGACAACATTGTCTTTTTCACATGTGAATACTGATGAAAAATACTCATTTAGTGCCTCTCCTATCTCTTCGGACTCCACGTGCAACTTCCCACTACCGTCCTTGACTGGCCCTAATCTTACTCTAGTCGTTCTTTTATTCCTGACATACCTATAGAAAGCTTTAAGGCTTTCCTTGATCCTACCTGCCAAAGACTTCTCATGTTCCCTCCTGGCTCTTCTTAGCTCTCTTTAGGTCCTTCCTGGCTAACTTGTAAATCTCAAGCACCCTAACTGAGCCTTCGCGCCTCATCTTTACATAAGCCTCCTTCTTCCTCTTGACAAGAGATTCAACTTCTTTAGTAAACCACGGTTCCCTTGCTCGACCACTTCCTCCCTGCCTGACAAGTACATACTTATCAAGGACACACAGTAGCTGTTCCTTGAACAAGCTCCACATTTCAATTGTGCCCAGCCCCTGCCGTTTCCTTCCCCATCCTGTGCATCCTAAGTCTTGCCTAATCGCCTCATAATTGCCCTTCCCCCAGCTATAACCTGTGGTATATACCTATCCCTTTCCATCACTAAAGTAAACGTAACCAAATTGCAGTCACTATCACCAAAGTGCTCACCTACCTCCAAATCTAACACATGGCTTGGTTCATTACCCAGTACCAAATCCAATGTGGCATCGCCTCTTGTTGGCCTATCTACATACTGTGTCAGGAAACCCTCCTGCACACATTGGACAAAAACTGACCCATCTAAAGTACTTGAACTATAGCGTTTCCAGTCAATATTTGGAAAGCTAAAGTCCCCCATAACAACTACCCTGTTCCTTTCGCTCCTATCCAGAATCATCTTTGCTATCCTTTCCTCTACATCTCTGGAACTATTCGGAGGCTTATAGAAAACTCCCAACAGGGTGACCTCTCCTTACTGAGGTAAGAAACAGGAAGACGAGTCCTCATCAAACGTCCTTTCTACCACCGTAATACTGTCCTTGACTAACAATGCCACACCTCCCCCTCTCTTACCACCTTCCCTGATCTTACTGAAACATCTAAACCCCGGAACCTGCAACAACCATTCCTGTCCCGGCTCTTTCATTTATCCTACATTTTGTTTTACCTAGCCCCTTCCTTGTGCTACGTGACACTTAGCAACTGACAGCAAAGGTGAGTTAACCAGGTAGGTTTTGGGCCTACTGCTGCTTGTTTTTTTGTAACCACCCAACTTCCAATACTTATTCTTGGGGAGGAATCTGTGTTTCTCCTGTAATCGGCAGCGTGTCTTTCAATCAAAACACGCTGGCTAAAGATCTTGAATACTTCAATCAACTTATAAACATAACCCGCATGTATTATCTCAGCAGCCTATTTTTGTTAATTATGTTTCTTATCAGCAATGTATAAGAGGCTCAGAGACTGCTTTGTGGAGCATCTACGCTCAGTTCGCAACAAACGACAACACCTCCCAGTCGCAAACCACTTCAACTCCCCCTCCCGCTCCCTGGACAACGTCTATCCTGGGCCGCCTCCAGTATCACAATGATGCCACCTGGAAACTGAACAAACAGCACCTCGTATTCTGCCTTGGAACCCTACAACCCAATGCCCTCACTGTGGACTTTACTAGCTATAAAATCTCCCCACCCCTGAACAAATACCAAGACCAGCCCCTGTCTTATCCCTGCCTTGCTGACCTGTCTGTCTTCTCTCCCTCCTATCTGCTCCTCCCACCTCACTGACCAACCCCCATCCCACCTTCCTACCTACACTCCCTCCTTTACTAGCTTCATCCCCGCCTCCTTGACCTGTCCTCCTTCTCTTCCCACCTATCTGCTCCACTATCCACCTATCACTGGCCCCCTGACTCTCAGAGCCCCCTTCCCCTCCCCTATTTCTGAAGAAGGTTCCAGACCCGAAACGTCAGCTTTCCTGCTCCTGATGCTGCCTGGCCTGCTGTGTTCCTCCACCTCCACACCTTGTTATCTCAAACTCCAGCATCGGCAGTTCCTACTATCTCTAAGAAACATGTCTGTTAAATCAATACAAATTATACATAATGACCATAAGAATAAACTGTAAAGCATCAAATTCATTTTGAATAATTTCTGTTATAATAATTGATTGACGTGCTGTGCGGCTTTCCCTGCATTTCATTGCTAATGGGTATTTAAGTTGGTTTCTTTCACTATTGCTTTTGTATCTTGGTACTCATTTACATTGCAAGGGTAAGTTCAGTCATTTGGACCTGGGCTTCCTACAATATCAATAGGACTCGTCTCTATTCTGATATCTAAGACATTCAAATGGGAGGATGCTTTATTGGATCTTAAAATGATAAATGATTCAGAGCAGATAAGAGAAACAAAACTAGAATAATGTCTCAGCAACAGTGACCATAAATTAATGTGCTTCATAATAATAATTGAGAAGGGTATAAGCTTGATAAAGACTAGGCAAATATATTAGAGAGAACTTTTGTAAGGGCCTGGGAATAGAACGGAGGGAAATAAAAAGGACAAAATTGGTAAGTAATAATGTAGAATAGCAATGGAAAACATTTAAACACTTCCTGGTATTTTACATTAGGAAAATAATTTCAGCTGAAATTCAATATATTGGGTGAAATGAGTGTACCTGGCGTCCTTGTACACCAGTCAATAAAAAACAAACAGGCAGATGCAGCAGACAATTAGGAAGGCAAATGGTATGTTGACCTTCATTGCAAGGAAGTTTGAATTCAGAATTAGCGATGTATAACTGCAGTTATACAGAGTCTTGGTGAGACTGCACCTGGAATATTATATGCAGTTTTGATCCTATATCTGGAGACAATACATAAGAGGACATACTTGCCATTGAAAAAGTGCAGCAAAAGCTCAATGGGCTGGTACCAGGGATGGTAGCATTACTCTACAAGGAGAGATCAGTTTGTTATATCTGAAATGACTAGGCTTTAGAAAAATGAGAAGATCTGATTGACACATATAAAATTCTTACAGAACTAGACAGACTGAAGCAGGGAAGATGGGAACCAAGGGCTCCTGTTTGGGGAATAAAGGGTCACAATTTCAGGATATGGGGTAGGCCATTTAGAATGTGTAGGGAAGAAACATTTTGTCATGATTCTTTGGGGTAGTGCACTGTAAATCCAATTCTATTATTCTGGAGTCATCACGACGTTAAAGATCTTTACAGAACTTCAGACTCCTGAACCTTATGTTTTCTTGTTTAGTTTTAGGAATAGTGAATTCTATTGGAGCCTTCACTTTTGCTGTCCTTGGTAAGTTGCCTTGTCCAACAATTACCCCTTGTTTTTGTGAATTCACTTTCAGCTAAATTCAATACTAGCCAACTGTAAAGAAATAAGTCTTTGACTTATCTCAATGCTCTTCCCAAGTATTGCTATGTACTACATCTAAATACATTACAGTTACAAACTTCAGCTACGATTTAATTCATAAGCCTCTGCAGCGTAGCTAGGGTGTTCTTTAATCCAATTGGTATTACTTGGCATTGGTATAAGCCATACAGTCTAATAGAAGTAGATACTGCTTTACCTCTTGATGTTAACGGCATTTGACAATACCCCTTCAACAGATCAATATTTTAAAGGAATGAGGGATGCCAACCCTATTAATGTAAGCTTATAACCATGGAATTGAGTACAAATCTGTCTTCCTGACTGCATTCACATGTTTATAATCTATGCAAAGTCTAGTTGATCCTTCCAGTTTAGGAACCACACTATTGGTGAATTCCAGCTGCTTTGACTAGGTTCAATCAAATGGTTTTTCAGGATGTACTGAATCTCTGTCCATCTGGGCTTAACAGATAAGGATTTTTTTTGGTCCTGACTTCCCTGTGTCCACGTCTAGCTAACACAGTACATCCAGGCATATATCTATAGATTACCTCTTACAAGATGCTGACATTGTCTTTTCTCTAAATATGAGAACACAATGTTTAACTCTTCCAAAAATTCTGGATTAGCTGGTCAAATTATGGGAGGTTCACTTGGAAAATTATTGACCTCTCCTGCTACCTCACGTCATTATCTCTGTCAGCTTCCACTTCTCTTACCACACTTCCTTCTCTTTTATTCTTTTCCCAACAATGATATCTTTTCAGTATGTTTACGTGACATAACCGATTCTGCTTCCTCTACAATCAGGAGTATTTATTTGATAAATTCAATTTAATGACTCTTCTAACTACTTTATATGAATCACTGAATGTCACCTTCAAAGGTTCACCTTACAATGGCAACAATACCAATATAATACAAAGAACTGCAGATGCTAGAAATCCGAAACAAAAAACAGAAATTGCTGAAGAAACTCAGCATATCTGACAATATTTGTGGTGAGAAAGTAGAGTTGATGTTTCCGGTCTGGAGATGCTTCAGAATGGATTTGCAAATTGGGTTTTGACTGTTGAGAACAGAAAGATGGCTCCAAAACTGGTGGAGATCTGATCAGTTCTGTCTTGTTCCGAGCCCCAAGCTTTTCAGTTACCTGAGAACCAATCCCACAGTTGTTGGCAGGCAAAATCTGTTATTGATAATTAGAAACTTGCCCATAGACTAATCTATTTATTTTATTTATTTATTTATTTTTTATTGGCAATCAGAGTTCAATCATAATACAGAATCCCTAGGCACCAGGTTGTCTACAACCTAAACCTCAATAACTGGTTGTTCACGCAGCTGTTTAAACAATACTTGCCCAAGTGTTTAGGTTATTTGCTTTTCAAAGCATGTGGCAATCCTTGCAAAACACTTTTTTTTTTTTAAAAAAATTTCTCTTTCTCATTTCAGCCCACTATTTTAGAAAAAATTAAACGACATGGTGTTTACAATTCCTTCACTCAGAGTCATCAACCTATGGACTTCATTGCGGCTGTGGAGGCTGAATCACTAATATATTCAAGAAAGAGATTGATACAGTTTTACGTGTTAAAAACATCAAGGCATATGCAAAGAAAGCAAGGGCATGGTGTTGAGATACAGATCAGCAACGATCATATTGAATGGCGGAGTAGTCTCGAAGGGCTGAATTGCCTATTCCTGTTCCTATTTTCTGCATTTGTAAGTTGGAGCTTGGGACCAAATATGCACCACCTTGATATAAGTGAAAACAACAGGGTTTAAGGTGAGAAGAGAGATTTAAAAGGGATCTAGGTGTCAACTTTTGCACGCAGAGGTTGGTGCATTTATGGAATGAGCTGCCAGAGGAACTGGTGGAGGTTGGTACACTTAAAGGGTGACTGGATGGGTATATGAATAGGAATGGTTTGGGGGATATGGGTCAAATGCTGGCTAATGGGACTGGATTAATTTAGAATAACTGGTTGGCATGGACAAGTTGGACTGAGGGTCTGTTTCTGTTTTGTAAAACTCTATGACTCTCTATAACAAGTGGGACAGGTTGTGGGAAGGACATGGTAGACGGTGCATAATGTGGATGAATGTGAGTTTATCCACTCTAGTTGGAGGAACAAAGGTTCAACGTATTTCTTAAATGGTAAAAGATTGAAAAGTATTGGTGTTTTTAAAAATACCTGGGTATTCTTGTTCACAATTCACTGAAAGCTAATATCAAGTGCAGCAAGCAATTAGGAAGACAAATAGAAAGCTGCCCTTTAGTGCAAGAAGATTCAAGTACAGCAGTGAAATGGCTTGCTTCAATTTTATAGCATCTCAGTTGCAATTTCACCAAGGTTCTATGTATAGGTTCCAAAAGATGAATATACTTCCATAGATGCAGTGCAGCAGGGGCTGACCTGTCCAATTCCTGGGATGGAGTGTTTTATGAAGAAAGATTAAGGAGACAGGGCCTCTATTCTCCTGCATTTTCAAGAATGAGAGATTATAGCATTGAAATTTATAATATTCTCAAGGAGCTAGACAGCGCCAAAATTGGGAGAGCTGTCTCAGACCAGCCTGATACCTTACAGTCAAGAAATCATATGTTACAGCCAATTTTCAAGACAATACCATCACCACCCCTGCATACATTCTGCCTCAATGGACTAACAGACCCAGCAGAGATAATGGCACAGTGACATTGTCAGGGTGGAGATTTCCTAAGAGTCCTCAGCATTAACTCTGTACCCCCATGAGTTCTTACGAAATCAGGTCAAAAATAGGCTTGGAGACCTCCTACTGATTACCTTATGCTGTCCCTCCTCGGCTGACGAATCAACCATGTTGACCATCACTTGGAGGAAGCACTGAGGGTAGCAAAGACGCAATACGTATTCTGTGCTGGGGACTTCAATGTCCATCACCAAAAGCACCACTAACATCTGAGCTGGTTGAGTCCTAAAAATCAATATAGCTGCTATGTTGGGTTTGTGGCAAGTGGTGAAAGCATCACCAAGAAGAGAAAGCATACTTGAGCTCAAGCTGACCAATTTATCTACCACAGATGCATCTGTCCATGACAGTATCAGTTAGTGTCCATTGCATAGTCCTTGTGGAGATGAGGTCCCACATTCACATTGAGGACACATTCCATCGTGTGTGTGGCAACATCATTGTGCCAAGAGGGATAAATTTTGAGCTGATCTTGCAATTCAAGACTAAACATCCATGAGGCTTGGTGACCCATGAGCAGCAGCAGAACTATATTCAAACACAAACTGCAATAACATGGTTTGACATAGTCCCCCACTCCACCATTACCATCAAGTGAGGGAATCAACCCCAGTTTATTGAAGACTGCAGCAGGGAATGCCAAGAATAGAACTAGGCACACCTAAAAATTAGGTATCCTGCTAGTAAAGCTACAACACAGGATTATGTGAATACCAAATAGCATGAGCTGAAAGTGAAAGACAGAGCAAAGCAATTCCACAACCAATGGATCAGATCCAAGCTCTGCCATTCTGCCAAATCCAGCCATGGATGTCACTGGACAATTAAACAGCTTACTGAAAGTGCAGGCTCCCCAAATACCTCAAATTCATAAAGACGAGTGAACTTGTGTGAGAAGGGCAGTAACTGCAAGAGATAAAAACCTGTGGCGGAATACCCCTTCAACTTGTTTCTTCCTCGAGCAGATGCATAACATCACAGGAAAACAGGTGATTGTTTGGGTCAACACAGTGTGGAGCTGGAGGAACACAGCAAGGCAGGCGGCATCACAGGAGTAGGAAAGTCGACGTTTCAGGTTGAGACTCTTCTTCAGATGCTGCCTGCCCTGCTGTGTTCCTCCAGCTCCACACTGTGTTGATTCTGACTCCAGCATTTGCAGTTCTTGCAATCTCCAGGTGATTGTTTGGTATTTCTTCTGAGTTTTACGATTGGTCAATTGGTTTAAATAAAGACATGTTAATACAGTTGAAGAATACAATTAAGCAATTCACCCTTTAATTTGGATGCAAAATATTTTAATTAATTAGATAAGGCAGAAATGCTGGGCAGTCAAGGTGCTGTAGCTGTAGCATGTTGGAACTGGTGGACGCCAGCAGGATCCCTACCTGCGGCAAACCTTGGCTGTTTGAGGAGCTTCAGCTCAGCTGACGAACTGGAATCTGAGCTGAAGACACAACAACAGGGAGGAGGAAAGGTATGTGGGCACTGAGTTTTAGGAGGCATCATGTCCCTTAGAGTAATCGCCTCAAATTTGGTCAGTGGTCAGGTACAGGAGAGTGAGACTGCGAGTGAGGCAGATACAGGGATCCAGAATTTAACTTTGGACAGGCCTCAGCCAATGCCCTTATCTAATAGATGCAAGAACACAGATTGCAGAGATGATTTGCAAACTGACCACTGCACCATAATCCTGAGAGCAATTCAAGTTGGGGAAGAAAAAAGGAGTGCAGTAATTATAGCAGATAGCATAGTTTGGGAATAACTAGTGTTCTCTGCAGCTAAGACAGTCCTGAAAGAAATTTTTCTGAAGGGTCTTGATTCGAAACATCAGCTTTCCTGCTCCTCTGATGCTGCTTGGCCTGCTGTGTTCATTCAGCTCCACACTGTGTTATCCCTGAAAGTTGTGTGTTGGACTATAACCTGGTGTCGTGTGATTTCTGACCTTGTCTGTGTTGCCAAGGTTCAGGATATGTCTTTTGAGCTGGAGTGGAACTTGAGGTAGGAGAGAAAGGATCCAGTAGTTGTGGTCTATGTAGGTACCAATGACACAGATGGGATTAGGAAAGAGGTTTTGCTGAGGGATTATAAACAGTTCAGGGTTAAATTAAAATGTAGGACCACAAAGGTGATTGTTGACAGGTGACTGCCTGTGCAATGTGCAAATTGGTGTAGTTAAATGAGACTCAACAGGTAAATGCCTAGCTCAAAGACTGGTGTGGGTGGAATGGGTTCAGATTCAAGGGTACTAACACAAGTATAGGAGTTCCACTGAGATGGGCTTCATTTAAACCATGTTGGGACAGTGTCCTGTTGAATCATCTACCATGGTTGTAGATAATGTTTTAAACTAATTTAGTAGTTGGTGGTGTTGGAGGCAGGTTGGGGGGGGGTGGTGTTTGACTGAGGCAAGTTTTTTTTAAAATGAAAATGACATAATACAGCAGAGGTGCAGGGTACTGAAGTGTGACAGGAAGAGGCAGAAAATATACGGAGAAGTGTTCCAAATATAAGAACCAGAAAGAGCAATAATGCTGTAAAGTCAAAACTTAAGGCTTTTTATCTGAAAGTATGCAGCAATTTGAGCAATAACAATGAGTTGATGGCACAACTTGAAATAAATGAATATGACTTCATAACTAACATGGAGACTTGGTTACATGGTGACCAAGACTGGGAACTCTGAATATTCAAAGGTATTCAATGTTCCAGAAGAATAGGCAAAAATGGGAAGGAGGTGGGATAGCTTTGAATAAAGGATGGCATCCGTGTGGTGGTGAGTAGTGACATAGATGCAATAGATCATGATGTAGAATCAGTTTGGGTGGAAATAGGAAATAGCAAGGGAAAGAAGTCACAGGTGGGAGTCATCATTCAGACCCTGAAGAGTTGCCTCATTACAAGACAAATGTGACAATGTGAACTTCAGAACTTTAATAACTCTTTATGGATTGAAAGAATTAACAAAGACAATCTGATGCACATGCAAAGAAGCAGCAATAACTCTGTCTGGACTGAACTGTTTCTCGAGATGAAAGGGGCAAGGAGAAACTGTTATAAAGAAATTAAAAGCAATATGCAAATTAACTATCCCTGGGAAGAAGCAATCTGTTTCCTGGGAGAGAGAAGGTAACACTGCTTGATAACCAGCTGCCTCATGACAAGTTGGCAATTAAGGCTGGCTGCAGAAGAAATGTTTTGAAATAAAGGGGTTAATAGCAGGAAAAACCTTAGACAGCCAATCCTGAATGTAACAAGGAACCAGGGAGCTACTTCTGATAAGAAGGCAAGCTACAGACTTGAGGTCTCCAGAATGTAATCAATATTGGAGATGGGAGAACCTATTGAATCATCAATAAAGTCACACCGTAAACTTGAAAGACAGAATATTATGTAAGAATGCCAGAACAACTTGGTAGCAGAATTTTGAAGAACAACACTTCATAAGGATCAAACCCTGGACACTTCTAGAGATGGACACTATTGGTGAAGTCTTAGCTAAATTTCACCATTAATTGGGTAATAGCCAAGTTCAGTTGTGAGGCTTAACTTGCTTACTTGAGGGGTCTTACTTTGGTTCTACATGCAATAAAATTTAAATCATTGTTTCAGTGCTTGATTGACTGTGAGATATAACTTGTGGTATCTTATCCATAACACAAAGCATAAATTGGCAAATAATGGAGGCATGAAAGACGGGCACTAAATTATCATGGCTGATTTTTAATCTGCATATTGACTGGTCAAATCAGATAGGCAAGGATGACATGGAAGACGAATCTCTAGACCTCATCAAAAAAACGCATAGATAATAGGAACAGCATCAGGCTACTTGTCCCTTTGAACCTGCTTGGTTATTCAATATGATCATGGCTCATCATCCAATTCACTTTCCTGTTCCCACTTTCTCCCTGCTTTTTGATAATTTTAGTTCTAAGAACAATACATAAACTTTTCCTTGAAAATGTTCAATGTTTTGGGCTTAACTGCTTGCTGTGAGAGAGAATTCAACAGGCTTACAACTTCCTGGGTGATTAAATTTCTCCTCACCTCAGCCCTAAATGGTCTACCCATCAGAGAAGCATTAAACTGTGACCCCTGGTTCTGAACTTCCCAGTCATTAGGAATATCCTTTCTGTGGTTAGCCTATCTAATCCCTCCTGGCATTTTGTAGGTTTCTATGAAATTCCCCTAATTCTTCTAAATTCCAGTCAATATAGTCATATCTGATGTAGTCTCTCTACATATGTCAGTCCTGCTGTCCCAGGAATCAGTCTGGTAAATCTTCATCGCACTGACTTAACAGCTAGAACATTTCTCAGAGGAAAGTCCAAAACTGCACATAAAACTCCAGGTCTGGTCTTACCAAGGCCCTGTACACTTGTAGCAGGACACTTCTGCTCTTGTACTCAACTCCTCTTACTATGAAGAATAACATATCATTTATCTTCATACCTGCATGTTCACATTTAGTGACTAGAATACAGACATCTAGATCTCACTGTACTTCCTCCTTCCTAATCTATCACTATTCAGATAATAATCTGCCTTCTTTTTTGCTATCAAAGTGGATAACCTTAAGTTTATCCACATTAAACTTCAAGAAATAACAAGTGTTTCTATAGGTAAATGAAAGAGAGGAACCAAAGTAAATGTGGGACCCTTGGATGATGCAACTGGGAAACTGATAATGGGCGACAGGGAAATGGGAGATAATTTAACCAGTATCTTCGATCATCATTGTGGAGGACATTATGAACATCCCATAGATAACTGATTAAACAAGATGCTAATAGGAGGAAAAATCTTGTAATAGTTTCATTTATGAGGGGAAAAGTATTTGACAAATCAATGCGATTAAAGGAAGACAAGTAGCCAGTACCCGATGGCTTGTACCCAAGAGCTTAAAAGGAAAGGGCTGCAGAAACAATGGAAGCATTGGCTAAAATATTCTAGAACTCACTGAAATCTGGTAGGGTTTCAGCTGCATGGAAGTTGCTCATGTGATGCCTCTGACCAAGAAGGGAGGGAGAAAGTAGGAAACAATAGGCTTGTTAGTCTAACGTCTGTCACTGGAAAAATGCTAAAGTTCATTATTGAGGAATAAATAACAGAGTCAACATGGTTTTGTGATAGAGAAAGGGATAAATTTGCTAGAGTTTTTTGAGGATGCCACAAGCAGTGTTAATAAAGGTAGATTTTTAGATTGGATAGATATAATTAGTGGAGTGCACAAGGGTCAGTCCTAGGGTCTCAATTATATTTACTATCTACATTAGTAACTTAGAACAGGGGCAGAGGATAAAGCATCCAAAACTGCTGATGATACAAAAATAAGTCTGAGGGTAAGTTGTGATGAAGACATAGGGAATCTGCAACATGATATAGATAGGTTGAGTGAGTGGGCAAATTCTTGGTGGACAGACTTTAACATAGGCAATAGTAGGATCATGCACTTTGATAGGAAGAATCAAAGGCAGACTAATACTTAAATAAAGACAGACTTCAAAATGGAGCTGCACAGAGGGAACTCAGTTTTCTCTTCACAGATTCTGTCTATGTCAACATTAACATTTTTTTTCTCTTCACTGATGCTGGCAGATCTGCTGAGTTTTTCCGGCAATTTCTGCTTTTGTTTGTCTCTGCACCTGGAATATTATGTACAGTTTTTATTCCTGTATTTAAAAAACAGGATAGATTGGCAATGGACGCTGTTCAAAAGACACTTACTTGGCTGACGCCTGGGATGAATGGGTTCTCAAGAACAACTAAACAGGTTGGGCCATTATTCAATAAAGTTTAGAAAAATGAGTGGTGATCTCATGGAAACATGCAAGATTCTGAGGGGGCTTGACTGAATATATGATAAGAAAACACTCCACTAGTGGGGAGAATCTCAAACTAGTGGACGTACAAAATAAAGGGTCAATCATTTAAAACTAAGATGTAAAGGAATTTCTTTTCCCAGACCATAGTGAATGCTGGCATGCTCTACCTCAGAGTTCTAGATACAGGATCACTGGAAGTATTTAAACAGGAGGTAGATGGATTTTTGAAATATCAAGGAATTGATGGCCATGCTGAGCTGGCAAAAGAGAGTAGTTGAGGCCTGGGATAGATTGGCCATGATTTTGTTGAATGATAGTATATACTTGAGGGACTGAATGGCCTAGTGCTGCTCTTATTTCTCATATTCTTACATTCCAGGATTTGTGCAACCAAGCTGTTGTGGTACAGTCACAGAACTGGCATCTATCTGACAAACTGGAAAATTGCCTAGGTATGTCCTGTCCACAAAAAGCAGGAGAAACCCACCCCACCCAAACTTCAAACCTATCAGTCTACTGTCAATCATCTGTAAAGTAATGAGAGTGACATCAACAGTAGTATCAAGCAGCACTTCCTTAGCAATAATCTTCTTACTGATGCCTGGTTTGGCTTCCGTCAGGGCCACTCAACTTTTGACTTCATTACAGCCTTCGTCTAAATATGGACAGAAAAGCTGAACACTAGAGGGAGGTGAATACGACATCAAGGCAGCATTTGACTGGATGTGACATCAAGGATCTCTAGCAAAATTAGAGTTAATGGGAATCAGGGGATAATGTTTCACTGGTTACAGTCACACCTGGCACAAAGGAAGATGGCTATGATTGTTCGAGATCAGTCATTTCAGCTCAAAGATATCCCTTCAGGAGTTCGTCGGGTTAGTGCTCTCAGCCCAAACATCTTCAGCTGTTTCATCAATCACCTTCCATCATCATGAGGTCAGAAGTGGTAATGTTCGCTGATACTTGCACAACTTTCAGCACCATGCTGAAGCGTTGTGTCCAAATGCACCAAGACCTGGGCCTATTTCCAGGATTTGGTTGACAAGTGTCAAAATAACATTTGTGCCACACAAGTGCCAGGGAATGAGTATTTCCAATCATTCCATTTCCATCACTTGTCTTGACTCTTTCTGTCATATTTTGAGATGCTTCCCCCCCTGGAATGAAAGGTAAGCAACTAGTATGGGAAAAGAAATTGGACACCACAGCTGTAACGTTTGGGGGAGGTGGGGTGTGCTGAACAACTAAGCAGGTAGTGCATAGGATATGCAGAATTAGTAACCACCCCACAGTCATTGCTGAGACAAAAATCCATCTTCGCATTGAGAATATCCCTTACTGTATTGAATTGAGTTGGCTGAAGGCTGGCATCTGTGATGATGGGGGCCTTAGGAGGATGTTGAAATGTATCCACGCAGAACACCTGGCTACAATTCAATTCTGCTTCAATTTTGTTTTTTGCACTGATGTGCTGGGTTCCCCCCATTGTTGAGGATGGGAATATTCTTGGAGTCGCCTACACCACTGGCTGTTTAACCGTCCACCACCATTAAAGGCTGGATGTGAAAGGACTGTGTGGCTTAGGTCTGATCCGTTGGTTATGGAATCACTTTTCCCTTGTGGCCAAGAAGAGAACTCCCTTTATTGACTGCAGGTTTTCTCTCCCCGCTGCTGTGACCATGGTTACCCTCAGGCTCACAACATGAGATCCAGCCTTTCAGCCTTCTGCTGACACCATCAAAATGATGGACTCTACCCCCTCCCCCTAAATTCTTAGCCTCCCTCAATTACAGGAAACCATCTCAATGTTACTTCAGCTGCAACTTTTGCTGCTGATCATCATCATGCTGACTACCAACCAACCTGTCAAATTAGTTGGCTATAACTTATGTAATGTCTGAAAAAGTTATAAACATACCCTGCCATTAAAGTTGATAAAATTTGCATGTCCCCAGCCAATTTTGATTTCCTTCATAGGAACAGGCGTTAAGTTATTCAGCTTGTTAAGAATGCCTCACCATTCATTCCATGATCAACTGTTCAATGCCTTTGAACAATCCCATCCCTATAACACTGTATGTCCTTGGTAATTAGAAAACCATTATTCTTTAACTTAAACAGATTCAAAGATTGATCTTTCAGAGCACTCTGTAGTAGAAAATTCCAAATGTTCTGAATAAAACAAAACACATCTCGAATCTAATGTATTTATATACCTAATGTATCAAATTTAAATTGTGCTCCCATGGTTCTAGTCAGACAAACCAGAAAAAAATCTTATCTGCATCGATTCTGTCTATGCTTTTAAGTATTTGGTAGGTTTCAATGAGATCACCACTCATTCTTCAAGAATACATGCCTAGTTTACCCAATTGTTCTTCATTGGACAGTCCTGCCAACCTGAGAATAAGTCTGATGGATCTTTGTTGCACTCTCTATTCCTCTACTTAAATCCTCCTGCAAAAAGGCTAACACTCCATTAGCCTTCCTACCAGCTAACTGAATATGTACATTAGTGTAGTGATTATAACAAGGTCAGCCAGGTAGATCTCATAGAATATGAGTTCCCTGACTGGGGCTGTTAAGCTGGTCCAATCATTGAGCCCTGGCTAACAGATAAAAACAGGAACTGGCTCAGAAGGAGCTGGATCAATGTCAAAGACTCCATGTGTAAATAAAGAGGGACTAAGTGATGGGATACCAGCCTCTACGGAGTTATTTCACTTAGCCTTCATTGATTTCATATGTATAAATATCAGAGCCAATGTGTGGGCCACATGTGATTACTGAAATGTATGTCTGCGTAGGCAAAAAATCCAGGTGGAAACACGAAGATTAATATTTTTGGTTGCTAATCAGAGATAAACCACATTTCAAATCAGATAATCTTAAATTCCTGTTGTGTAAGGACTTCAAAAGCATGGAATAGTCTTAGAGTGATGCCATGGAGACGGATATGATTAAGCATAAATATCACAGTATGCGGTGAGTTAGAAAACAACTACACTATGCTAGAATCATAGCATCCTGGCAGAAAGAGGTCAATTGGCCCAGTGAGTCTACAGTGACCCTCCCAACGGCATCTCACTCTATCCCTGTTAACACACAATTACTGTGGCTAACCCATGTAGCCTACATACTACAGAGCAATTTAGCATGGCCAATCCACCTAACCTACCCATCTTTGGATGGTGGGAGCAACCTGGAGTTACTGGTGGAAATCTACACAGACACAGGGAGAACATGCAAACTCCAAATAGTCACCAAAGGCTTGAATCAAACTTGGGACCCTGGTGCTGTGAGGCAGCAGTGTCAATCATTGAGCCACTTTGCCACCCTGGAACTTGAGAGTCTTAACAGCACATGGACGTGGACACAGACACACGAAGATAGGTTAATCCTTACCTAATGTAATATTAAGATTGGAGGCTTATATATCTATGATTACCACTTAGAGAAGTATTTCATATTGATTTATAATATAACATTACTTTGAAGGTCTAAGTCTGAAGACAGTTCTTGACTTTGACTTCTCCTTGTCCAGTCTATTTTGAACTCAAACTCACACTGAGGCATCAAGCCACATGATAAAGGGTTTTCATTCTTTAAATATGAAATTTGAATCGATATTGACTAAAATCCTTTAAAAGGATTCTTATTCATTGCCAGCTCCGTATAAAGGTAGTTTTGCTGAAGCATACTTGTTCTGCATTAGTTCCACTATGAAGTTGGAATACAAATGAAAATAAAGGCAATTTCAAATAAATGCAGTATAATAGTGAAAGCATTTGTAAATGTTATCATTCCACATACAATTTCTCATTGATAAACATGTAAGTGCCTGGTATGTTGTATTGACAGTATCATGTACAATACCTTAGGTCCAGGTAGTCCTCTTGATCCAGGTACACCTGGTAGTCCCATTTCACCCTAGTGCAAAAAAAAGTCTATTATTGAAATGAGAAAATGTTAAATTTATGGCTTGGAGTTATGCTTTGCAAAAATTGGTGAGAAATGGTTTAATATATTCATATTAAATTTATTAGATCACTATTTTAGTGACAGCAATGATACATTTATTTTAATCAAGGATGTGTTCCTAATCTTACCATAATTTCAAGAACTGTGTTTAAAGTATATTAAACATTACTATATCTGTACGCATTTTCTGCCTTCAAAATCTTATTTCCTTTAGCCATGTTGTGTCAACATATTACCATAATAATATCCTAGACTCATATTTACAATTGAATCTACATAAGCTTGCCACGCTGTAATTAATTTGACCTGCTACTGGTGTTAAAACACTTTCCATTTTACATGTCATAACATCATAAAAAAATAGGAGAAGTGGGCCATCTTGTCCATTAAGCCTACTCCACCATACAATAGAATCATGGTTGATCTAATTATGGCCTTAATTCCATTTTTAATATCTGCCCCTGGAACCCCTGACTTGCTTGTATCTCAGCCTTGAATATAATCACTGACCCAGACTCTTATGAGGAAAGAATTTCAAGGACTATCAATCCGCTGAGAGAACAAATTTCTCCTCATATCTGGGAGTTGCCTTATTTTTAATAAAAGCACAATACTGTGGGTGCTGGAGATCTGAAGCAAAACAGAAAGTACCAGAGAAACTCAGCAGGCCTGGTGGCATTTGTGGAGAGTGAAAAAGAGTTAACATTTAGATTCTTTGTCAAAACTAAAAGTTTCTCTAGCACTTTCTGTTTTTATTCCTTATTTTTTTATCTGTGACCCCTAGGTCTAGATTCAGCCACAAGAGAAAATATCCTTTCGCACGTTCTGTCAAGCGCCTTCAGAATCCATTACATTTCAATATGATCACTTCTTATTCTTCTAAACTGTAATGAACAGTTTCACGGTTACCATCATAGAGACTAGCATTTATTTCAGATTTATTAACTGAATTTAAATACCACCACCTGCCATGGTGGAATCTGAACCAGTGCCCCCAAAGTATTAGCCTGGGCCTCTGACATTACTACTATGGCCTCATAAATAGTTGAGACCCAGAACTGAATCCTGTGATACATCACCGGTTACATACTACTAAATTGAAAATGACTCATTTATTTCAATCTACACTTCCCTGTCAGTATGTTGATATATCATTCCCAACTTCGTGAGATCTAGTTTTATATATTAACTTCTTTCTGGTACTTTACTGAATGCCTGTTGGAAATTCAAATGCACCAACTGGTTCCCTTTTATCCATCCCCTTGTTCTTCAAACACACTCCAATAAATTTGTTGAACATTATTTCCCTTTCACAAATCAATGTTGTCTCTGCCTGCTTCAACCTCAATAATATATTCTAGCAATTTCCCAATGACAAATACCTGACTTGTTGGCCTATATTTTTCTCCTTTCATCTCTCCCCTTCCTTGAATAGAGGTATTACATTTGTGGCTCCAATCTGTTGGAACTTTTCCAGAATGTGAGTATTTGAAAGATTACAACCAAATTTTTCACCACTTATTTTAAAATCTAGAAATCGGGCAGAAGGAACATATTATCTTTTAGTCGCATCAGTTTCCCCAGGACATTTCTCTAGTGACTATGATTGTTTTAAATTCCTCCCTTCTACTTTGAAAACACATACAACATCCTTGCTCAAAACCTCTCCAATTTTCTTGTTTCCTGTTAGAAATTTCATAGACTTATCCTCTTCAGCTGCTCTTTTTTTCTTTTTATATACTTTGTCACAACTCATTAGGGTGGTGCACTGGAAATCAAGCCCCACTTTTCCTTGAGTCATCCCTAAGGTTCAAGGTTTTTACATAAGTATGGCAAAGCTCGCCCGATGTATCTAATTTTCAGACTCAAGTTGATAGAAAGCACAAACCAGATTTCTGCACTTAACAAGAATTACTATACAAGTAATTAGACTCTAGCTTCAGGTAAACAGTTATAAACAGTCAACATTGCACTGAAAATTAAAATTCTAACCACCTTATAAACCCTTCCTTACATGCATGCAGACAGACAGATGTAGACAGTGAAAACATACATGGTTAGCGGGAAAACTAGAAAAGCAGTTTAATAGTCTTTGTTCACAAGATTTGTTGAGTTCGTAATTGCTGATCTGAAGATTTCTTTTTGGCTTCCTCTTCTGAATGCTTTCACTAGTTTGCAAGAGGGATAGGTTGGCTGGTTCACTTAAAAAAAGCAACTGAGTTATCATTTAAAAGTCAGCACAGAGCAACTGCTGAAGGAAAGATTAGCTGGTTTGTTTCAGATTTGAAGTGGGTTTAGCCCGCAGAGAACAGAGTTGGTGGGGATCTGATCATTTCTCCCTGTATCTTGTTCCCAGCCGTAGGCTGTTCAGTTACTTGAGAACTAATTACATGGTTGTTGGCAGACAAAAGACCTAAATCATTGATAAGTAGACATCAGTCCACTGACTAAACAACTTCTTGTTGCAAACCAAAGCTCCATCTGAATATAATCTCTCAAATCCAGTTCATTTGTAACCTAAACTACAATTACTGGTGCTCTGAGGTGTTTAAACAATGCTTGCAATGTATGTCCGGTTACTTGCCTTTCACAATAGGCAGTAATCTTTGTAATATTGGTTCTAAAACAAATCTTTCTCATTTGAGTTCATAATTTTGTAGTTGTTAGTAGCGTGTCAAGGCTTCATTTTAAAAGTAGGTTTTTGATCCTCTTAACTTTTCCTGGGTAGCTAGTCAGCTGAAGTGGATTGGAATTGTCTGAAACCTTTTTAAAAGAGTTCCAAATGCTGGGTAATTGCCGTAACAAAATTTCAATTTCCGGGACAACACTTGCAGAGTCAGTTGTATCAAAATTTCTACATTGTTCCAATATGCAACTCCCAACGATCATGCAGAAATGACTTTGATCAGTGGCATCCAAAGCCACCATGGTGGCGGTCTGCGTTTGCATGACAGCAATCTGAGCATTTATTACAATCTCTGATCATTGATGGAATCTGAAAATAAACCTGTGGCAGTAGGCATCAGATACTTCATCATGGAGAGTTTTACTGATGTGCTGTTACAGATGCCCAGCCACTCCATGATGGAAAGGATAGGCCCCAAGCTCAGTGCACAGCCCTGTACCATGTGGTACTAAAACTCTCAATGCTCCTCAAGTTATATGTAAGCTTTCTGCCATTATTTCAAGCGCACAAAACGTATTGTCGTTTACACCCATCAATATTCTTCTGTAGCCTGGTCCTTTGCAAGCCGCACCTGACTCCTCTGTAGCAGAACTAGTGTCTGATCTCATTCTCTGATGAGTGGGCACCAAGCTTTATCCTCATCTGAGTTTTTGTAGATTTGTACCCAGAGTCTCACCAAATATGAGTCCCACTTCCATCCAAAAGTATATTCAGTGTCAGCATCTGAGCTGATGGCTACTATTGAAAAACTGAGTGATGGCATCTGTTTTCTTCCTCAATTCTCTTCTAAATGAGGGGAATGACAATGCATCAATAATCTGCAACCATAAATCAAAAGATTGGGAAAAGGCAGAACCTGAAAGAAAGAAGGAAAATAAGGAGACAGGAAACAATCTGTATTATTGATTCCTCCAGGACCAGTAATGGCCATTGTTTCATATATTTCCCCTTCTCATGATGGTCAACAATCCAACGGGGTTAAAATACACACAGACACCTGTTGTACTCCTTTGTCTTCTGTTATGCACCATATGAAGAAGTGAAGTGTGTTAAATATTGTCCTAAAATGTGTTTGTATGCTGTTGCTGTCATGGTGGAAATGCTGCCAATGTGCATGAGTTGAGAGTTATCGATGCAAAGCTTACCTCAATGTTAAGTGTACATAACATATATGAAGGGTTGAGTACTGATATACAGGGACTGCTTGCAGGTGCATGACAGCATTATAGTTATAGTTAAATGAGAATTGGTTGAGGCATGTGCAGCAGTTGGCAGATTGCAATTCTTTACCTCGGTAATTTGTTTAAGATGGCTAAATGTCTTTCTGCACTGCGTCCATGTTCTTGGAGCCACAGGCTTGGCATTCAGTTTCAGTGCTACTTCTTCCCATTGACTGCTGAACATATATCTGAAGGTCTTCCTGTATCCCCACTTCTGCAGACATTGGATGTCTGTTACCTCTGGGCTATGCACCAAGATCTCCAGTTCATTATCAGAACATTTTAGTGCATGCTCTCTCACATGCCGGGTGAAAAGCCGAGGTCTTTTTCCAAGGGTAGGAGAATCCAAAACTAGATGGCATCGGTTTAAGGAGAGAAGGGAAAGATTTAAAAGGGACCCGAGGCCAACTTTTTCATGTATAGGGTGGTGCATATATGGAATGAGCTGCCAAAGGAAGTGGTGGAGGCAGATACAATTACAACATTTAAAAGGCATCTGGATGTGTACATGAATAGGAAGGGTTTAAAGGGATATGGGCCAAACGCTGGCAAATGGGACTAGATCAGTTTAGGATATCTGGTTAGCATGGACAAATTGGACAAAAGGGTCTGTTTCCGTGCTGTATGACTCTATGACTATGTTTTTCTAATAGTTCCTATATAAGTCATAATGTGTTCTACTTTTAGGGTAAACTGAGCAACATTGGACCGCAGTCACCATTTAAAAGCAGCTTGTCTCAAATTCAAATTGAGTTACAGTTTTGAAATTTGAAGTTGTTTGTTAGCTCGCCGAGCTGGTTATTCTGCAGTGTGCAGACGTTTCATTACCCTTCTAGGCAACATCATCAGTGTGACCTTTAAACGAAGTGCTGGTGTTCTGCTTCCTTCCTGATTTATATGATCCTCTGGTGTGATGGTCTTGTTGCTTCTGGTTATGTTGTTTTAGCAGAGATCTGTATACGGGGTCTATCTCTACGTGTTTATTAATAGAGACCCGTGTTGAAAACCAGGCTTCCAGAAATTCCTTGCATGTCTGGTGTTCAGTTGTCCAAGTATGGTCACTTGTCCCAGTCAAACTGATGGCCCTCACTGTCTGTGTATATTGAGACAAGTGAATACTGGTCATGTCTTTTTACTGCCAGTTGCTGTTCGTGTATCCTGGTCATCGGTTTCCTCCCTGTTTGTCCAGTGTAATGTTTATTGCACTCGCTACATGGTACTCTGTATATCACATTGATCTTATTTACTGTTGGTATGGGGTCCTTAGTCTTTGGTAATATTTGGCGCAGTGTTGCTGTAGGTTTGTGCGCATCTGCATCCAAAACATGAGCTACAAATTTTCACTAAGATCTTTAAAAGCTACGGACACAACACACTAAAACAGGCCTGACAATGGGAAGTCTATGCCATCCAACAAAGTGCTACCCATGAACAACTCCACTTGCTTCATGAATGCCTCAGGAACCGGGGACTGCCTTGCAGCATAAAATACAAACCGCCTCTAAACAACCCACAAGCAAAAAGAATAGAACAAAACAGCCGCAGGATGCTATGGGCAACGATCATGCACACAAACCTACAGCAACAAGCGCCAAATGTTATCAGCGACTAATATACCGACAGTAAACAAGATTAACATGATATACAGAATGCCATGCAGCAGGTGCAATGGACATGACATTGGACAAACAGAAAAGGAAACTGACGCCAGGATACACTAACATCAGCTGGCAGCAAAAAGACATGACCAATATTCACTTGTCTCAATATACACAGACAACGAGAGCCATCAGTTCGACTGGAACAAAGTGACCATACTGGGACAAGCGAACACCAGACACGCAAGGGAACTTCTGGAAGCCTGGTTCTGAACACAGGACTCCATTAACAAACACATAGAAATAGACCCCTACACAGGTTGCTGCTAAAACAACATAACTGGAAGCGACAATAGCATCATGCCAGAGGGTCATACAAATCCGGAAGGAAGCAGTACACCGACGCTTCGATTTAGAGGTCGCACAGATGATGTTGCCTAGATTGATAACTAAATGTCTGCACACCACAGAACAACTGGCTCGGTGATCTAATGAATAACTGCATCCACAACCCGAGCTACAAATTTTCGCTAAGTTTTGAAATGTATGCATGTTTGACTTTAGGTCTTCAAAGTCATTCTCTGTTCTCCTACATCCGTAATAAAGCAAGAAAGGAAACTTAAAACCAACAGTTTTCTGACTATAAAGTAAGTCTGTTTAGACAAAAGGAAGAGAAGGGGCTGAATCTTACATTTTTTTGGCTAAATCTTAGATGTGTTGGGATTTTGGAGGGATTTGCAATGCAAGGCATAACATTTTGGCAGTATAGAAGACTGGCTGGCTAACAGGAAGCAGGGAGTTTGAATAAATGGGTCTTTTACAGGCTGTCACGCTGTCACAAATGGTGTGCCATTGCCAACCTGGCAATTTCAAGGACTGAAGCAGTTTTAAAAAGAGACCAATACACATCTGTAAAATGGCCACAGGATCATCTGACCCACATAGGTTTGCCAAGTTTCATGAAACTGATCTGTATTAGACCAAAGACAGTCTGAGATGAAATTAACATTTCCTCCAAAAGGCAATGAATCTAGTTAAACAGGCCTCATGTGAAAAGTGTGAAGATGCTCATCTCCTGTTTTAATTACACCATTAGGTGAATCTTTATATGTTGGAAATTAAACCTCAATTGAAATTATGAAGCCTAAAATCATAACCATAACATAGTAGATATGAAATATACAAGTAAGCTCCTATTTCATGAGATTTTTTTGGCAGACAAGAGGAGACAGAATGTGAAGCGCACAACTGAACACAGGCGAAGGAGACTTTCTCTTTTTTAAATCCTGTTTGATAGCGCTGATTGGAAAGAAGTATCAGAGATTCAAGAACTTAAAAAGATAACTGCAATATTCACTTTTGCTGATGGTATCTAAAACAAAAATAATCTTTTGTGGTCTCAGGTTAAAACATTACGTGTCAAGGACAGAAAGGACTTTAAACTGTATATTTGTTTATTTACCTTCATACTGGACATTTTTCGCTTTTGAATTTGTACCTGTGTGTCAGCATCTCAGTAACTAAAGAAGGCTGTATGCCTGACATCCATCTTTATTATATTCCTTGAGATGAGCAGGTAGTAAAATTGTTTTCTCTTTCACCCAAGAAAATCTTGTACTGGCTCCTTATTGTTTCTGTAAAAATTTGTTGACTACATTTTAAGTGGAAACAGTGTTAAAAAGAGCTTAAGCCTTTGTTGAGACCAATTGAGAAGGCTTAAAGACACAGCTGGTTCAGTCATTCTCACCTGGTCAAAACGCTTACATGTAAAGAACTTGGATAATCTCAAACTGTTACTCAAATGTGGTCTAAAGTTGACTATGAACTTGTATATTTTAGCATAAATGTAGAAGCTATATTTCATAAAAAAAATAGTAAATATAGGGTATTGGAAAATTATTTCAAATGCCTGACCAGTTGCAGCAAGAACAGTGACTGAGATTGAGACTTCTTGAAAACTGTCCAGAAAAAATACAGTTCAACATTTTGACTGTTTCCATTGCTTCTAAAAAAATTACAAATTCATAGTAGGGAATTAATACTGAGCTAACTTCAGCTATTTCATCACTGAAAAACCACCAAACCCTCAAAAGGAAATTCAAGGGCACAGTAATATTGAACTTAGGTCTCACTATAGGATTATGTTTGGCATAGACTGGTTGGACCAAAGGGTCTGTTTTGCACACTGTATGATGCTACAACTCTATGACTCTAAGTGTGTAGTATAAAGAGCTCATGCAAAGAAGATTGAGCTGGGAAGTCCTGCAATGAGATGAGTGAGGAATTGCATTGAAACATATCTATAGGCTTATATTAGATGAATTTTAATGTTTTGCCACATTAAATGTGCAATCTGAATGATGTTGTTGGCAATGAATGATATTCCAAACTCTTGACATGCTTGATGAAGAAACATTTAACAACAATTTTTCAAATTTATGTAATAAATAAACATAATAAAATGTCCCAAGGCACTTGTCAGGACCATTATAAAGGAAGGATAGACACTGAACCATACATGGAAATATGAAGATATACGACAAAATGCTTGGTTAAAGAGGTTTAAGGAGCATCTTGAAGGAAGAAAGAAAAATGGGGGGTTGGGGGGTGGGGGGAGGTTAGAGAAAGGGAGAGAGAGAGAAAAAAACGTGACACATGGTTATGTTTTGAATACCAGAATTCAGGACCCAGGAATGTTGAAGCCAAGATCACCAATGGTTTAAAGATGAACTTGTGGATACTCAAGAAACCAGCATAAGATTAAGGTAGGTATCTCAGAAGGGTTCAGGGAGATTACAGAGATAGGGATGGGCAAGGACATGGAGGAGTTTGAAAACAAGGATGACAGCTTTAAAATCAAGGCTGATTGACTGTGCTGGTTGTGACTCCATGTAAATCAGTGATACCAGGGATAAGGGTGATTTGGGGCTTGGTGTGAGAAAAGACATAAGCAAGACACTTTTGGAAGATCTCAAATTTATGGGGGGATAGAATGTGGGAAACCAGCCAGGAGTATGTTAGATAACAAGGTGTAGAGCTGGATGAACACAGCAGGCTAAGCAGCATCAGAGGAGCAGGATAGCTGATGTTTCGGGTCTGGACCCTTCTTCAGTATGTTAGAATTGTTAAGTCTACAGGTAAATAAGGAATATATAAGGATTTCAGCACCTGATAAGCTGAGGTAGAGCAAAGACGGACAATGTTACTGGGGTTGAAATAGAAATAGTGTGAATATGTGTGTTGGAAGCTTCTCAGGGGCAGATGTGACAGAAACATCATAAACAATTTGGTTTAGCCTCAGACAGCATGATCATGGGTAACCTGATGCTTCAACTCCATGTTCCCACTTGTTCTCTGTGTTCTTTGTCACTGAGTGGAGGACATGGAGGCCAAGCACAAGAAGCAGAAAGGGCAAGCAGAATCCAGAGAGTCCCACCCACCTGCCACCAGGACTGGAACACTGAGCCATTCAGAAGGCCCCCTCCCACTCCTGGAGTGGAAGCAAGTAATCTTCAATGCTCGGGGGGCTGTCACAGAAGAAGATATCCCTTTTTTTGTGGGGGGGGGGGGGGGGGGGGTGGGTGTGGAAAGAATTTTTCTATTATAGTGCTAAATGCAGCCAATGATGGAGCATATACAATTCTCCGACCTAGAGATTCAAAGGCCTTTTGGCTGAAGAAACTTTTCCACTACCCAGATCTATATGATGACTGTTTCAGAATAAACAGTGACCATAAGACCATAAAATATTGGAGCAGAATTAGACTATTTGGCCCATTGAGACTGCTCCTCCATTTGATCATGACAGATTTGTTTTTCAACCCGTTCTCCTGTCTTCTTCTTGTAACTCTTGATCCCCCTTAGTAATCAAGAACTTATCTATCTCTGACTTAAATACACTCAATGACTCTGCGCCCCTCTGATTTAGATTTTCCAGCCAGGAGGAATAGTGTCTCAGTGCATAAGTCTCCTCAGAATCTTGTATGTTTCAAGAGATCACATCTTTTTCTTGCAAACTCCAGACAATACAGTCAAATTTACTCAGCCTCTCATCACAAGTTAACCCTCTTATCCCAGGGACCTTCTTAATTAATCAATGCTGTTCTGCTTCCAACACAAGTACAGCAAACATTTTACTAACCAGCAACTATGGGACTGGGAGTATGCTGATTAGTCAAATATTCCAGTTAATCAAGAGGTTCATTTAATCAATGTAAAAGCACACACTAGGTAATAGAAACGTAATGCAGGGGGTATACACATCACTGATACACTTCATTTACAACATAAATCACTTAAATAATAATGTAACTTTGCTTTAAATAAAACTTTCTGGCAGAGAGCCTTCCTACTCACACTCTCAACTGACTACTCAGACATTGCAGAAATTGTGATAATAAGCTTCTGGTACTTGAGGTGTATAATTTTTGCCAGTTTACTGAGAGTGCCGATTCATAAAGGGCCCATCCCAAATCTCACAAAGTTAAGGGGACGCATGGAGAGAAAACTATGCCTGAGTGTGATATAGATTGAATAAAAAGTCAGGAATTGGTCTGCATGGAAATTGCTATGGTGTGGGAGGAAGAAGTGCTCCCTTTTCTCCATGTCATCTGTCTCCAGTAGTAAGTGAATCTGCTTCTTTTACTTCCATGCTATAAGTGTGTAACTGGACTGTGTAAATTAAGGTAAGTCATCATTGTCCTAGAGGACCATAGGGCTACTGTCTCATCAGAGAGATATGACTAGTAGTGTTTTAATCTGAGAGTCACCACACCTCAGATGATGGGAGAAGTTGAGAAGGACAAACCTTCAATGGAACATCAGCCATTGCAGCAAATGAACAGCTGCTGTTGGTATCATTCTCTGTGGGATGGTTAACTCAACTGGCTGGCTAGTTTATAATGCAGCTTGATGCCAACATTGTGGGTTCAATTCCCCACCAGCTGAGGTTCTCATGGAGGATGTTGCTTCTCGATCTCTCCACTTACTTGAACCATGGTGGCCCTCAAGTTAAACCACCACCAGTCATCTCTGTTTACTAAAAGTGGTCCTATCGTCCCCTGTGAGTATGGTGACTTTACCTTATGTAAATTAATAAATAATTTATTAAATAAATAAATAAATATTGACCGACTTCTGAGATGAGAAAGTCCATGCTATTCAGAAGCTTGGAGATTTCATCACCAATGTGGTCTGTATGGGAGACCCCCATACTGGCATGGCAAAGTATCTGTTTGATAAGTATACCCTGGGAGAAAGCAGCTAAAAGCTCCACCTTTTGGAAATTAGTGCATCTTTATTTCTACCAACTCCTACTCTTGATGTTTTTCACTTTTCGGTAATGTTTTTCTATCTTTTCTGAATTGGTCAAGTTTTTTTACATGGGTATTAACTTTGTTTGTGAATTGGGTTTATAAATGAAAAGGCTAAGATCAATATTCTGGGTGAGGGGGAAGAACTTGCAGTAAAACTTACTATCGTAAGGACAAATTGTGGAACTGTATATGACACAGCTACCGATGATGGTCTAAGTAAATATAATGTTGTCAAGTGTTTAAAAATAGAGCTGGCTACATCCAACTCTATTTTGATTCAATCCTTTTCCTCTCTCCCTACCTTTCTTCACCTTTTCTTGTCAGGCTTTGTATATAAACTGGTTATAACTGGAAACACAACTGTTTTAGTGCTGGTGGATAATAGATGATAAGTGCCACGGATGATTTAGTTGTGGGAGAAAAGCCACTCAGTTGTGCGTAAGAGCACTTCTGGATGTAAAAAACGGAACAAAATAGAAAAAAGGGAAAAAGAAAGAAACAGGATAAGAAAAAAAAGTTGTCTTTTTTCCAAGATAACAAGGTGTGGAGCTGGATGAACACAGCAGGCCAAGCAGCATCATAGGAGCAGGAAAGCTTGACGTTTTGGGCCTAGACCCTTCATCCACACCAGCAGAAGAGTGTGATTGCACTAGAGAGGGTGCAAGGAGCTTCAACAGGATGTTGCCTGAGATGGAAAGTCTCAGTTATGAGGACAGACTGGATAGGCTGGGTTTGTTTTCCCTGGAGAACAGGAGACTAAGGGGGGGTCTGACTGAGGTATGCAAAATCATGACAGGCATAGATAGGGTAGATCGTGAGAATCTCTTCCCCATGGTACATGTATCTAAGACCAGAGGGCATAACTTTAAGGTGAGCAGAGGGGATCTGAGGAGATACATTTTCACTTGGGTGAAATTGGAACATGCTGCATGACAGGGTGGTGGAGGTAGGTACTCTTGCAACATTTAAGAAGCATCTGGATGAGTATTTAATATGCTAGTGCATAGCAGGCTATGGAACAAGCGCAAGTAAATAGAAATAATGCAATTTGATGTTTGCTGGTCAGCATAGACATCGTGGGCCAAATGGGCCATTTCTATGATGTATGACTCTATGATTCTATAAGTTTCCTTAGATAAGGGCACCAAAACAGTTCCCAGTATTCCAGGTATGTTCTGATTAGTGCCTTGTATTGTTTTAGCAGTCTTTCTTATTTTTATATTCCATTCGCTTCACAATATAAACAAATATTCTATTTTCTTCCCTATTACCCACTGAACTTGAATGCTAACTTTTTGTACCCCAATGCAACAGCTTTCTGCAGTCTTTCTTGTTTACATCTCCTCTAGTCTTCTTTCCAATGTGCATGATCTCACAGTTTCCTACATTATATTTTATCCATCAAGCTTTTTCCCCACTGACTTAACCTGTCCGTGTCGCTTTGTAGATTCTGTGTCATTCTAATTACTTACCTTTCACCTATTCTAGTCTTTTCACTCATTCACAAATTTGGTCATAATAGCCACTTCCCTCATCCAAGTTATTAATATACTATAGATAACTGTGGCCCTAGCACTGATTCCTGTATCACTCCACTAGTTACAGATTGCCATCTAAAAATACCCCTTTATCCCATCTCTCTGTCTTCTATTAATTATCCAATTCCCTCCCCATGCCAATATATTTACCTTTAATACCATGGGCTCTTATTAAGTAGCTTTACATGCAATACCTAATCAAACATTTGTTGAAAATCCAAATATATTACCTCTACTGTTTCCCATTTACCAATGCCGTGTAATATCTCCTCAAAAAATTCTAATGTATTTGTCAGATATGACTTTCTCTTCATGAAGTCATGCTTTAATCACTGGTTGATTATATTATATATTTCTAAATGCCCTGCTATAACATCTTTTATAATAGTCTCTAACATTTTCCCATGACAGATGTTAAGCTAATTGACCTAGTTACTAGGTGTTGTTTCCCTCCTTTATTGAGTAAAGGTGTTACATTCACTGTTTTCCATCCAAAATATATATTGAGGAACATACCATCAAAATAAGTGTGTGGGAATAAATTTAAAGAGAATCAAATATATGAAGGAGATGGGAATAAATGGATATGTGGATGGGGGAATTTAAATAGTGTGGAGGCAGCTTCATGCAGAACATTGACACCATTGTACATATCTGTGCCTGATAACCCATGTGCTGTAAAAACTATGTCATTTTATATGAAAGGAATTTTCATGAAATATTTTCAGACACCTGAATGAATCCAGTGATTCTCTATTTTACAGGAGATAGGAGTCTTCTATAGGAGACTCAAAAATCATTTGCAGAGAACTTCCAACTTCAGCAAAAGTCCTCACTAAATCATGTTAGTGATTGTCCATTTAATAATTTCAATCTTCTAGTTGCTCCCAAAGTTAGATGAGATTGATATAGGTAACCAGCATGGTTCTCCCAATGGCAAAGAAGCATGTATTGACTCCTCTACCATGCATGTTGCTGTCAGGGATTGATCATTTTTAGATAGCCAGCTGCAAAGGCATAGGTTGTTATTTCGCATGCAGGTCTTCGACTGAATATGAATTAAGCAGGTTCCAGATAATGACAAGTGCACCCACTTCTTGCAGTCCACTGTGTTTTGCATCTGCTAAGACGTATAACCAATCAATTCCAGTGAAGATTAAAAAAAAAATGTACCCAGCTCTTGCCAATGTGATATTTGCTGTAGCTGGCATCTTGATACTGCAGAAATCATCCAGATTTTCAAAATGGTTCTGCAATATTGAATTATGTGGCAGATGCAGGCAATTGATTCATTTCACTTGTGTACAAATTAGTAATCACACGCCTAGAAATCACATCCAGTGTAACCAAATAAGACCAGTGTTCCATAATTATAAACAAAAACTGAAATTGCTGGAAAAACTCAGCATCTGTGAAGAAAAAGAGGAATTGCTTTGGTCACTGGATCCAAAGCATTAGTTCCGCTTTCTCTCTACTGATGCTGATTGGCATTTCCAGCAATTTGTGTTTTTGTCTCTGATTTCCAGCATCCACAGTTCTTTGGTTTTTTTTGTTCCATAATTACAGTTGTTTTGAAGATTGGATCCCTGAGACCCGGATCCCTTGATTCCTTTTCTGAGGACATTCAGTTCTGTTCTTCTCATTTTCTTCCAGATATTCATTTTCAATAGTATTCATTGAGTCACTCATTGAAGATCTAGATGATTCACTAACTACTTTTTCTTACAAGCGTCACCTGGGAGACACCGGTGCTGATGTTGGGGCTAAGATATTGCATGTATTCATTTTCGGGCACACAGGTCATGATCTGTTTGCGATCTCCCAATGTCTGTTAAGGCAGGAAGCAAGTTATCTCCTCTTGTGCAACACTCTTCAACCCAGGTTACTGGATGGATGTTAGTTCACTAGCGGCCTAAAAGCATGCAAGAGGAATGCATGGTGTTTATTTTAAGAGGATCAATTCTGAACGAAAGAAGCCAGAAATTGTGCTTCAACTGAAGAAAGGGTAAATACAATTGCAGATGTATTGCTATAGGACTTAGTCTTGAAGATGAACGGAAAGAGAGGCATGCTTCCTCAGGAGTCACAGGCCCCTCAGATTGCCCCCTGAAAGAATTGGAGCAGGTGGCCAGGGAATTTAATAACCTCCTATCAATGATAAAAGTTAGTGGAAACATCTTTGAAGGATATCTTAAACCCACCATACCACCTCTCATGCGACTCAACACATTACACTCCCATTGCTCATCTGTCTGCAGTCTCTAGCAACCAAGATGCATGCCTAAAATTCAGATATTCTACCTCACCTTCAAATACTTTTCAAATATGTCAGGGTCACACCTACCTGGCAATTGAACCATTCTGGCAAAAATACATGCCAATTCATCCCATTTTCCCTTTGTTAGAAAAGACGCAATGTGATCATCTTTCTTGGCATAATGAAGCCTCTAATTACATCCCAAATGCATCACTGGAAGGCGTATTGGGAGATGTTGGATACTCCACCTGCCTCTGCCTGGAAAGAACCAATCAGCTTAATGCCACAGTAACTTTTATGACTATTGACAGTGTCATCTATGGTCTGGTGTAAAGCTCCAGATCATGTTGAAAGAGGTGACACAGTTCTATAGCAACATCCTTAGTGAGCCCAAGTCATCTCAGGCATTGCACCTAACTAGGAGAGGGATATGAGACATGCTATCAGGAAACACAGATAATATAGAACCTTCTGTTTGAAGCTGTCTTCTTCTGATTCTATTGCAAGTTTTCCTTCCGTGCAGCTTCTAATCCATTTGTTGGCTATGTTGCAGACTCAGAAGTATCCTAAAATAGCTCCCACACCTCTTAAAAACTAAGCACAGGCAATAAAATTCCCTGGCCTGCATAACTGTTGCATAAACGCTTTAACAACTCTCCAAAAACAATTACAGCATTAATTGATCAAAAGGATCTCACCGCAAGTTGGGATGCTTAACCCTTTCAATAGAACTACCAGGGGTTTCTCATGCAGCTAGATGCACGCTATGCAGAGAATGATTAGCACAGAAGTTCAGTGGATTTGTGCAGACCAAGTTTCAACAACATGTGTCAAATCAGCTGGAATGACTGATTGAAAACACTACTCTGAGCCACCATGCATTTGTGCCATGGCCAACTAGTGCCTGCATAACATTTGCCGGCTTTGTAGTGTCTTGCAGTGCAACTCACACCATTTTAGTCTTGTGGTTCTATGAAGCCAAGATTAGTATCCATGATTTCATCAGAAGTGATAATGGAGTGGCAGCAATTCTGAATCTGGATGTTGCCAATTAAGTGCACTAATTTTATTCTATCTAATAATCTACTAATGTGAAGTCAATTCAGTATACTCTATTTTGGTGCACTTGCTTTTGCAGTGCTAAATTACCTGTGGACAGGTGAACAAGTACATTTTTGGTGTACTTCCAAAATATGCATTAACCTTATGCAGCACGTCTGGATTATCCTTTGTAATTCTTCTGTGGAGTATCATTTTTGATATGGAAATATTTTATAATAATTTGTCAAATGACAAAATACTAAGCTAAGTGTAATATGAATAAAACAGAACTTTGTCTACTAAGATATATAAACAAAACTCTTACAAGTATTACATCTTTTTAACATTTGTATAATTAGATCCCACAAAGTACATGTTTATTATAAAGCAACTCACTGTTTTGCCAGGAGAGCCCCTATCTCCTTTATCCCCAGGAATTCCATCTCTCCCCTATAATAAAACACACAAAAAATTAGCTTACAAAGCAAATGTTAGTTTTATTATTATAACTACGTTCAGCTAAAACTGAAAGCAATTATAATTGAACTGTGCTTGTTCATTCCCTACTATCTAATGTCAACATTATTCTCTTTTTCCGAGAGCCAGAACTCCTTTTAACATCCTGAGCACTAATATTACATTCTTGAATACTTTGGTAAATTGCTGGTCACTCCCTCAAAAGGGTTTGACAGCAGATGGCCCATTGAATACTTTGTGAAGAAATAGTTTTAGCAATCAGTGCAGTTCCAAAGAAGTAATGCATTGTCAGATGTGCTGTCTTTGGAACAAATCTGACTGCTCAGATGGAAGTAAATGTCATTTTACTATTTAAAGAAGAACAGGTGCATTTTCTTGTTGTCCTGTCCAACATTCAACTTTAAATCCAGACCACCAAAAGTAGATTGACTTTTATTACATTATTTATTGTCGGGCATTGCTATGCAGACAAATGTTTTAACACTTCAGAAAGAATTATGAAAACACATGATGCAGCTTCAAAGGGAGAAAGCTGGAAAACTCTGTGGGACCAAGTAACCTGGATACGACCAGCCACTAAAAGAGTCACTGATTTCTGCAATGTGTCTTCAATTTGTATACCAAACAGGGATTCCACTTTCTTAAGAACCTTATGCTTGCAAAAGCAGAAGGAGGTTCCAGCACAAGTAGAGGTCTACTTGTGGGTAGTCTCAGCAACAGACAGATTTCCTTAAGCCCAAATGATCTCCTGAAAATGATCAGAGGTATAGGTAGAGTGGACAGCCAGAGACTTTTTCCTAGGGTGGAGGTAGCTATTACCAGGGGGCATAGTTTTAAAGTGAGTGGAGGTGGCTACAGGGGAGACGTCAGAGGTAGGTTCTTTACTCAAGAGAGTGGTAGGGGCGTGGAATGCATTGCCAGAGAGGGTAGTGGAGTCGACCTCATTAGGGGCATTTAAGCAGCTATTAGATAGGCATATGGATGATAGTATAATGTAGGAGTGGAGGTTAGATAGACCTTAGGCTTAGGGTAAAAGTTTGGCACAACATCTATTAAAACATTAGTGTAAGGAAAGATTCTTACCAATAGCCTCATTTCTTGGGGCTGCATTTCAGATCTTGACAGTAAAGTACTGGAATTCAAGGAGTTGTAAAGCAGTGTTTCTGGTGTTCATGCTAATATTGAGGCACTCATATTGAGGAATGGCAGAAAAAGATGGCATTAGGCCTTGCACTTGGAATAGGATTGTTCACTTTGGTGGGCATATTTTTGAAGGTGACGTCCCATGAACTTCTGCAATAACCACCCCATCTATACATCTTCCCAGTGAACCAATTCACAGCATATTCAGATTCACATTTATATGAATATTCATATTCTTATATCAAAATTCACAGCAAAGTTTAAACTAACAGACCCTTCATAAATCACTTGAATGATTATATACCATCAGTCAGTCTTACTCACACTGGCCAATATTTTATAAAAGTAAATAAAGGCGCCCAATGCAATTTAAAAATAATAACTTATTTTGTCCTTTGTTATTGGCAATGGTTCTCTAAAGATTAGACCTTAACCTTTGGAGATTTCATTGCAATCTAGATGGCTGTCAACCATTACTGGAACCCTCCCACTTGGAAGAATCTGAGCAAGACAATTAGCAAATTAAAGGAAACCTGAGAAAGTATCTTCCGCTTCCAACTGTCACATAACTCTTCAGATCTGGAAGCATGAGAACTGCTGTTTTCCCTGAAGGCAATGAAGACATACTACATCTAGACATGGTTAGATGTAGCACACTTTTCGCATCCTACACCCGAAAACCAAAAAATGTGGTGGAGGAAGAGACCAAAATCATTTCCCTGTAGGTTTCAACCTAAAAAGTAAACTTAGACACTAAGCAGTATGCAAAGGGATCCCAAAAGGCTTTAAATTTTCTGTCCTCAGAACAGTGAATTTTCTGTATCTGTTGATTTGCAAACTCAATACTTCTGTTGTTATACGTACATATTAATAAAACATACTTCTGCAATTATAACTCCATGTGGCTTTTACCAGTTGATTAATTATCTTTAAGATAATGTATTGGGCAAATTTTTGCAGGAAATCCTCCACACAGAAAATAATTTTAATAAAAGCAAGAATGCGTACAATGAACACAAAGGCATAAAAATAACTAATAGTCACACATTTGCTACCATCTAACAGTGCATTTTTGTTTCATTAATCCACAAATACATGTCACTATTGGTACTGAATATTTTACCTACAATAACACAGGGATATGTAACTGTAATACAACACAGCCGAGATATTTTGGGTAACAATGTTACATCTTTAAACAATGGAAACATGAGGTAGCAGACTTTGATTAAATGAGTTTTTTAAAAATTCATTCATGCGACGTGGTTGTTGATGGCTACACTAGTATTTATTGCTTGGAGGCCAATTAAGAGACAACCACGTTGCTGTAGATCTCAAGTCACATGTAGGCTAGAAGATTTCCTTCTCTATAGGACATCAGTGAACCAGATGGGTTTTTCTCCAACAATCAATAATGATTTCACAGTCATCATTAGACTCTTGATTCCCAATTTTCTTCGAATTTAAATTCCACCATCTACCATAGCAGGATTCAAACTCAGATCCTGAGACATTGCCTTAGTCTCTGGACGAATAGTCCAATGATAACACCACTAGGCCCTCACTTCCTCTTGTACTCAGCCTTTTTCTTTTGCCATTTATGGTTATGTCTAGATGATTTTTAGATGAATTGTATTATTCTTCTAAAATATTAACAGACTGATATAATAAGACTGCTAATGTTAGATTATTAATCATAATAAAATCAGTCAAATGAATTTCAAGTAAGAAGAATGCTTGCAATTTTAAATTATTTACAAACCTTGGGTCCCATTGGTCCAATATATCCTGGCCTTCCAGGAATACCCTATAATAAAAAATACAACAAGATTATTATACATTGACAGAGCATTAATTTAAACTAAATTCATTAAATGTGTTCTATTACTTCTGTCTACAAAGATAATAATGAATTGTTCTTTGAAATAAAAGAAAGTAATTCTTTCATACAAATTCTGTGCTGTTGTTAAGACTAGCATTTGCTGTTCATCCCCAAATGTCATTCGGAAGGTGCCAATGAGCATCTTCTTGAATCACTGCAGTCTATCTTCAACTAAAAGGAGATGCATGAGCCAAAATTCTACAGTCCCTTGCTGGCACTTTTCCGGGCGGTGGGGTGGGGGGTGGGTGCAGGGGGAGGTGGTGGGTGGAGACTGTAAATTCCTCATTGGCCTTTACACCACCCTATGGCATGTCCCGACCTGTCTGCATTTTATAATGGGGTGGATAAGGCTGAGGCTAACTGCCCACACACCACAGACCCAACTGAGGCCTTAAGCAGGCAATCAATCGCTACCTAAGGGCCATTTCCTGCCCAGTCTCAATTCTCACACTGGTGAGAGCAGTTCAGAAGCAGGAGGAAATACCTGGAAAATCACCCTGCTCAGGTTTTGGATAGGAGGTGGATAGGGGGCAAGTGGCACTTCCATCAGCAGTCTCTCTCAAGGACCCTTTCCGACAAGGACTGCTCCCCTTTGGACTGCTCCTTCTTGGCCCCTCCATCTCTGTACTATCCATTAACTCCACTCCCCACTTCTGGACTCTGAGACTTAACTCTGGCTCTGCTTGTAGTCTCAGCTGTGGCCATTAATCCTTCTGGTAACTTTCTCCTGATGGATGATCTCTTCACCCATCAGCAAAAGTAGCCAGTGGTTTTGCTGCATGTCTCCAAGGACAGCATTAATTCAAGATGGCAGCTTAGCACAACTTTCTCCAGGATAATTAGGAACAGACAATAAACGTTGGCCTAGATAGTTGCGCCCACATCTCATGCAGCTCCAACAAGACACTCAATCCATTCGAGATAAAGCAGGCTCATTGATTGGTATCTGATCAACCACACTTAACATTCAATCCCTCCACCAACACACAGTAATAGCAGCATTTACAATCTACAAGATGAACTACACCGCCTCTTTGGAAGTACCTTCAAAACCTGTAATTACTGCTGCCTGGAAGGACAAGAACAGCAACATCATGGGAATACCACCAACTGCAAGCTTCCCTTCAAGTCAGTCACCATCCTGATGTGGGACTAGATTGTTTGTTCACTGCCAGTGGTCTACAATCCTGAAAATCTTTGCTTAATAGTGTGCTATTCCACATGGACAGCAATAGAGGTGGGCAATATACGTTGACCTTGCTACCAATTCTCACATCCCAAGAATTCCACAGGGAAGGTCATTGTTGCAATGTTTGAACCCCTATAAGGAAACTTCCCATGATATAGAAACAAATTTTTAGTTGATGCCTGTGCTACCATGAGAAAGATTGCACTACATACAGAGTCTGTGCCAGTCATTGTTGTGCAGATGAAGTACAAAGGTCTTTTCAATTCTTGGAAAGTCTACACTTGCTACAGTGCAGAACAGAATTTGAAGATATTTTAACTGGAGGTTTAAGCACATGGGTGTTCTGAAGGTCATGAGACAGAATTTTCTAATCCACTGGCATTAGCTCTTTACAACCATGAAGGGAAATTAAAAGTAAATATAGGAATCAGGGTATTTACTTGGAAATTAAGACAGTAGTTCACATCTGGTTGAGGAATTCCTTTGATTGTCTCTCCGTCTTTCCCCCAGAGATGGTCTACTTGAATGCTGAAGCTCCTTGGCTCAGCGCCTTCCTTTACCATTGGCACCTGCTCAAGGAGACTCTATTACAGTTTCAGAAAACCAAAACTGCTAATTTCAATATAACATAAAATGAGCATAAGGTGAGTATTTCAAACAGCAAGCAGTGTTGCCTATTCTTCCATATGAATTTTAATTTGGAGCAGCATCCAGCTGGAATTTTTTTTTACTCATTCACAGGATGTGGACTTCACAGGCAAAGCCAGTGATTGTTGCCCATTCATCATTGCCCAGGGGATAGTTAAGAGTAAACCACCTTGCTGTGGGTCTGGAGTCACATGCAAGGCACACCAGATAAGTATGACAGATTTCTGTGCCCAAAAGTATATAAGTAAACCAGATAGGTTTCTCCTGACAATTGACAACAGTTTGATGATCATCATTAGACTTTTAATTACAGTTTGTTTTTAATTATTGAATTCAAGTTCCACCATCTGCCATGGAAGAGATTCAAACACAGATCCCCAGAATATTAGCTGGGTCTCTGCATTAACAGTCTAGCATTAATCATCCATCACCACCTCAGTGCTCTAAGCCCACGTCTATAGCCTATCCCTAATTTCCCTTGTGGAAGTGCTTCTCCGCTTCCAGTCAAGTAGGAGGGCCTGGGTCTCACCCACAGATTATAAAATTTCTTAACATTTGTTCTCCGTACCATTTGATATTTCACACACCTCCTCCTTAGCCATAATTTTTGTATCATCCCATCTTTAGTAATAGTAAATGCAAAACATTCATTAAGAAGCAAATCTTCAGTCTCCACACACCATTATCATTTTTGTCTCTTTTCTACCTTAGTCTTTCTTTAGTTATCTCTTTGCTTTCTGTGTATTTTTCCTACATTCTTAAGTTTTATCTGATTTTACTTGCTAATAGACTTTCATGCCCTCTTGGCTCTTTTCTAATCTCCTTTTTGATTTTATCTAGTGCTTGTGGGGGTTTCCTCTGGGTACTCTGGTTTTTTCCCGGTCAGGTGGGTTAGCCATGGGAAATGCAGGGATAGAATGGGGGTACATGGGTGGGATGCTCTTCAAAGAGTCAGTGTGGACTTGATGATCCACATGATCTGCTTCCACACTGTAAGGATTCTATGTGTAATAACTATAACCTTACCACAACTGTACAGAGCTTTGGTGAAACCAGGAATACTGAATGCAGTGTTGATTAACATATTTGAGGTAGCGTATACTATAATTGGAGAGAGTGCAGTGAAGGTTCACTAGATTGATCCTGGAATGAGAGGCTTTTCCTATGATGACAAGCTCAACACGTTTTGTTTACATTCTCTGCAGTTTCAATAAATCAGAGGTGATCTAATTGAAACATTCAAGATCAGGGCCATCCAAACTGTAGATCACAACCTTCAACTGCTGACCAGCCAATTTCCTGACCTACTTTGATCTTTGTCAAAATTGTTAATAGTTCTCTATCCTATAAAATATGTTGTTATCACCCCTTCTGAACAAAAAAAGCCTTTGACCCCCTGTTGTTTTAAATTACTGCCCACCTACAAATCTCTGTAGATTTCTAAACAATTTGGACAGTGATGTCATTACATACATCTGGAACAGGTAGGACTTGAACCCAGGTTTCCTGGTACAGAGTTAGGGACACTAGCACTGCACCACAAGAGCCCACACAACTTCTCTGTACCCTCCAGAGTCCTTGAACCTATTGTTGCTTGCCAAATCTATATCAATCTTTTGCAGAAATCCAAGTTTTAATTTGTACAATCAGGTTTACATCTCTGACACAGAACTGAAATTTATATTATCAAAGTCGTAAATGACTTCTGAAATGACTATAGCAAAAATGCACAATCCCACCTTATGTTTCTCAACATAACTGCATCCTTTCACACAGCAAGTCACTGTGTACTCCTCAATTATCATTCAGCTGGACTGCATTCAGCTGATTCCATTCTTATCATTTCCAGCACTGGTCAACTGGGAAGATGCTAATTCCCAGGAAGAGGATGGGGAATTAGGCATATTAAGAACCTCATTGAGCAGAGATTATGGGAGCTGTTGTATTAAGAATGTGGCCTGAAATGTTAACTTGGTAGCTTTGGAACAGTTCTGCCCACTCAGATATACCTCTGGGAGGAACTAATCATTCTTAATATGTTATTAGCTGCTGGTCAGTTGTATAGTCGACATTGATGTTGCATTGACCTAGTAATTATCTGAACATCAATTTCTAACAATATTTTGAGCTGATGTAACCTGTTATCTTATTATTATATAATAAACTTGTAACTCAAGTACATTCCATTTCTGCCAAAGTCTTACTAATGGTTAATTCCTCTCCACTTAAGACTGGTAGACTCCTATAGTGCCAGAAGGCCACAGGGCTGATTTCTCATTACAGAGAAATGACTGGTTATGATTTTAACCTGATGGTCACCACAGGTCAGGCAAGGAGTGAGGCTGAGAAGGTGGGATATTCACGGTGGCCTCAGACCTCACTTTTGGCAAACATGAGAAATTGCCTAATTTTGCGTCTATGCTAAGAGGTAAGGCAAGACAGAAGCACAGTGAGCTTGTAAATTCTGAATGATGCAGTAGTGTGCAAAAAGGCAAGGTAAGCCAAAACAGAGATGTTGTGAGTATCCAAATAGGTGCAGAGTGAGTGAGCATGAAGAGAGCAAGCTAAGAGACTTAAGGTGCACTCTGATCTGATGCATGAGATGGGTGCCTTCCCCTGTGTTCACGGTGGCCTGGCAGCAGCATTAGAAAGAGATAGTAGGAACTGCAGATGCTGGAGAATATGAGATAACAAGGTGTAGAGCTGGATGAACACAGCAGGCCATTCAGCTTCATAGGAGCAGGAAAGCTTGACGTTTCGGGCCTAGACCAAGGGTCTCGCATTATAAAGTAAGATGCTGGTGCACACCAAAGTGCAGCACTGAAGTGGTGATCTGTATTCCAAATTAGTGCAAAATATGCTGTGGTGATGTGATGAGATTGATGTATCTCTGATGCTGACCTGTAGACAAGTGGGTGCAGACGTTTGTTGTCCATTGAGTGTACCTGAGACGTTGGGGACTGCTGGCCAAGATGAAGGTCTGAAGGAGCAGATGGCGAGCTGGAGTCATCAGATACTTGCTGACTTCCATGTCAGAAATTGTCACCATCTAGTGTCTCTCATGTCCAGAATTGGGAAAGTTCATTGATTTTGCTTCCAATTTCCACCCTGCCCTCACTATCACCTGATCAATCTTTGACTCCTCCCTTCCTTGACATCTCTGTTTTCATTTCTGGGGATAGACTGGCCACTAATATCTACTATAAACCCACTGACTCACACAGCTACCTGGACTATACATCCTCACACACTGCTTCCTGTAAAGACTCCATCCCATTCTCTCAGTTCCTCCATCTATGTCGCATATGTTTAGATGAGGCCAACTTTGACAAGGGAGTCTCCGAAATGTCCACCTTCTTCCTCAACCGAGGATCCCCCAGCACTGTTATTGACTGGGCCCTCAAACAGGCCCAAACCATCTCCCGCACTTCAACCCTCACCCCTTCTCTTCCCTCCCGCAACAGTGATAGCGTTTCCGTTGTCCTTACCTACCATCCCACCAGCATCCACATCCAGAAGATCATCAGATGTCATTTCTGCCATCTCCAGCGAAATGCTGCCACCAGACACATTATTCCCTCCTCTCCCTTGTCCACCTTCCGCAGGGACTGTTCCCTCCGGACACCCTGGTCCACTCTTCCTCCACACCAACACCCCCCACAGCCCCCACGGCACCTTCCCCTGCAACCAGTGCAGGTGCAACACCTGCCCATTTACCTCCTCCCTCTCTACTATCCAAGAGCCCGAATATACATTCCAGGTGAAGCAGCACTTTACCTGCACTTCCCACAATGTCGTTTACCACATTCACTGCTCACTGCTCAATGCGGTCTCCTCTACATTGGCAAAACGAAGCATAAAATAAGCCGCTTTGCAGAACATCTATATTCTGTTCGCAAAAAAGACCCTGAGCTACCTGTTGCCTGCCACTTTAACACACCACCCTGTTCCCTGGCAAACATCTCTGTCTCAGGCTTGCTGCAGTGTTCCAGTGAAACTCAGCTCAAGCTGGAAGAACAGCACCTCATTTTCCCCTTGGGGACCCTGCAGCCCTCTGGACTCAATATCAAGTTCAATAATTTTAGAGCATAACCTCTCCCATGTCCTAGTACCCCTACCCCACACACCAAGCCTTGTTATCACATAGCCTGCCATTACATACTAGTCACTAACAGTTCCCATGAACAACTATTCATCCTCCCAGCCAGATCGTTTTCAACTCGTTTGTCTATCCAACTGTTCTTCTCTCTCTTCAAGCTCTATCTTATCATTTACTCCCTACTCCATCCCCATCCCTATTTTCTGCATATAACCAACATCTTCCCAGTTACCATCAGTTCTGAGGAAGGGTTACCAGGCCCAAAACGTTAACTCTGAATTTTTTCTTCACAGTTACTGCCAGGGTGGTACAGTGGTTAGCACTGCTGCCCCATAGCCTCAGGAACCCAGGTTTGATTCTGCCCTTCTGCCCTGTGTGGAGTTTGCACATTCACCCTGTGTCTTTGCGGGTTTGGTTTCCTCCCACAGTCCAAAGATGTGGAGGGTACATGGATTGGCCATGCTAAATTGCCTGTAGTGTCCAGGGATGTGTAGGTTAGGTGGGTTAGACATGGGAAATGCAGGGGTAGGGGAATGGATTTGGGTAGGATGCTCTTTGGAAGGGTGGTGTGCTGAATCGTTTGTTTCCACACTGTTTCCAGCAACTTCTGTTTTTGCTCCTGATTTACAGCATCTGTAGTTCTTTCGGTTTTTGTCATTTTAAAGACCTCTGTTACGTTACTTCCAGTCTTTTTTTAAAGAGAGAAGACATCCAGATTGTTTATTGTTTCCAGAGAATCACAATCTTAACATTCTAGTGTCATCCTTATAAAATCTTTCCATAATCTATATTCTTTCATAATATGGCAACTAGGATGAACAGAGTATGTTGAGAGGTCTGACAAAAGTTTGATACAAGTTTAGCACGACTTCTCTGCTTTGTGATTTTAACCTTCTTTAAAGACATTTTAATGCTTGGTTTGCTTTATGGCCTTCTTGATAAAGTATTTGTGCACAGAGGTCCCTTTACTATATTACCCTTTTTGGTTTTTTCTAATTAATAAATTACTTCTTCATTTTTCATACCAAAATGCAACACTTGACATTTGTCTATGTTGATTTGCCAGTTGTATTTAAGGCCATATTAATGTAACCCTGTCTCTTGGCTCCAAATGCAAAGTTATCCCTTTGTAGAATTCTTCATCATTCATGACAGGAAAGGATTCTAAATGCACAAAATATAGGATCAGGAAGTCCCCTCATTTGACTGCGATTTAATTTGAACGGATTAAAATTCATGTGCAGGTGTTCAGATTCAACAGAATACCATCCAACTGTTGAAGTTGAGAATCAGTACCTAATTGCCTTAATTTTCTTCCACATCTACTATAGAAATAACTAACTAATTTTGCAAACATTTGCCACATTCAATTGCTAAAGGTACTGTTTTAACAGCATCTGGTATGTTGCAAAGGTTACAAATTATACTGAAAAGAAGATACCACAAAGGAAGATTTACTACTGAATGTATTTGAGAACATTATGTAATTGCTACAGGAAACATTGTTATTGGCCACCATGTCATGCGCAAGATCTCTGTGTAACAGATGAAATAAAACCCAGCCTCTGAAGAAAATCACAGATTAATAAAAAAATGCAGAATGATCCTGGTGATTTCATTGATCTCTATGTTCCATGTAAATGTGCTGCAAGCAATAGAATTAGTGCTGTGAAGGACCATTCTTCCATTCAAAATCATCATTGCTGAGGTTGACAAAGTAGGTTTGATTTGAACATTTTTCTAATCAACCTGTTCAGAGATGTTATTACACACCTCTGGAGTGGTTGGGACTTGAAACTGGGCCTCTTAGTGGACACTTGGTGGAGGACCCCACTAAGTAACAAGAAGGTTTAATGGTAAGCATAAATCTATACAATCTGTGAAGCTATCTATCGAATAGGTGAATCAGATGACAGTGTCCTATGACTGGCTAAGAATGATGGCATTGTGGCCAAAGTTGCCAAACAAGCTGAAATCTAATTATGAAACATTTAATGTTTGTATATGAATAAAAAATGAGCAAAGAAAAAGTTATTTCACAGATGTAGGAGCAAATTACTGCAGATGCTGGAGTTCAACACATCCAAATTATGTTTACAGCCTTCTGGACTTAATATTGAGTTCAACACCTTCAAATTGTGAACCATTTCTTCCCTTTCTTTTAGCTTGTTACATTCTGTTATCAAGTCCTCTCTCCCCTCTCCCCATCCCAATGGGACTGTTTGTTGTTTCCAGACTGGCAGGAGACACACCATTCTGCCATTCTCACATTCTGGTCACTTAATGTGAACTATTTTCAGGTCCCTAGAGTTCTTAAAATATATTTTGTAATTACCATCAGTAATACATATTTAGTAATATAGAATTTCCTGAGTTGGAGTTCCCCATTTATTTTTCAGCTTTGTAAGAAATTTCAGCTCCATAGCAATTGTCACCAAGAAAAGCAAACATATTTTGGTTTTACTTCTCAACTCCTTTTAAGGAACTAAAACATTTTCAAGAGAGAGTAGGAACCGCTGATGCTGGAGTCTGTGATAACAAGGTGCGGCAGTTACTACTATCTCCAGCATCGGCAGTTCCTACTATCTCTGAGTAAGTTTTAACCCCACTGTGAAGCCATCCAGCCCCACATCTTGTTCTCGAAAACATTTTCAACTTTTCCTATGGAAATGCATTGTTGATCTATTCCCCAATTCAGTTTATCATTTTATAAGATTCCACGATCAGTGGAAGATTCTACAGAATTGTTATATAAAATTGTAAAGACTATCACGCAACTCTATACATGTTTATTCTTGACTAGGTGAACGTTTGGACTAATGTGGATGAAATTGTTAACAGTCACGATAGATTGTAGCGTATTCAAACATTTATATGTTCTGCTCGACGGAAGAGGGTGAAAGAGAGTATAACCAGTGGGAGGGGTCTTTGATTATGTTGGTTGCTTTCTCCTTTCACCTTAAAAATATGCTCCCTAGTCTTGAAATCCCCCACCCTAGGGAAAAGACAGCTGTCATTAACCTTATCTGTATCTCTCATGACTTTATAAACCTCTATAAGGTGATCCCTCAACCTCCTATACTCCAGTGAAAAAAGTCCCAGCCTATCCAGCCTCCCCTTACAACTCAAACCCTCCAACATCTGGTAAACCTTTCCTGAATCCTCTCCAGCTTAATCATGTCCTTCCAGAACAGGGAGAACAGAACTGCAAACAGTACTCCAGAAGAAGCCTCACCAATATCCTGTACAACCTCAACATGACGTCTCAACTCCTCTACTCAAAGGCCTGAGCAATGAAGGCAAGTGTGCTAAACATCTTCTTAACCACCCCAATAACATGAGATGCAAACTTCAAAGAACTATGTACCTGAACCCCTCAGTCTCTCTATTCTACAACATTACCCAAGGCCCAATTTTAATTGTATAAGTGCTGCCCTTGTTTGTTTTACCAAAATACAATCTCTCGCATTTATCCAAATTAAACTCCAACTGCCACTCCTCAGCCCATTGACCCAACAGATTAAGATCTCTTTCTAATCTTAGATAACCTTCTTCACTATCCACTATACCACCAATTTTGGTGTCATCCGCAAACTTACTTACCATGCCTTCTTTATTCTCATCTAAAATCATTTATATAAATGACAAACAAAGGTGGACCCAGCACTGATTCCTGTGGAACACCGCTGGTAACAGGCCTCCAGTCTGAAAGGCAACCCTCCACCACCATTTCCTGCCATTAAGCCAATTTTGTATCCAACTGGCAAGCACACCCTGAATCCCATTTGATCTAACTTTACTAATTAGTCTACGATGCGGAACCTTGTCAAAGGTTTTACTAAAGTCCAAGCAAACAATGTCTAATGCTCTGCCCTCATCAATCTTCTTGGTCACTTCCTCAAAAAACTCAAATCAGGTTCATGAGACAATGATCTCCTATGCACAAAACCATCAGATGTTACCTCCTCAAAGAGCTCCAATGAAATTATGAGACATGATTTCCCTGTCACAAAACTATGTGAACTTTAATTGATTATTTTGAAGTTTACTAACTGTCCTACTAATAACATCTTTAATAATGAATTCTAACTTCTTCCCTATGACAGCTGTTAAGCTAACTGGCCTGTAGTTTCTCTTTCCCTTCCTTGTTGAATAAAGAAATTACATTCACTATTTTCCATTCTCATGAAATGTTCGCCAAATCTAGAGAATTTTGAAAAAATAAACCAGTGCAACAACTATCTCACTAACCATCTATTGTAGGATTCTAGGGTGAAGTTCTTCAGGACCTAGGAACCTGTCAGCCTGCAGCTTCAACAATTTCCTGAATGCAGATCACCAGCGACAGTAATTTTCTTGAGTTCCTACCTCCCTTCAATTTCCTGATTTACAACAAATTTTGGGATTTGTCTTGCATCCTCCACAGTGCACACAGATGCAAAATATCTTTTAATTGACCTATTATTTTCCTTATTTTCCATATCTAATTCCCCATGTCATGACTCACTGTGGTATTTCACGGGAAATCAATCCCATTATTCCTAGAGTCATCACAAATGTGACAAATTAAATCAAACTATCTGAACTCCTCAGTTTACCTCATTATGAAATTTTCATTGATTGGTTGATCACGTTTCATTAGTTCAGTAGAGCCTTTTGAAAAGTAACAACCAATATAGATAAAAGGAAACCTGTAGTGTATTTTCCTTGGATTTTCAAAATGCAATCAATAAAGTTTCATATAAAAGGTTACGGCACAAAGTAAGAACTCAGGTAACTAATAGGAAACAGAGATTTCGGATAAATGGGTTATTTTCAGGTTGGCAAGTTGAGCTGGTGGAATGCCACAGGATTTAGCTTTGGGACCTTTACTATCTTTGTCGATGACTTAGCGTTCTAATGTATAGGAGCTATATTTGCTGATGACAGGTAGGAAAGTAAGTTGTCATGATGACATAATACATCTACAACTGAGAAAAATTTGGCAGTTGGGGAAAAAAGGTGGGAAAATGTGAGCTTGGTGGGAAGAACAGATTTAGCATATTATTTGAATGGAGACAGACAACAGATATTTCTTGTACAGAGGGGTCTGGATGTCCTCATACGTGAATCACAAAAGGTCAGTATTTAGGTAGGTACATCAGGTGATTCGTAAGGCATTTGGGACGTTGGTATCTACAGCAAAGGGAACTGAGCAGGTAAGTGTTGTTACAGTTATACAAGTCTTTAGTGAGATCTTATCTGGAATACCATCAACAGTTTTCGTCTCCTTTTTTTGAGGAACAAATAGTTGCATTAGGAATGTACAACTGTTGGCTAGAATGGAGATGTTACAGAGAAATGTTGACCAGATTAGGCCTATGGCCATTGGCATGGAGAAGATTAAGAGGTGATCTTTTTTAAACATGTAAGATTCTGAATAGATTTGACAGGATGAATGATGCAAGGATGTTTTTCCTTGTGAGGGAGTATAGAACAAGTTAAAAGTTTGGTGTCTTTCATTTAAAACTGATTTTATTTTCTTTCTCAGAGGCTCAATTTCCCCCAAAGAACAATATGTTGTTGCATATAAATTACTGAAAGGCAAGGGAGTCGGGAAAATGGTCGAAAGATAGAAAAGTGAAGTCAAGGCCACAATTGGCTGAGCGATGATTTTTTAAAAATAGCAGTAAAGGCTTGAAAGGCAAAATGGCCTATTCCTATTCTTTATTCTCGTGTTCTTCCATTCTGTCACAATAGGTTTTCAATGACAGTACATTTTTTCCAGTAAATACCAGAAGAAAGTCACTGTTTTCTAATTAATGAAAAATCAGATTCCATTCCTACTACGAGATTCTACTGTTTTCCAAGTTTTTAACCAATGTTTTGTGGATTGATTTTTTTCAATTGATGCCATTTTCTATAATATTTGGCTATTTTAAGTCATGAAACCAAACATTGAAGTTCAAATCTCACTGTGTCTAACTTTTAAAGCATTAATTAATGGAATCTGCCTGATCTAAAATTTTAAAAGTAGGTACTAAAATCCTTTAGCAATATTTTGAAGAAAAATTATAGATCACTGAATATTCTGGCCCATAGCTTTTTGTAGGCAGTACCTTCAGAAAGTAGATTAGAATACTATCCATTTTATGAACACAAAATAGCGAACCTATTCACCTACACAGCAAAAGTCAATGTATTTCAAAGTAATTCTTTGCAACTGAGGTTTATATGGTTGGGTAGTGGTGAAGTTTGTAATTGGTTTTTGGTGATAATATCAAAATGGTCATTAATGAACTGGCAGCTCAAAATTATATGGTATATAAAACAGATTGATGATTTAATACTTGCCAAATTGTACAACAACTGGAGGTCAATATCATGCTGATGGCATCTGAGGAAAGAAGCGGTATATTGCACTTATAATGTGAATTTCTAATTTGTATATTTTAAAGATACTTACAGGCATCCCTGCTATTCCATCCAATCCTGGGCGACCAACCTCTCCAGGTTCTCCCTAAAAAAAAAAGAAACTGGTATTTAAAAAAAAATTGCTGGACTCTTAGCAATATAATTTGCCACATTGGGATGAATTTCCTATTTTTACGAAAAATGTTCTTCCGAGTCAGATTCATGACATAACATCTACCACAGTTCACGGCAACCTTTGTGATACAATCACTCTTCACCACTCCACCCATCTTGTGGAACTACACAGCAGAAGAGTCAGAATTGCTTTCCACTGCTGGGAAATTCTGCAGTCATGCTGCTAGTGCAATATTTAAAGCCCAGTTGCATTGCACTTCAGACACTGCAAACCAGGAAATGGCTTTCACTTTGCATGGCTCCATTATCATTGTAGAGCACTTGGTTCAGATGTGACCCAAAGATGCTGGTGGATTGGAGGGTGGAGAGGAGGACAATGTTATATCCTGTTAACTGGCAAAGGAAGCCAAGCTATCAGACCTAGCCAATTGGACTGAGATAGCATGTTCAATTTGCTATGTCTTACTGGAGTAGCATGTGGAAATTGAGCCCTGCAATTTTCACAGTCTTCACAAAAGTTAAAGATTTCATAGTATGTAAAGATTCTCAAATTACCTGACCTGCAGACCCAAACTGAAAGAAAGCTATTGGCCAGATTTTTGTACTTCTAGGTGCTAGTAGGCTCTAGGTGCAAATAAACAGTCATAAACCACTGACATACACTACTAACAAACTCTGATCCACTAATAAAAGTACAAATGTACCCTTACACACAGACAAACATATAGAGTAAAACAGGATATGGACAGTGAAATAACTCCAGACAGGCTGGCAGCCTATCACCAAGTCACCCTTTATTTACCCTGGAGAATCCTTGACACTGATCCAGCTTCCTCAGCGCCAGCTGTCAGAGTGAGCAGAACTTTTGACACTCTGGTTTATATCTTCAGCCAGACATCCACGACTGGAGCAGATTAACAGCCCCAATCAGGGAACTCATACTCTATGATGTACACCCAACTGACCTTGTTACAATCACTACATCCCTGCCACTCTAAGTCTGAGGACTAAACCTTTTTTTTGTTGCCCCACCGGGGTGCGTTTTAGCACAGGGTCAATTCCTTGAACTCTGCCTCTGATATGGGCAGTGTGTAATGCACAGTAGCTCACCTCGTGTGCCTGAAGTGTCTCAGAAGAAATTCACTCTCCTCTTCAAGCAGAACAGGGTGTCCAAGTGGCAACATTCGCTGTGTCCATCTCAGATTCCAAGGTGTTGCGAAATATTGTATGATAGGTCTCTTTACTAACTCACTCACCAGCTCACTATTTTCACTAATACCACATTCCTATTCATTCATAACCCTTTACTAACTCGTTGTTTACAAAACGTATTTTTATTTATTTATAAAACCGCGATTTTTTGTAGTGCATTTTACTATTGCAAGAAAGACGAAATTAAAACATTCCTTCCAAAACAATTACTATTTCTTCACACCTTCAACCCTTATCAGACCTAGTTACATCAAAGCTACCTCTGAATAAATATCAAAAGCTACTAATCTATTCAGAAACAATATCCTCACTGCCATAGTGTCTCCATGACCCACGCAGAACTATGAAAACATTATAATATTAATCAGCCCCTTAGCAACCGTCTCTCAGGACTTGAATAGTTGCAGAACATCAAACAAGTTTCTTCCACTAACACATACCTGTTAAAATATGTATTGAAAACAGCCTTTGTCCCCTTTAAGAAAGTTACTATCAAAACAGCGTTTCTGTGAAATTGCATGAATGAATGAAACTCAGACTGGCAAATAGTAAACAAAATGTCATGACCCAGCTGTGGTGGTCAGTTTAATATCCTTAATACTTTTATTTAGTGCATGTATAATTTTCTAACTTATTTAGATCATATAGGTCTAGTATTTTTACTAACATTTACTAATTTAAAAGATAAAAGGACTAACACCTCTTAATTGTGCAGCAGACCGGACAGACACTCTCATCCAAATGACAGCCAGCACTTAGCAAATGTTTAAACAATCTCAGAGATAGTAAGAACTGCTGATGCTGGAGTCAGAGATAACACTGTGTGGAGTTGGAGGAACACAGCAGGCCAGGCAGTATCAGAGGAATAAGAAAGTTGACGTTTTGGGTCGGCACCCTTCTTCAGAAATAAAAAAATCTCCTGTTTCCCCAGGTCAGATGTCTCACAAACCTCTGTGTACAACAGACAAAACTGTGCAACACAACGGTGACAGAATTTTAACATATGTAAGAACTGTGTATAAAGAGGCTGATGTAAGAACTGTTCTTTGGATTCCATTGCCACTCCAAACTGTGCTATTGCAGATCTTCAATAAAGAGGCTATTTTCGCCACTCACTGATTTCAGTCGTTATTTGAAACACGATCCCACAGTATCTTCAACCTTTGACAGAGAGGAAGAACCCATGGGTTCTGGAATAGTTGGAAAGGCTGTCAAGGAGCTGAGCATATTTTGCTACCACACCATTTGCGAGTGCGCAGCTTTCGTATGGTCCATGCGCTTGCTCAGGATCGTCTCGCCTACCTGAACTTTATATGTCACAGGACCTGATCTCGTGACGACCATGCCTCTTACCCATATAGGGTCATTCCCATGGTTCCTGCACCAAACCTTGTCCCTGAAGTAAACTGTCTCTCTCACTTTGCGGAATCTTATGTCCGCTTTGGCATTCCTGATGCCGTTTCACCCTCTCCCCCTCAGGTCCGGGAAGATCAGGTTTAACCTGGTGCGGAGTCTTCTTCTGATTAGCAACTGTGCTAGAGCTATCCCTGTAGTTGCATGAGGGGTGGTCCTATATTCAAATAGGAACCAGGAACAGTATGGTATCTAGTGATGCTGTTTCTTTAACGCTACCTTCAAAGTTTGGACTCTTTCTGCCAGACCACTGGATGATGGATGATATGGAGCTGTTCTTATATGACGATTACCATTTGACTAGAGGAAATACTCAAATTCCCTGCTGGTGGATGATGGCCTGTTGTCCATGATGAACACTTCTGGGAGCCTGTGTATTGCAAAAGGTGTGCACAGATTTTCTATTGTTATCCCCATGTTTGATGAATGAACTCTATACAGGCCCAACCATTTTGAGTGGGCGTCCAAAATGACTAAGAACATTCAACCCCTGAAAGGACCCACATAGTCAATATGCAACTGAGTCCAGGGTTTACCTGGCCAATCCTATGAATGTGGGGGAAGCTGCCGGCGGTAATTTCTGTCCTTGTTGGCACTTTGGTCACTGCTCTACCAACAAAGCTATGTCTGCATCCAATCCTGGCTACTAGATATACCTTCTCAACAACATCTTCATGTTGGAAACCACTGGATGACTTGGTGGAGTTCAGACAGTATCAAGTGGCGATCTTTGCTCGGGACAATCACTCTTGCTCCCCATAACATACCGTCGTCTACTGTAATCTGGTCTCTCTGTGTCCAAAAAGGTATTAATTCTGATTTTTTTTTTCTATTCATTTGTGGGATGTGGGCATCGCTGGCTGGCCAGCATTTCTTCCCCATCCTTACTTGCCCTTGAGAAGGTGGTGGTGAGCTGCCTTCTAGAACTGCTGCAGCCCTCCTGCTGTAGGTTGACCCACAATACTATTAGGGAGGGAATTCCAGGATTTTAACCCAGTGACAATGAAGGAATGGCGGTATATTTCCAAGGCAGGATGGTAAGTGACTTGGAGGGGAACTTGGAGGTGGTGGTGTACCCATACATCTGATCCCCTTGGCCTTCTAGATGGAAGTGGTCGTGGGTTTGGAAGGTGCTTTCTGTGGATCTTTGGTGAATTTCTGCAGTGCATCTTGTAGACCACACACACTGCTGCTATTGAGTGTCGGTGGTGGAGGGAGAGAATGCTTGTGGATGTGGTGCCTGTCAAGTGGGTTGCTGTATCCTGGATGAGTGGAAGATTCTTGAGTGTTGTTGGGGCTGCACTCCCCCAGGCAACTGGGCAGTATTCCATCATGCTCCCGACTTGTGCCTTGTAGATGGTGGACAGGCTTTGAGGAGTCAGGAGGTGAGTTACTCGCTGCAGTATTCCTAGCTTCTGGCCTGCGCTTGTAGCCACTGTGTTAATGTGGTGATCCAGTTGAGTTTCTGGTCAATGGTAACCCCCAGGATGTTGAAGTGGGGGATTCAGTAATGGTAACACCATTCGATGTCAAGGGATGGTGGTTAGATTGTCTCTTATTGGTAATGGTCATTGTCTGGCATTTGTGTGGCACAAATGTCACTTGCCACCTGTCAGCCCAAGCCTGAATATTGTCCAGATCTTGTTGCATGTGAACATGGATTGCTTCAGTATCTGAGAAGTCATGAATGGTGCTGAACGTTGTGCAATCATGGACGAACATCCCCACTTCTGACCTTATGATGTAGGGAAGGTCATTGATGAAGCAGCTGAAGATGGCTGGGTCAAGGACACTACCCTGAGGAATTCCTGCAGAGATGTCCTGGATCTGAGATGATTGACAGCCAACAACCACGACCATCTTCCTATATTTCAGGTATGACTCCAACCACTGGAGAGTTTGCCCCCTGATACCCATTGATTCCAGTTTTGCTAGGGCTCCTTGATGCCGCACTCAGTCGAATGCAGCTTTGATATCAAGGACTGTCACTCTCACCTCATGTCTGGAATTCAGCCCTTTGGTCCATGCTTGAACCAACGCTGTAATGTGATCAGGAGCTGAGTGGCCCTGGTGGAAGCCAAACTGGGCGTCACTGAGCAGGTTATTTCTGAGCAGGTGCTGCTTGATAGCACTGTTGATGACAACTTCCATCACTTTACCGATGATCGAGAGTAGACTGATGGGGCGGTAATTGGCTGGGTTGGATTTGTCCTGCTTTTTGTGTACAGGACATACTTGGGCAATTTTCTACATTGTAGGGTAGATACCTGCGCTGTAACTGTACTGGAACAGCTTGGCTAGGGGAGTGGCAAGTTCTGGAGCACAAGTCTTCAGTACTATTGCTGGAATGTTGTCAGGGCCCGTAGCCTGTGCAGAATCCAGAGTCTCCAACCATTTCTTGATATCATGTGGAGTGAACTGAAATGGCTAAAGACTGGTATCTGTAATGCTGGGGACCACTTGCGGAGGCTGAGATGGATCATTCACTTGGCACTTCTGGCTGAAGATTGCTGCAAATGCTTCAGCCTTATCCTTTGCACTGATATGCTGGGCTTTTCCATCATTGAGGATGGGGAAATTTGTGGAGCCTTCTCCTCCAATGAGTTGTTTAATTGTCCACCACCATTCACAACTGGATGTGGCACGACTGCAGAGCTTAGATCTGATCCTTTGGTTGTGGGATTGCTTAGCTCTGTTTATCACTTGCTGCTTTTGCTGTTTGGCGTGCAAGTAGTCCTGTATGGTGGCTTCACCAGGTTGATACCTCACTTTCAGGTATGCCTGATGCTGCTCTTGGCATGCCCTCCTGCACTCTCCATTGAATTAGAGTTGGTCCCCTGGCTTGATGGTAATGGTTAAGTTGGGGGTATGCTGGGCCATAAAGTTACAGATTGCGCTGGAGTACAATTCTGCTGCTGTTGATGGCCGACAGCACCTCATGGATGCCCAGTCTTGTGTTGCTAGATCTGTGCGAAGTCTGTCCCATTTAGCATGATGATAGTGCCACACAACACGATGGAGGTTGTTCTCAATTTAAAGGCAGCATTTCATCTCCACAAGGACTGGGCGATGGCCACTCTTTCATGGACAGATGCAACTGCAGCTGACAGATTAGTAGGGATGAGGTCAAGTATGTTTTTCCCACTTGTTGGTTCCCTCACCACCTGCCGCAGACCCAGTCTCGCAGCTAAGTCCTTTGGGATTCAACCAGCTCGATCAGTAGTACTGCTGCCGACATTGAAATCCCCTACCCAGAGTTCATTTTGTGCCCTTGCCATCCTCAGTGCTTCTTCTAAGTGTTGTTCAACATGGAGGAGTACTGATTCATCAGCTGATGGAGGACGGTATGTGGTAATCAGCAGGAGGTTTCCTTGCCCATTTTTAACCTGAAGCCATGAGACTTCATGGAATCCGGAGTCAATGTTGAGGACTCCTAGAGCAACACACTCCCGACTGTATACCACTGTGCTGCCACCTCTGCTGGGTCTGTCCTGCTGGTGGGATAGGACATATCCAGGAACGTTGATAGTGGTGTCTGGGGCATTGTCTGTAAGGTATGATACTGTGAGTATTACTATGTCAGGCTGTTGCTTAACTAGACTATGAGACAGCCCTCCCAATTTTGGCACTAACCCCCAGATAGTAGTGAAGAGGACTTTGCAGGGTTGACAGGGCTGTTTCTGCCGTTGTCTTTTCCACTGCGTAGGTTGATGCCAGGTGATCCGTCCAGTTTCATGTCTTGGAGACTTTGTAGTGATTGGTACAACTGACTGGCTTGCTAGGCCATTTCAGAGGGCAACTGGTAGTCAACCACATTGCTGTGGGTCCGGAGTCACATGTATGCCAGACCAGGTGAGGGTGGCAGATTTCTTCCCCTGAAGGACATTAGTGGACCAGATGGGTTTTTCCAACAATTGCCAATGATTTTCTCGTGATCAGTAGACTCTTAATTCCAGACATTTTTTAAAATTCAAATTCCACCATCCTCCGTGACGGGATTCGAACCCGGGTCCCCAGAACATCAGCTGGGTTTCTGGGTGAATAATCTAGCGATAATCACCTTGTGATGGCCTTTGGCTTCTCCCAGCACCAACAGGTGTTTCAGTTTTACCAAGACCGGATCTTTTGGCATCCAAAGTCTGATATCGTCAGCTGTGACTAGATCTGTGTCCAGAAAATTTAAAACCATTATGGTCTCTTCCAGTGGAGGTACCACCAGTGGCATATCTGCCAGTGAGAGGCAGCTCAATGCATCCGCATTTGCTACTGGGCCTCCCGGACATTGTTCCAACTTGTAATTATAAGTAGTAAAATTAGTATTCGAGCCCATTGCTGAATTCAGTCTGAAGCTGTGGGTGGCACTGCCTTGTCCTTTTTAAGTAGATCTAACTGAGGTTTGCGGTCCATTAATACAAATTTATATCCGTAAGGTGGAACTTCCTGACTCCAAATACAACCGAACCTTCCTTCTCTATCTGGACGTAAAAAAGCTCTGCATCAGCCAATGTCTGGATGCATACGTTATTGGGTGTTCCTCTCCACTTAACTACCTATGAGCTAATACTACCCCAGTGCCGTATGGAGAGGCATCACACGTCAATGCCATATATTGCTTGGGATCACAGTGAACCAATACCTCACAGAATGATAGCTGTTTCTATACTTCCCTGAAAGCAATGCCTTGGCTACACGACCATTTCTAAGGCTGACCCTTTTTTATGAGTTGATGCAAAAGTGGCAGGATGGAGACACTGTAATAATTCACCAGCCCAAGGAAAAACCTAAGCTCCGGTAAGGTGGGAGCCAGGGCACCTTTGATTGACCTCATCTTATCTTCCGACAGGTGTAATCTGGTCTTCTCAACATTATAACCCCAATAGGTCACTTGGGGTGGCTGGAACACCCAATTTTTTTCCTTTTAAGGCATATCTCTGCCTGGAAGAAACATCTAAGGACTTTGTCCAAGTTCTCTCAATGCTCCTTATTGGTCTTCCCTGTTATTAGCATGTCATCTAGCTAAATGGTGAACAGGGTAGACCTTGTGAAATGTTCTCTATTGTCCACTGAAAAATTGCACAAGCTGATGATACTCCAAATGGCAGTCTCACATATTGGTACAAACTCTTATGGGTATTAATTATAGCATACTTCTGGGAATCTTCATCTAACCGTAATTGTAAGTACTCATGGCTCATGTCCAGCTTTGTGAAAGATAGCACTCCCTGCCAGCTTTGCATGCAAATCATCTATGTGAGGGCTTGAGTATTTATCAAGTTGCGAAAAGTGGTTCACTGTTTGTTTAAAGTCCCTACAAAGATGAACTGACGAGTTGGGCTTCACAATTGGTATGACCAATGCTTCCCATTCTGCAATTCTGGACAGGTTTGATGATTCCTTTGCTTTTTAGCCTTTTGATTTCTACCTCTACTTTTGCCCATAAGGCAAATAGCACTGGGCAAGCCTTGCAGAATTGTGGAATTGTTTCCTGGTCAACATGCAAGGTGGCCTTGGCTCCTTTGATAGTCCCCAGACCATCTTGAAAAACTTCCAGGTATTTAATGAGGACTTCACACAGGCAGCCATTTTCTAATCAAAAAATATTGAGCCAACCTGGGTGAATCTTTTTTGATCAATTTCACCCCATCAAGCTTGATCATGAGCTTTTTACTACAATTGGTGACAACTGAACCAATTGCTTCTTATAAGAGACCAGATCCGAAGTTGTACCCTTAATCTATAAAGGTTGCCTATTATAGGTTCTCAGTCTAGCTGAGGACTTGCACAAACTTAAACGTTGGGGTCCGGAGTGAAGTGTGTTAAAGACTGGTTATGCAATCGCTGAAATGGCCGCGCTGGTATCAACCTCCATTAGAACAGGGTGACCGTTTAACCAGACGTTTATTTTGATTGGTTCTGATTTGGATGTTGCTAAGCAGTTTAACTGTTCCAAGCCAGATCTGGGTGGACTTTCGAGAGTGTGCACTTTCCTGGGCACTGACCTTTGAGTTCTCTTACTTCATTTCAATCTAGTGGGACTCTTTTGCTGTCTCGAGTCTGCGTACTGGCAGCAACTGCAATGGCTTGCCGGCCCAGATCCCGAAGGAAACATTAACCATTTGAATGAGGCCTGGATTTGTTTTGGGGTTTTGCTGTGGGCTGATTTAGAGTCCCTCTGTTAGGGATATGTCCTGAATGAGGCTATGCAATTGCCTTTACTCAAGTGGTGTTCCCCATGCTCACTTATCTCATTTTCCAATGATAAAGCTAGTTATAGTGCCTGATGAGATCAAGTTGGGCTTCAGCTAGTAGACACTTTTGCATAGTTACATCATTAATCCCACACCAAATGGTCTTTCAGCATCTCATTAAGGGTTAACCCAAAGTCACTTGTCTCTGCCAGTCATCTTAACCTGATCAAAAATTGTGATATGGATTCCCATGGTTCTTGAATTGCCAATAACATCGATGGCATCTCAGAAATAGAGTAGGTTTGGGTTTGTAATATTCCTTAACTAAATCCATTAACTCTTGAAAGGTTTTATTATCGGGTGCCTCAGGGTAAATTAGGCTCCTGATAACTGAAAAAGCTGGGGTCCACAAGCTGTGAAGAGAATTACTCGCTGTTTTTCATCTGCCCCAATCTCATTTGCCGGAAAAAATAATGTATTCTTTCTACATATGGACCTAGTCTTTGACGACAGGCTCGAACGATTCAAGCTTCCCATATAACAGCATGATGTCAGAACCAATTAGCCCAACACAAAGATGATGCGAGGAATTTTTTCAGGACCCGTACTTTTCTCTCATCACCACTGAAATAACTCCACTGTGTCCGGTATCCTGTCACCAACTCATCCTTTATTTACACGTGGAGAGTCCTTGACATTGATCCAGCTTCCTCAGAGCCAGCTGTCAGAGTGGGCAGAACCTCTGGCACTCCTGTTTACATGTATCAGCCAGGGCTCCCTGTTGGGACCAGATTAACAGCCCCAATCAGGGAACTCATATTATATGAGGTCCACTTGGCTGACCTCATCATAATCACTACAGACAGATGGCAAAAAAATGTAAAGACAGGTCAGTAGTCATTGTTCTTGGCTTCTATTGTTGAGATGATCCTTATGACTCTTCTGCCAGCCAGCACCTGACTTCAATTGTCTTTCTCTGGATAATTCTACTAACTGGTAAGGGACACTTGTTGGCTGCTCACTCATAAAAACTCTCAGATTTAACAGTTAAAAGTCATAGCTTACAATAACAGTTGCAGGAAAGGTAAATTGTTTTTCTTTTAGGATTACAATGAATTTTGACTGCAGAGAACAAACAGACCATTCCCAATTAGGGGAAAAACTGAACTCTTTTTTTCCTTCATAACTTGTTCCCAGTTGCAAGCTATCCAGTCACCTGGAAACAAATCACAGGCAAAAAGGTTTCTGATACTGATAACTGGTCACGAGTCCGGTAACCAATCAACTTCTTGTTGACAGCAAAAGCTGCATCTGTACACTCATTCAGGTCCAAATAGTATGAAATGCAAACGTCAATAAATGCTTGATCAGCTACTTACATGATGTTTGGCAAGGTGTTAGGTTATGTTGACTTCAAAACATACTGCCACCTGTTCAAACACTGGCTTTAAAACAGCACTTTGTCATTTCAGTTTGCAGTCTTTAAAAACACAAAAAAAATGACATGGTCTTTACAAATTCCTCTCACACTAAAGGATAACATTCCATTTGCTTTCTTAATTACTTTCAGTACCTGGTAACATGTTGTGGCACACACACCAGAGTACACAGGTCCCCCTGTACTTCAGAATTGTGCAATCATTCTCTGCTTAAATAATATTCTGCTGTTTTTATTCTCCCTGCCAAAATGAACAATTTTACATTTTTGCACATTAATATTCCATTTGCCGGATTTTTGCCCACTCATTCAACCTGTGCATATTGTTCTGCAACATCCTTATCTCGTCTTCACAACAAACTCTCCTATTCCTCTTTCGTCTCTTCTGAAATGCCTTTGAGCTGCCATGCCTTAGTACTCTTGTCTAAGTCATTGACATAAATTGTAAAATGTTGAGGCACCAGCATAGACACCAATGGGTCTCTACTCATCACGCTCTGCTGAACAACAAATGATTTACTTTTGCATATTCTCTGCTTTCTGTCTGCCAGGCAATCTTCTATCCATAAAGTGGAAAAACCTTTAAAGTGGCATCTTGTCAAATGCCTTATGGAAATCCAAGTACAATACATCAATGGGGTCCCTATTATCCACTGCATGTTTTACTCCTTCAAAGAACATCAATAATTTGGTTAAACATAATTTCCCATTCAGAAAACCATGATGACTCTTCCTGATTAATATGACTATTTCTGAACGCCCAGCTGTGACCTCCTAATAGATTTTAACACCTTCCTCATAACAGACATCAAGCTAACTGGCTTATTTATTTTTTTCCTCCCTCCCTTTTTGAGTACAGGGGTTGCATCTGCTATGTTCCAGTATGGTAGAATGTCCAGAATCTCATGAATTCTTGAAAATTAATATCAATGCATCTACAACTTTATTAGTCACCTCTTTTAAGGCCCTAGGACATAGACCTTTTAGTCTGCAGCTTTATCATTTGCTTAGTACCAATTCCTTGGTGATTTATTAAGTTCCTCTCTTCCTGATTAACAGCAATTACTGCGATATTTTTGTAACCTCTATAATGAAAACAAAAGCAAAATATTTCTTTAATTTATCATCCATTTCTTTATTATCTAATATTAACTAACTTTTTCATATTCCACAGAACTGACAGTCACTTTACTTATTCTTTTCCTTTTTAAATACCTGTAAAAACGCCTAACTTCTTTAGTTAACCAAAGATGGTGGATCTTCTCTTCAGAACTTTTCTTTTTAATAGGAATGTACTTGTTCTGAGTATTCAGAAATACCTTCTTAAATGTCTGACACTGTTTCTCTGTTAATATCTCTCCTAGTGTAGTAAACCAGTTTAGCCAGCTTAGCTTTCAAGCCCACAAAATGGCTCCTATTTAAGTTTAAAAAAACCAGTCTTAGACCCTCTCCTTCTCTTTTACTCTGGGGTCATTAATTAATCCTGTCTCATTACATAATACAAAGTCTAATATAAATTGCTCTCTGTTCAATACCAGAACATTCCAGAAATGCATTCTATGAGCTCTTTATGCCAGCTACTACTGCCAATCTGATTTTTCTGTGTTTATATGCAGATTAAAATCATCCTTAATCACCCTTGACCATTGCCCTCACAAGTGTTCAATATTTTCTCCTGTATATTTTATGGCTACTTTATTGACTTCTTTCTCCCACGATGCCTCATCTCCGCCCAAACTGATGCTACATCTTGATCACCTGAATCAAGGTCATCTCTAACTATTGCACTAACATCATCTTGGAGCAAGATTGCTATGTCCCAATCTTTACGTATCTTCCTATTTTTCTTGAATATCTTATTCCCCTCAATATTTAGGACCCAAACTTTGTGATCTGGTAGACATGTCTTCTTAATTGCTATCAGATCTAATGTATTTACTTCAATGTGCATTGTTGTTTATTTTGCTATGAATGCTAGCTGCATTTACATACACATCCTTTAGTTATATATTTTGCAGTCAAACATATTTGGTATAGGATTAGGTTTTTCTCTCAGTCCCTTCCTGTCATTTTCTGACCTTCATTTCCCATCTTTTCCATAGATCGCCACGTTATTGTGGCGGAGATGCTTGACTGCTCTACCAACAGTGATGCAATCAGGAGTTCTCAACTCCCAGAAGGGTCAGTCATAATGGTAAGATCGGAGGGGAGGAAGCACACAAAGCGCAATCCAAAACAAGTCTTCAATGATATTCAGTGAATATGAAACAGACAATCAGACCAAATCAGCCTTTCTCATTTTGCAGTTGCAACACAGTTAAAAATAAGACAATTGAAGACCCTTAATAGTTATTCGAATAGTTCCTAACTAGACTTTTGAATGGCCAATCCCAGACTTCAAGAATAATTAATTCCAGACACTGGTTTTGTACCTCAAACAAATGTCTTAACACTTAATTAAATACGCAATAACTTTAGCAAACAAGGTTAAACAACATGATAACCTCATGAATTTTGATGCTTGAAACCTGAAATGTTTGTTTTCAGCTCCCATTCACGCAAAAGACAGATAGGCAAACAAACACATTTAAGGGATAAATAAAAGAAACTAACAAAATTGGCCAGATTACTTAAATGTTTTTCAGGATGCTTTATTTCACAGGCACAGATGTGGACTCCTCTGGTTGTTGATTTGAATGGGACGGAGTAAAAGCGTTGGTTTCTGGAAACGTTGATCGGAGTCACCTTTTCAGCTCACTCTGGTACAGGTAGTAATACATCTAACTTAGTTTTCTATTCTGTGGGTTTCCAGAAGCTGGTATGAGAGATTAGGCAGACAGCTTTCAAATCTTCATGTTGCATTGTCAGCAGCTAAACTCATCCCCACCGAAAACATCGTTCAAAACATATTTTCAACTCTGGTGCTTCCCCTGGTAGAACTGACTGTCTTTTACCAAGGCCTAAATTACCTTCCAACATCTCAATACAGAGTCTCTTCTGAGTGTGTTGGAACCAATTCCTAGGTACTGACCTCATTAACAGTCAATTCCTGCTGTCTGTTTAAACACAATGCTCATCCCGGCATTACTGTGTCTGTAGGAACCCTTTTGATCAAGAATTAGTCTGCAATTAACCCCCAGGCCTGGCCTCACAAACAAACAAAAGCTTGTTCATCCAGCTTCACACCTTGTTATCTCGGTCTCCAGCATCGGCAGTTCCTACTATCTCTGAGCTTGTTTGGTGCATTCTTTTCCTTTCACCACGAGCTACAGGTAGTTCTCCTATAATGCAATTGTTATGTTGTTGTGAAGCTTCATGCTATAGAAAATCGTGTTGTAGGGAAATCGCCATACCAGTACAGCAGAAAGTTTGTGTGCACTATTCATCAATCACATTACAGCTAATTCACTTTAACGAAACATGCATTATAGCAGAACTACCTGTATCACAAGGTCCACAAGTCATTTTCATCTCATATTTCCCAGTTCACAGCTCCAAACTAAAATTGACTTGAAACAAATTTGTTCTAGCAATGGCAATCCAGGCAGAAGATACCTATCAATGGCTGTGATAGCAGATGAAGGCTGCAGCAGCAGGGACATCCCCAGTTCTTGAGGTTTCCTTGCCACTGGAATTGAGTCGATCTTGGTCAAGGACAGTGTGTCTACTGATGTGCAACAGTATTCCCATTTTAAAAGATATTCCATACAAGTTGTGTATCTAGGGGAATTCAACCCCCTACCTCACTGGAACTCAATCTGTCTTGGTAAAGAACAGTGTGTTTGTTGATGTGGGAGTCTGGGGGTCCGTAGCTTCAGGCTGGCACATAGGTGATGGGGTATGATTCAATCATTTTGCTCTTGGAATAGGAACAGGAGAGCATTTCAACAGCTTTGTTCACGACTGAACAGCCCTCTTCAGGATCCACCTTGCTCACCCGACACAGCTAGAAAATGTACCCTAAAACTACTTCATTCCATCACCAACTTGGCTGGAAAAATACATTCAGCAGGCACATTTACTTCCAGACTGAACACCAAAGTCAAACTCAATCTCGGAATGTACGAACCCTCATGGGCAATGTCTGGAATGAAGAACTGCCTTTGTTGCCTGTAAACTTGGGCATGTCAACAATGATGTCGGTGCCTTGCAGAAGACTTGAAGGGCAGATTAAGGGCGACTCAGGGAAGAAGGACATGTTTACACCTTGTCTGGAGAGGAAATTAAAGGATCAACCCACGATACATGGAACTGGATTCAAAATCAAGAACAAACTCATAAATCGACTCTCAGAGTTTCCTGCTAGTGTCAATAATCACTTCATGTCTCTCCATCTACAACTTGCCAAGAACCAGCAGGCAATGGTCATGAGTGTCTATTCTCCAACCCTTGATGCCATAGATGAGCCCCCAGAAGACTTCTACTCCACCCTGGACAACATATTCACAAACATTCCTCAGGAAGATAAAAATTTTTGGGAATGTGGGGAATGGATATGGTGAACAGCTAAGATCTTTTCCCCAAGGTAGGGGAGTCCAAAATTACAGGGCATAGGTTTAAGGTGGGGGGTGAGATTTAAAATGAACCTAAGAGGCAACTTTTTCATGCAGAGAGTGGTGCGTGTACGGAATGAACTGCCAGAGGAAGTGGTGGGGGCTGGAACAATTCCAACATTTAAAAGGCATCTGGATGGGTATGAGTAGGATGGGTTTAGAGGGATATGGGACAAATGCTGGCAAATGGGACTCAATTTATTTAGGATCTAGGTTGGCATGGAAGAGTTGGACCGAAGAGCCTGTTTCCATACTGTACAGCTCAATGACTCTGTGACTTGAACGCCAGGGTTGGAAAGAACGCCCATGTCTGGAAAGGAACCATTGAGAAGAAAAGATTTGGGAATTGCAACCAAATGGATTCTCCTGTGGAACACCGGCGTTCAGCCGGTGACCAACACATGGCTCCACCAAAAAGGCAAATTCAGGACTTCGTGGAGGCATTCATTATCGAAGTACTAAAAGTTGAGGTTTTAGTCAAGAAAAACAAGGAAGCATATGTCAGGTATAGACGGCAGGGATTGAGTGAATTCCTAGACAGCATAAAGGCAGTAGGAGTATACTTAAGAGGGAAATCAGGAGGGCGAAAAGGGACATGAAATAGCTTTGGTAAATAGGGTTAAGAAGAATCTTAAGGGATTCTACAAATACATTAAGGACAAAAGGATAACTAGGGAGAGAATAGGGTTCCTTAAAGATCAGCAAGGCCAAATATGTGTGGAACTGCAGGTGATGGGTTTGATACTAAACAAGTATTTTGCATCAGTGTTTATTGTGGAGAAGGATATGGAAGATAGAGAATATGGGGAAATAGATCGTTACATCTTGAAAAATATTCATTTTACAGAGGAGCACGTGCTAAATGTCTTAAAACACATAAAGGCGTCTAAATCCCTGGGACCTAGAATTCTGCAGGAAGCAAGGGAAGTGATTCCTGGGCCACTTGCTAAGATATTTGTATCATCAGTAGCCATAGGTGAGGTGCCTGAAGACTGCAGTTTGGCTAATGTTATGCCACTGTTTCAGAAAGGTGGTAAGGAAAAGCCAAGGAACGATAGACTGGTGAGCCTGATATCGGGGTGGGCAAGTTGTTGGTCGGAATCCTGACGGAGAGGACTTACACGCATTTGGAAAGGCAAGGACTGATCAGAGATAGTCAAAATGGATTTGTGCATGGGAAATCATGTCTCACTAACTTGATTGAGTTCTTTGAAGAAGTAATGAAGAGGATTGATGAGGGCAGAGCGGTGGATGTAATCTATATGGATTTCAATAAGGCAACAAGGTTCCTCATGGTAGACTGGCTAGCAAGGATAGATCACAGAGTATACAGGGAGAACCAGCTATTTGGATAAAGAACTGGCTCAAAGGTAGATGACAGAGTAGGAGGTGGAGGTTTGCTTTTTAGACTGGAGGCCTGTGACCAGTGGCTCAGTGGTTAGCACTGCTGCCTCACAGTGCCAGGGACCTGGGTTCAATTCCACCCTCAGGCGACTGTCTATGTGGAGTTTGCAAGTTCTCTCTGTGTCTGTGTGGGTTTCCTCCAGGTGCTCTGGTTTCTTCCCACAGTCCAAAGACGTGCAGGTTAGGTGGATTGGCCATGCTAAATTGCCTGTAGTGTTCAGGGATGTGTAGGTTAGGTGGATTATAGGGGACGTGTCTGGGTGGGATGCTCTGAGGGTTGGTGTGGACTTGTTGGGCTGAAGGGCCTGTTTCCACACTGTAGGGATTCTATGAAAATAAAATTTTAAAAAGTGGTGGCCACAAGGATCGGTGCTGGGTCCACTGCTTTTTGTCAGTTACATAAATGATTTGGCTGAACACAGGAGGTATGGTTAGTAAGTTTACAGATGACACTAAAATTGGAGGTATAGCGGACAATGAAGAAGGCTACCTCAGGGTACAACATGATCTTCATCAGATAGACTAATGAGCCGAGGAGTGGCAGATGGAGTTTAATTTAGATAAAAGTGAGATGCTGCATTTTGGAAAGGCAAATCAGGGCAGGACTTATACACTTAATGGTAAGGTCCTGGGGAGTGTTGCTGAACAAAGAGACCTTGGAGTACAGGTTCATAGTTCCTTGAAAATGGAGTTAGGATAGTGAAGAAGGCATTTGGTATGCTTGCCTTTATTGGTCGATGCATTGAGTTTAGGAGTTGGGAGGTCCTTTTGCGGATGTACAGGACATTGGTTCAACCACTTATGGATTACTGCGTGTAATTCTGGTCTCTCTGCTTTAGGAAGCATGTTGTGAAACCTGAAAGGGTTCAGAAAAGAGTTTGAGCTATAGGGAGAGGCTCAATAGGCTTGGATTATTTTCCCTAGAGCATCAGAGGCTGATGGGCGACCTTTTAGAAGTTTATGAAATCATGAGGAGCATGGATAAGGTAAATAGGCAAGGTCTTTTCTCTGCGGCTGGGGAGTCCAAAACCAGAGGGCATAAGTTTAAGGTGACGGGGAAAGATATAAAAGGGACTGATGGGGCAACTTTTTCATGCAGAGGGTGGTGCACATATGGAATGAGCTGCCAGAGGAAGTGGCGGTGGTGGGTACAATTACAACATTTAAAAGGCATCTGGATGGGTATATGAATAGGAAAGGTTTAGAGGGATATGGGCCAAATGCTGGCAAATGCAACTAGATTAATTTAGGATATCTGGTCAGCATGGATGAGTTGGATCAAAGGGTCTATTTCCGTGCTGTATATCTCTATGATTCTACTAGCAAATGATTGACTGCATCATCATTCAATCTTGAGACAAAAGGATGCCCTCATTGCCAAAGCAATAAGCAGGGCAGATGACTACTGGACAGAATACCAGCTCATTCACTCCTCAATGTCTATCAGATGCCACCAGAGGCAGCTGAAAACAACACCAGAGGCAGAAAAAAACCTCAAAGATAAGCAGCTACAACGTATAAACAGACTAGCACACTTCCAACAAGGTCTTCACCAAATTCTCCAAAGAGTTCCTTTTAAGTGAGTGGAGGAAGTCTGGGAGGAGCTGAGGACGACTACGCACACTAACATACTTCAAACAATGTCTTCACCAAAATCTCCAAAGAGTTTATTTTAACAGAGTGGAGAAAGTCTGGAAAGAGCTGAAGACAGCCATCATCTCATACTACAAGACCAGGAAACATGAAGACTGGTTTGTTGAGGATGACCACATCATCCAAGATGTCTTCGACAAGAAGAGGAAACTCTCCATGCCTGAAAAACATCATCAGCAAGACAAAGAGGAGAATTCATCGACCAGCAAAAGTGGAGTTACAAAGAAGAACAAGGGAAATCAAGAACTGATGGTGGACTGGGAAAGCTAAGGAGCTATAACTCCTTGCTGATAAGCATGACACCAGGGTTTCTTCAGTGCCACTAAGACAATATACAAATCTAATATTCTTGGCCTCAAATTAAAATGAAGTAAGGTTGGAACCCTTTTGAGAGACAGAAGAAACATCAGCCTCTGGTGGAGATAACACTTGAAAGAATTCCTAAACTGTGATACAATCAACGATGAGGACACGTTTGAGAAATCCCCTAACTCCTCAAAGATGATCTTAGACTCTCACTAAGTGTCACAGAATTTGAAGCTGCCATTACACATATGAAGAATGGTAAAAGGAGTGGATCGGATTCCCCAGTGGAAATTTTCAAACTTGGAGGAGCAGAGCTTATCTGTCAATTCCATCAACTGTTCCTGAAAATCCGGGACAAACATGAAATCCCTGCTGATTTCAGGGACGTTGTCATTGCCACTGTCTTCAAGAGAGGAGATAAAGTGGAAAAATGGAACTATAAAGGAATTCTATTCTCAATTACCAGGAAGATCATTGTCTGAATCCTTGTTAGGCACCTTCTCCCAGTGTCCGAGGAAATCCTTCCTGAAAGCCATTGTGGCTTTCAACCAAACCATGGAACTATAGATTTGATTTTCATTGCTCGGCAACTCTAAGAAAAACACCATGAGCAACATGAACCATTCTATAAGGCCTTCCTCAAACTGACCAAGACTTTTGACTCCATCAATCGGGAAGGGCTACTGAAGACCCCGTCAAACACTGAGTGCCCAGTGAAATTCATCAAGATCCTCTATCTCCTCCACAACAAGATGTAGGCGATGATACCCACCGACAGTAATATGGCAGAATCCTCTGAGGTCAAGACAGGGGTCAAGCGGGGATATGTTATCACCCCTGCCCTTTTCCCCATCTTCATCGCCACTGTTCTTCATCCTGTAAAGAACAACCTTCCCAGTGGTGTGAATATTGTCGACAGAATGGAAGGAAAACTTTTCAATCTTAACCAGTTGAAATCCAAGAAGAAAATGAAATCAAACTTGCTTGTGAAACTTCAGAATGCGGATGACAATGTCATCTCTGCTGTCTTGGAAGAGAATCTTCAAACCTCGCTTAATGCCTTTGCAGAAGCGTATCAAAGAATTAGTCTCAGCCTCAACTTCAAGAAGTCTCAAAGCTTTTGACAACCTGTCCCAGGTCAAGTTCTGGTCAATCCTGCCATTAAGATCAATGAAGAAATCCTCCCAAATGTGGAACATTTCTTTCATCTGGGAATCTATCTCTCATAGATGGCTGACATTGATGCGGAGATTCTACATGGTAACCAGTCTGTGGATGCACTTTTAGACACCTGAGGATGAGAACGTTCAACGACTGTGACAACTCCTGGTGATACCAAGATCCTAGTCTTTAAATCAATCATCCTTCAGACTCTTCTATATGGCAGTAAAATGTGAACTACATATAGACATTACCTAAGACACTTGAGAAGTACCATCAATGCTCTTTGAGATTGATTCTCTACATCAGCTGCTGGACAGGTGTACTAACATCAGAATCCTTAAAGCAGTGAATAGCACTAGCATCAAGGCCATGATTGGAACCAACTCCACTGTGTTGGCCACATGCTTAGGACGTCCAACTTCTGACTACCAAAGCAAATCTTCTTCGCCTAGTTTAAGGATGACACTCAAACGTGAGGAGGACAAAGGAAGCATTTCAAAGTCTCCCTGAAGGCTTCCCTCAAGAAGTGCAACACATATGACAATACCTGGGAGACCCTCATTTAGAAGAAACTGGTTTGGACGAAACTGATGTGTGAAGGGACACAATTATTTGAGAATACCCATCAGAAGTATGGGAAAAGAAGGGAATTCTAGGATCAGGCGCATCAGCCACACAAGGACCCACAGAACCCATGACCAGTGACAGCGAATTTCCTAGGCAGAAAATAATACTCATTAACAAGTTACAGAGATAGTAGGAACTGCCAATGCTGGAGAATCTGAGATAACAAGGTGTAGAGCTGGATGAACACAGCAGGCCAAGCAGCATCAGAGGAGCAGGAAAGCTGACGAGAAGTTACTAGACCCTACATCTTGTTATACTCATTAACAAGTGCTTGCTGCCACTGGTGTTTGCCATATTCCTACTTTGCTCTCCTGCCTTGACTCTGCCCCTTGATTTGCTACATCTACCCAAGATCGATCCCTCATGCACCCTTATTTAGTTTAAAGGCCTTACTGTTTCCCTAGCCAGATGGCTAACATCAGTCTCAGTATAGGTCAGGTGTAGAATATTCTAATGCTGCAGATTGTATTTTCCCTACCATCTCACATACCAACTCTAATTTTATCTGCCCTATCAATTTGCAAATGGCACAGGTAATAATCTAGTGATAAGTACCTTTGACGTTCTACTACCTAGTTTAGCACCTAGCTTCTCATATTCCCACAGCAGAATCTCTTTTCTTGTTTTACCTATCTTGTTGATACCAATGTTGACCACTGGATTCTCCCCTTCCCATTGCAAATTCTCCAGATCACATCAGATATCCCAAACCCCAGCACCAGGCAGATGACACAACAACCTGGATGCCAGCTTTTGAGAAAATAAAAGTCTTCAAGATGGCGGCGTAGTAGGACACCTGAGATGGAGCTTGTCTGCTCCGTTTGTTTCTTTTCTTTTTTTCTCTCCCTTTTCCTGTGTTATTTTCTTTTTCTTTTCATCTCCCGTCCTAGGATGGTATTGGTGATGTTCAGGGTGAAAGCCAGTGCGGACTCCAGGCCTCAGCATGACTCAAACTCCTATCCTCAATGTGGACTTGAACTCCTGACCTCAGCAATGGATTCAAACTTCCAGCCTCAGTATGGATTCAAGTCCTGGCGTCAGCATGGTCTTGAACTCCCAGCCTCAGCACGGACTCAAACTCACGGACTCAGAGTGGACTCAAATTCCCGGCCTCAGCATGGACTCAAATTCCCTGCCTCAGGGTGAACTGGACTCCCACCTTCAGCATGGTCTCAAACTCTTAGCCTCAGCATGGACTCGAACTCCCAGCCTCAGCATGGTCTTGAACTCTTGGCCTCAGTGTGGACTTGAACTCCCAGCCTCGGCATGGACTTGAACTCCCAGCCTCAGCATGAATTGGACTCCTGGCCTCAGTGTGGACTCGAACTCGTGGCCTCAGTATGGACTTGATTCCCAGCCTCAAGGTGAAACCCAGCCCTGGCGAGGTCGGGTTGAAAGTACTGCTATTCTGAATTCTTATTTCCCTATTTTTATAATTTATTGCTGGACTTTAATTTCTTTATTTTTCTAATTTTTCTTCCTAAGAATCTGTATTTAAGAATCTTACCTAGGTGCCTTGGCACCTAAGATCGCACCTTGTAAGAGGCTACTTATAAACTTTTCACTATACTCATGAAATTACATGTGACAATAAAGCTAGTTCTGTTCTGTTTACTGCAGAGAACGGCATAAATACTCTTCCTTGTACTGTTCCCTACTACAATTACATTTCTACTTGCTCAATCCCCACTTGAATGGCTTTCTCTTTCAATGTGCCATGGTCAGTTAGCTCATCCATTTGCAACCCTTGCTCTCATCCAAACAAGGTGAATAAACCTCACATTTGTTGAACAATTGCAAAAGGTGAGGCTCTTGTGCTGCAGCCCTCTGGATCATCTTACTTGCCTCACTCATGGTTACACCCTCCTCTACCTGACAACTGACCTTGATGACCTGAGGGGGCAAAACAAGAGGAGCTGATTCACAAAGATAAAAGGTACTGCAGATGCTGGAGAATCTGAGATAACAAGGTGTGGGGCTGGATGAACACAGCAGGCCAAGCAGCATCATAGGA